>SJXQ01000251.1:355089-367319 GCA_006408695.1 Aepyceros melampus
GTGTGGAGGATCCCAGAGGCTGGAGCCGCCCACAGCGGGCTGACCCCCGAGTCCGGAGTTGAGGAGCCCTTCCTGTCCCACGCCAGCTCCCTGCTGTCCCTGCACGTGGACCTGGGGCCTTCCATCCTGGATGACGTCCTCCAGATCATGGACCAAGACCTGGGCCACCTGCAGATCCCCACATAGGACCTAAGAGCGGCTAGTGGGGTGAATGCCATGGAGGCAGGGGGTGGACACCAACCCTGGTCTAGGACTCGGGGTCCCCGGGTCCCACCTGTGTGGTTGCTGGCCAGCGATTTCTCCCTTTGAGCCTTTGTCTCCCTCTCTCCCACCCTCTCCACGTGGACAGAGTGGCCTGTTTGCTTCCCCCTAAGCCTCACAAGGACACGTGCCGACGTCAGCCGGAAGCACCCCACGCCTCTCGGGCCACCTGGACCCCCACCGCCAAATGCTCCTCAGATCTCTCGGACGAAGGCTCTGCTGAAATGGACACATTTCACCTGCCTCTAACTCAGCCTCGATGACACCCTGATGGGAGGCAGGGCAGGGAAGAGGCGGGACACAGCCAACTGGACCTTTGGCTCCATGCTGTGGATTGGGAACATGGCGTCAGTGACCGGTGTCCCTCCGCCCCACCCCTCCCACATGACCAGGGGATTCTATTTGCAATAAAACTTGCTGCTGCTGGTACTTGTGCTCCCAGTACTCTGTTCTGGGCCCCTCTTCAAGACAGGCCAGGCTCTGGGAGCTGTGGGCTCACTCACTCCAGCCCCAGAGGGCTTTATATGGTGGGATGGGGTGGAGGAAAGGTCTGTTTTCTGGAAGAAACTGTATGGCATTCTCAGCCCATAGTGAGAATGAAGCTGGAAGGAACCAAGTGCCAACTGGGGGTATTCTGACATCGACTAGGGAGTCTGATGAGAGCTAGCTGGAGTAGGCCAGACACTGGGCCTGGAAGACTAAGGTCTAGCAAGAGAGGGCCAAGAGCCAAGGAATAACCACAGGCCTAGTGCAAGGGACCACAGCTTCTCTGGCGTCAGAGGCCTGAGGGAGCATGCAGAAGGGCAAGCTAGACGGGGCGCTGGGAGGGATCCGACTCTGTTCCTCAGTGGACCCATCTCATCAGAGCTGCTTGTTGGTCTACAGTGCATCCCATGTGCTCCAGGGGCTGGGACATGACCCCCTGCTCTCCTGGAGCTCGCAGTCTAGTGGGGAGAAGGATAGCAAATCTGTAATCAAGGGCATTTTCAACCATGTTGAACACTGTGAAGAAGACACCAAGATCATGAATGCCTGGGGCAGGGTGGGGTGGTGTCAGGATTCTGAGCCAAACCTGAGGGCAGACGGGCTTATGCACCTTCTTGAACAAAGGCACTGAGGCACCTGAGTGAATGAGGGAGGATCCAAAGCTTGGCCAAAAGGGCCTAGGTCTCTGAGTGCAACCTAGCCTTGTTGAGAGTCAGTTTTCCCATCTCTAAAATGGGAATCAGTGACACCTGCCTTGCAGGGTTGCTGAGAAAATCAGGGATAACATTTCTTTATTTGCAGATAGAAGGTATTCAAACATGGTTATGATGTGTGACTTAAAGGAACCCAGGGTTCAGGAAAGACAGGACTGTGAAGCTGGAAAAACAGTTTCAGAGTCAGTTTAGAACAGTTCTACTTGCAAGACTGAGCTGAGGCCATGGGAGCCGCTGAAAGAGTTTTAAGAAGGAGAGATACATGGTCAGACCCAGGCTTTAGAAGGGTCACTACAGAGGCTGAGTGGGAGATGGATCACAGATTAGAGAGGAAAAAGCTGTTGCAGGAAAAGAATTGGCCCCAAGTGGAGACTGAGAGAGAGGGTGGGGCTTGGTGTCTGCAGGCAAGTGTGGCCTCAATGACCCCCCTCTTCCACTCTGCTAGTTGTCTTCCATCCTTTTGACTCTACAAATCTGACTCCCACCTCACCTCCAGCCTCTCCTGCTTCTAGGCCAAGATTTCATACTAGAGGCAGAGGCAGAATTGGAGCAGGGGACATTTTTCTTGGCCATACTACCTTTTTTTTTTCAGTGATTTTTTAAAAACTGTGGTGAAACATATATAACATGCAATTTACCATTTCAACCATTTTTAAGCATATGGTTAAGTGGCATTAAATACATTCACATTATTCTGCAACCATCACCACTATCCATTTCCAGAACTTTTTCATCTTCCCAAAGTGAAACTCCATATCCATTAAACACTAACTCCCATCCCCTAACCCCAGCCACTGGCAACCACCTTTCTCCTTTGTCTCCATGACCTTGACTTCTCTAGGGACCTGACACGAGGAGTCACATGTTATTTGTCTTTTTTGTGATTGCCTTATTTCACTTAGCATGACAACTTCAAGGTTTATCCATGCTGTACCAGGCACTGAAATTTCATTCTTTTAAAAGGCTAAGTAGCATTCCATTGGGCTTTCCACGTGGCACTAGTGGTAAAGAACCCACAAGCTAATACAAGAGAAATAAGAGACACAGATTCAACCCCTAGGTCGGGAAGATCTCCTGGAGAGGGAAATGGCAACCTACTCCAGTATTCTTGTCTGGGAAATCTCTTGGACAGAGGAGCCTGGTGGACTACAGTCCATAGGGTCATAAAGAGTCAGACACAACTTAGCAACTTAGCACCCAATATTCCATTGTCTGTATAATCCTCGTTTTGTTTATCCATTCATCCAAACAATGGACACCTGGGTTGCTTCCACCCTTTGGCAATTGTGAATAATGCTTCTATGCGTGTGGGTGTACATATATCTGAGTCTCTGCTTTCACTTCTTCGGGATGTGTACGGAAGTGAGATTGATGAATCCTACGATCATTCTATATTTAATTTCTTAAGGAAGAGCCATTTTCCATTGGAGCTGCACCACTTTACATTCCCACCACCAAAATTTTGTTTTTAATCTGAAATTTTGGCCATCATTTAGAGAATAGTAGTTGTAGTATCTGTAGTGGGATTTTGAACCCAGGTCTGTGAGGCCCCAAAGCCTGTACTTGATTGCAACCCTCTACTGCCACTGGTGTTCAGCTTCAGACCTGGTAACGTATGAAGGCAAAGGGTGGGGAGCTGAAGGCCAGCACCATCTTGCCTGCAGGCTCCCCGTCAGTTCTTGGGTGACTTGGCCCCACCTGCCCCGGAGGGGAAGATAGGAAACATGACACCTTCCTTATAGCTTCACCCAGCCAGAAAACAGCACATCACCTTGGACCTGCGATGAGGATAAAGTGGCCATGGAAGGCGGACCTTCTTGTCCTGGGTCCCCGGAACTGCTCCCTACCTGGCAGGCACATTCAAAGACTCTGGGAACCCACTTGGGGCTACCATGCCTGGGCAGAGAAAGGGAACTGGATGGGGAAACTGAAGCATCGGACTATTTAAACTTGGGACTAAGGTGGGCAGAGGTGGAGTGAAGGACCTTCCCCCTTCAGCTTGCATAGAGCTGTACAAACTCCCTACATATACCACTCCCACAAAGGAATACCCCTATACAGGAAGTGAAGTTGTTGGATGGCCAAAAAAAAATCCCACAGGAATTTCCTGGTTTCCCAGTGGTTCGGTTCAGTTCAGTTCAGTTCAGTTCAGTTGCTCAGTCCTGTCCGACTCTTTGCGACCCCATGAATCGCAGCACGCCAGGCCTCCCTGTCCATCACCAACTCCCGGAGTTCACTCAGACTCACGTCCATTGAGTCTGTGATGCCATCCAGCCATCTCATCTTCGGTCGTCCCTTTCTCCTCCTGCCCCCAATCCCTCCCAGTAGGACTAGCGATTTCACTGCTGTGGGCCTGGGTTCAATCCCTGGTTGAGGAACTAATATCCTCCAAGCCATGTGGTATGGCCAAAAAAAAACACACAAATATCCCCACAGTCCACTGTTTTAAATACCTGACATCCATGCATGTCCTTGTTGGAGTATTTACTCTTAAAAATATTACATGTATTATTTTATATAATCTATATATATCATCTCTGATATATATAATATATATATAATATGTCTATCCCTGTCAAAAATACATCACTCGGGACTTCTCTGGTGGTCCAGTGGCTAAGACTCCGTCTTCCAATGAAGGGAGCTCGGGTTTGATCCCTGGTGGGGAATCAGATCCCACGTACCACAACTAAGAGTCTGCATGCTCCAACTAAAGATTCCACATGCTGTAACTAAGACCTGAGACAGCTAAATAAATACGAACTCATTAATTATTATAATAACAATTTTAAAAATACATTCACTCATTTCCCAAAGGGAGACAACTCAAAATCTTGTAAAGGATCACAGCCACTTCCGAGTCCAGGATGTCGAGATGATGTCCATTACCCCTGCAGTTCTTTACCAGCTCATCTCAATAGTTTGCAAACTATAAACTACACTGTAAAGTTAATTACCACTGTGTACAACAATGGAGAAAAACAGAGAAGAATGGGAGAACTAAAATATAGTAAAAAATATACTTGACACGGCAAGAAAAGAAATATATGTAGAAGTTATAGGCTTTTCTACAACAAAGCTGTAGCTGGTATGAATAACCTCCCTTCTTTGCTACCCAGCTCCTGTTCCCTTTGCCTCCAGCCTGCATTTTGCCTGTTCAGGGTTCTTCACCAGGTTGACACATCCCAGACCTACTGTTTTCAAGAATCTGAGCACTTGGTGGATCTCCCTGTAGAGAACTGATATTTCCCCCAAACTTTTTTATTTTGAAACATTTCAAACCTACAGAAATACTGAAAGGCTAGTAGAAGGGGGCAGCAGAGGATGAGATGGTTGGATGGCATCACCAAATCAATGGATATGAGTTTGAGCAAATTCTGGGAGACAGGAAAGGACAGGGAAGCCTGGCATGCCGCAGTCCATGGGGTCGCAAAGAGCTGGACATGGCGTAGCCACTGGACAACAGTAAGAATGTACACCCACATATCTGCACCTAGATCTGCCAATTATTACCATTGTTCCTGATTTGCTTTCTCTCTGGAATATAAAAACTTTTTTCCTGACCTCTTGAAAGTAAGTTACAGATGTCACAACTTGTCAGTATCTTTTCTGTTAAGTCTTTCTTTAGCTTTCTTGGGCTTTATTTGGCACTTCAATGTGTGAATTGGTGTATTTCCTCACTTTTGGAAAATTATTGATCATTTTCTCTTTAAATATTGCCTTTACACCTTTTCTTTCTCTTCACCCTCTGGGACTCCAATTAAATATATCTTAGATCTCTATATTTATCCTCTGTTTCTACTCTAATTCTGTATTTCCAGTCCATATGTCTTCCATGCTGTATTAAGGACAAGATAATATCTTCCTGCATATCATATAGGTTCAGTGGTCCCCAACCTCTGGGATCTAATGCCTAATGATCTGAGGTGGAGCTGATGTAAGAATAATGAAGTGTACAATAAATGTAATGCACCTGAATCATCCTGAAACCATCCCACCCTCCTCCAGTCCATGGAAAACTTGTCTTCCACGAAATGAATCCCTGGTAACAAATTGGTTGGGGACCACTCTGGTAGCACACTTGTTCTCTCTTCAGCTGTGTCTAATTTTCTTTTTAACTAATCTATCATGTTCTTAATTTCGGTTATTGTATTTTTCAGTTGGAGGAGTTCAATGTGATTCTTTAAAAATTCTGTTGTGACACTTAACAGAAACTTGTCACCTGCAGATATTTTTACGCTTGTCTTTATCTTCTTTAAACTCAGTAAGTAGTGTTCTTTTATGGTCGGTATCAGATAATTCCAGCATCTGTAATCTCTGTAGGTCAATTTGTGCTTTCTATTGGATGCAGTCAGTTCTTATGCAGGGTTTCTCGTTTTTTTTTCTGTGCCTGGTTGTCTTTGACTAAGTGCTGGATATTGTATATGAAAAAGTACTTTTAAGACATAATTTAAGGCCTTGGATGACAGTAGGTTCTTTCAAAAAGGATATTGCTTCATCCCAAACATGCTCACTTCTACTAGGTGAACAGAGGCATTATAAGGATCAGTTCAGTTCAGTTGTGTCTGACTTCTTTCAGCCCCGTGAACTGCAGCACGCCAGGCCTCCCTGTCCATCACCAACTCCCGGAGTTCACTCAGACTCACGTCCATGGAGTTGGTGATGCCATCCACCATCTCATCCTCTGTCGTCCCCTTCTCCTCCTGCCTCCAATCCCTCCCAGCATCAGAGTCTTTTCCAATGAGTCAACTCTTCGCATGAGGTGGCCAAAGTACTGGAGTTTCAGCTTTGGCATCAGTCCTTCCAAAGAATACCCAGGACTGATCTCCTTTAGAATGGACTGGTTGGATCTCCTTGCAGTCCAAGGGACTCTCAAGAGTCTTCTCCAACACCACAGTTCAAAAGCATCAGTTCTTTGGTGCTCAGCTTTCTTCACAGTCAATCTCTCACATCCATACATGACCACTGGAAAAACCATAGCCTTGACTAGATGGACCTTTGTTGGCAAAGTAATGTCTCTGCTTTTGAATATACTATCTAGGTTGTTCATAACTTTTCTTCCAAGGAGTAAGCGTCTTTTAATTTCATGGCTGCAATCACCATCTGCAGTGATTTTGGAGACCCAGAAAAACAAAATCTGACACTGTTTCCCCATCTATTTCCCATGAAGTGATGGGACCAGGTGCCATGATCTTCATTTTCTGAATGTTGAGCTTTATAAGGATGGGTCCACTGTAATCCAAATTCAAGGCTTGAGTTCCCGGGACCACTAGTCCATTGATGTTGGGATTGCATCTTAAAGTATATATGTATTAGTAGTGGGGTATCTGACTTGGGGTATCTGACCTTGTGCAGACTCTGAGTTTTTATTTTGACCCTCCCCACCAAAGACCACCAAATAACAGCTCAGTTTCAGTTATATCTTCAAGATTAGTAAATGTCCCCAAGACAAAAACTGTCTTAATTCTGGGCTTACAGCTCTGGGTTTCGACTTTCTAAATGTTGGATCAGTAATTCTTCACTATATTATTAGCTTGTCAATGCTTTTAAGATTTTTTTCCTCTTAAAAATAGGAAAAATCTTTTTAATTTTCTGCTTCTCCCTTTTTTATTTTCTATTCAGTAGAAAGGTTGGAATTAAATACCCAACCAGGAGGCCTGTCTCCCATTAACTACCTGAATGCAATATTAGAAAATCTCCTGGGTTTTGTTTACATTTCTCTTTGTCCTCAACGGGTAACAGCAATCCTGTTTACCCTAAACAATTAGAATCAATCACCCCAGCCATCAATGATACTTCCTTTTTACTTTCTTGCCCAGTGACAGGCAGAACTCAAAACAGCCCATTGGCAATCTCAGATACTATTAATAATCAGAAAAATCATTATTGTGCCCCCTGGTGGAAGCCTTCCTCCCTTGTGTCCTAAAAACTCTGGATCAGCCAGAGCCCAGAGTGGCAAGAACAGAAAACAAACATTTTGCAAAACAACCATTAGCTGAGATTCTTGACTACGCCAAAGCCTTTGACCGTGTGGATCACAATAAACTGTGGAAAATTCTGAAAGAGATGGGAATACCAGACCACCTAACCTGCCTCTTGAGAAATCTGTATGCAGGTCAGGAAGCAACAGTTAGAACTGGACATGGAACAACAGACTGGTTCCAAATAGGAAAAAGAGTATGTCAAGGCTGTATATTGTCACTCTGCTTATTTAACTTATATGCAGAGTACATCATGAGAAACGCTGGACTGGAAGAAACACAAGCTGGAATCAAGATTGCCGGGAGAAATGTCAATAATCTCAGATATGCAGATGACACCACCCTTATGGCAGAAAGTGAAGAGGAGCTAAAAAGCCTCTTGTTGAAAGTGAAAGAGGAGAGTGAAAAAGTTGGCTTAAAGCTCAACATTCAGAAAACTAAGATCATGGCATCTGGTCCCATCACTTCATGGGAAATAGATGGGGAAACAGTAGAAACAGTGTCAGACTTTATTTTTCTGGGCTCCGAAATCACTGCAGATGGTGACTGCAGCCATGAAATCAAAAGACACTTACTCCTTGGAAGAAAAGTTATGACCAACCTAGAAAGTATATTTAAAGCAGAAACATTACTTTGCCGACTAAGGTCCGTCTAGTCAAGGCTATGGTTTTTCCTGTGGTCATGTATGGATGTGAGAGTTGGACTGTGAAGAAGGCTAAGCACAGAATTGATGCTTTGAACTGTGGTGTTGGAGAAGACTCTTGAGAGTCCCTTGGACTGCAAGGAGATCCAACCAGTCCATTCTGAGGGAGATCAACCCTGGGATTTCTTTGGAAGGAATGATGCTAAAGCTGAAGCTCCAGTACTTAGGCCACCTCATGCGAAGAGTTGACTCATTGGAAAAGACCCTGATGCTGGGAGGGATTGGGGGCAGGAGAAGGGGACAACCGAGGATGAGATGGCTGGGTGGCATCATGGACTCAATGGACGTGAGTCTGAGTGAACTCCGGGAGTTGGTGATGGACAGGGAGGCCTGGCGTGCTGCGATTCATGGGGTTGCAAAGAGTCGGACACAACTGAGTGACTGAACTGAACTGAACTGAACTGAGATTACAAGAGGCTGCACCCCCACTTCTACTTCTTGGTTCCTGTCTGTAAGAAAAACACTGTATGTATCAGTCACTGGTTCAGAGGATACAGAGGATCTACTGTTCAATGATGGAGCATTTCTTAAAAGAATCCTAACAGAAAGACTTCCCTGGTAGTCCAGTGGCTAAGACTACACTCCCAACGCAGACGGGCCCAGGTTTGATCCCTGCTCAAGGAACTAGACCCCATATGCCCCAACAAAGTGTTCACATGTCACAACTAAAGATCTCACATGCTGCAACAAAGATCAGAGATCCTATATGTGGCAACTAAGACCTAGCACAACCAAACAAATAAATAAAAGAAAGAAAAAATCCTAAAAGAATCAAAAGCCATTGGTACTGGGCTCATAAACTGCCTTTCCAATAATAGAGAAATAGGCTACTTATCATTACCTTATCAATATCTTTTATTTAAAAACTTTTATTGAGACATACCTACAGAGAAGTGCACAAATCTTGGGTGGGTCAGTGAATTTTTACAAAGTGAACAAACTTGTGTAACCCAGACAAGGAATATTACTAGCACCTTTGTAGCCACCTTATGCCCCCTCATTATTATCTTCCAAAGTGAACCATTTCCTGACTTCTGCCCCCATAGTTTAGCATTGTGATTATTTAATTTGATATAAATGGAATCACACAATATGTCCTCTTTGGAAATTGGCTTTTTTTTCAAATATTGTTTTTGAGATTCATTCATGATGTTGTATAACAATAGTTGGTTCTTTTCCATGTTGCTTAATCCACTCTAGTGCTGTGGGCATTTGGAATGTTCTAGTTTGGGGCTCAGAGAAGGCAATGGCACCCCACTCCAGTACTCTTGCCTGGAAAATCCCATGGACGGAGGAGCCTGGTAGGCTTCAGTCCATGAGGTCACTAAGAGTCGGACACGACTTAACGACTTCACTTTCACTTTTCACTTTCAGGCATTGGAGAAGGCAATGGCAACCCACGCCAGTGTTCTTGCCTGGAGAATCCCAGGGACAGCGGAGCTGCCCTGGTGGGCTGCCATCTATGGGGCTGCACAGAGTCGGACACGACTGAAGTGACTTAGCAGCAGTAGCAGTAGCAGTTTGGGGCTAATACAATGAATGCTATTGTGAGCATTCTTATACATGGTTTTCCATATATGCATGCATGAATAGAATTGCTGGGTCAGAGGGTATGTGTGTGTTCAGCTTCAGGGCTCACACACTGTCTTAGCTCAGGATGTTGTAACAAAGTACCATAGACAACAGATATTTATTTCTCACAATTCTGGAGGCTGGGAAATCCAAGATCAAGGTGCCAGCAAATTTGGTTCCTGGTGGAAGTCCACTTTCTGGCTTGTGGACATCTGCTTTCTTGCTGGGTCCTCACATGGCCTTTCCTCACAGAGAGATCTCCAGCTTCCTCTTCTAATGAGGGCACTAATCCCACCATGAGAACTCCACCCTCAGACTGCATCTAAACTTAATTACCTCTGAAAGATCCCACCTCCAAATACTATCAGACTTAGTGGGTAGGACTTAAACCTATGAATTTGGGGGTGGGAGCTTCCCTGGTGGTTCAGACAGTAAAGAATCTGCCTGCAATGCATGAGACTGGGGTTTGATCCCTGAGTTGGGAAGATCCCTTTAGGAGGGAATGCTACCCACTCCAATGTCCTTGTCTGGAGAATTCCATGGGCAGAGGAGCCAGATGGGCTACAGTCCATGGGGTCGCATAGTCAAACACAACTGACCAACTAACACTTCCACTTTTCACAAACATTCATGCTGAAATACATACTTTTGAATTCTGTCGGCGTCACCTTTGATTCCCACAATCATTTGGGGAACAAGAGTGCAACAGTATTGTCCCTAGGTTTTCCTTCCAAGCTGCTGATATCTATTCTGCAAATTTGGTGCAGGTTAAACAATGACAAATACCACTCAACTCTCACCTGCCAAACCTGATTTTAATGATGGTAAGATGTGTCCTGATTCTGAAATACTAAAATGGGGGGAGGGCAGAGAATATGTGCATCTTAGAATTGATGAAATACGGCATATTACCAGGATCAAAGACCAACCCTGGGGGACACTTACGGGTCTAGGTAGATGTGAGGATAGAGAGCCAGCAAAAGAAGCTGAAGGAGCTGGCAGTGTGATAGGCAGACAGCCAGGACAGTGTGTGTCTCAGAGATGAGTTTGAAAAAGAAGTGAATGGCCAGTGTTGTCATGGGGGCTGATAGGGTGATAAAGACAGGGAGATCTCTAAATCTGTTGACATGGAGATCGTGGTGTCTTTGTTAGATGTTTCAGTGAACTGATGAGAACAAAATCCCCATTAAACTGGGCAGAGAGACACTTGAAAATAAATCAACAGAGATAGTAAGTATAAACAAGAATATGTGCTCTGAAAGGGTGAAAAGAAAGAGGGTGATAAAGGCAGAAAGGGCTTAAGGAAGGGCTCTGATATTTTTTAAAGAGGATATTAAGCCATGTTTGCAGATGAATTTGCATGATTCAATAGTAAAGGAGAAGTGAATGGTACAGGAGAGGAAGTTGCAAGAGAGAAGTTCTTCAGAGGAGGAAAAGAGCTTAGGCTTAGGAAGCAGGGGAGAAGAGGTGGGGATCAATTAAGTTGGTGGCAGGAAGGTGGGGGAACTTTTGTCAGACCCCAATATCGGGCAAAAGATCTGCCAGGTTCTTGGAGTTAATATTTCTCTCCCTAAAATGGGCAGCCCAAGAGGAGTGTGCACTGCTCTTACTTTCGGCTACCCACCAACCCTTAGTGTGTAGGTGAGGGCAAAGGGTTATTAACCACAAGGTTAAAGGTCAGCGAGGTAACAGGACGAATGACCTCCATGTAGACCACCTCTGGGCTTGCCAGCTCTCACCAACCTCTCACCTTCTCATTTATGGACCTGGTCAGGCCCTCTCCCTTCTCCCTTCTCACTAAACGGACGAGGCAAAACTGGAGCAGAAACCTCCAGGCGCGCGCCCACCTCCATTGCGCCTGCGCATTCGTCCCCGGATTTCCCGGCCGGGGAGAACCAGCCAGAAGCTCATTCTCCGTCGCTCGCTCTCGGGCGCACGCGCCCGGGTGGCGCCTGCGCAGAAGGACAAGGAAATTGGTTCCCTCTGCGGTCCCAGCGCCTGCGCGCTGCGGGCTCCGGGCCTCCCGGCCTGAGGGAGAGGAGCCGGGAAGATGGCGGCCGTGGTGGAAAATGTAGTGAAGCTGTGAGTGGCCGTTTCTTTCTCTTCTAGGCTGGGAGGTCTTGTAAGGGACCTGGAAGCAGGGGGCGGTGTGGGAACGGACGAGGCGGAGAGAGGGACGTGCCCAGAGAGGCCGTGTTGCGACTCCTAGAGGGGAGGGCAACGGGAGACTCGGGAAAGACGTTGCGCTTCTTTAGAAACTTGTGGAGGCCCTGAGGGGGGCACACGGGAGCCCCTGACGGGCAGCCTCCCTGTGGGGCTGGGCGCTCCTTCAGGCGGAAGGTTTCCAGAGTATGGCGCCCTTGCTGCGCACGGGAGACGGTCCGGGCTTCGCCTCCGTCCGGGAGAGCCGGGCCGCCCCCCGCGCAGCCCGGCCGCCGGCCCCTCCCCGTCGGCTGCCCGCAGCGGGCCCCGGAGGAGCAGGCTCGGCCGCCGTGGCGCCGTTCAGCGCTCAGG
>SJXQ01000251.1:368338-384093 GCA_006408695.1 Aepyceros melampus
GCGGGGGCGGGGGCGGGGGCGGGGTGGTCCTTGAGTATCAGGTACCCGAGGCGAAAAATATTCCTGGGGAGAATTCGTGGAAGAGCAAGATACAGAGGGAAAGAACTTCAGGGGAGAGGGGCTTGGCGCCGGCCAGTCCCGACCATCGGAAAGTGGGCACTGGACGGACGCAGTCCAGGACGCCCTGGCCGCCCCGAGGGGCATCTGGGTCCACCGTCTTCGCTCTGCAATACTCTTGGACTGGGCAGATTTCAAGCAAAGTTAAAAGTTCATCGTTGTTTGGCAAACTGAGAATGGCCTGTTAGCTGTGAGTTAGAGATGCTTTGGGACTTAATTTAATCCAGCCTCCTCCCCGAAGAATAAATGAGTTTTCCAATGGGTTCTTGCACCCCCCCACCCCCACCCCCGTCGGCCAATACAGCAAGCTCTTTAATGGACACGTTTGGCTTGGTGCAGTGGTAGGAAAAATGAGGTGACCAGTTGTCCAGCTTGGCTTTTGGATTTTGACTGGGTGAGAAGGTAAAGGTTTGGGAACTCTTCTAAGGGGCACACAGCTTCTCATCTGTCTTTGTAGTAGGCTGAGCCCCACTCTTCCCGAGAGCCTTTTTTCTAAGGGTACGTTGCTTCTCTCCCTCCCCCTGCCTGCAGCCTTTTCTTTGAGAATGCTTTCCCACTTCCATTAAGCTAAGTGCCTTTTCTTTGTGGGTTTTTTGGTGGTTGTTTTTTTTTCTAACATGCTTTCAGCTCCATCCTGCTGCCTCTTTCAGCCACCCCTACTCTCAGCACTATTATCTTCCTCTCTGATCTGCCCACTTCAGTTTCCCCAGCACTCTCTCCAAGCTGACATTTCCCTCAATTTAGAAATGACGCTGCTGATCTACCATTTATATGTTATCCATACTGACTCAGATGTTCTTTCTTTGTTTCCCTGTCTTTCTCTTTGTTGACTGCCCCTGTCCCATTGTAAAAGGAGGTTTTACACAGGTTTCATGCCTCTCAAAAAAGAATCAAAGCTTCTACCTGGAAAGCTTACTATAATGGCGGAATATCAAAACTTGCCTAGGTTTAAGAGTTTTACCTAGTGAGATTGTTTATGTTGGAAGACCTTCATCTGAGAAATAAGGTCACCAACCCTTTCATGCAATATTGGAAGTGAGGGGTTGCCCATTTAAATAGAACTTGACTTATTTCTCTTTAAAGATCTGTAGAGATAGTGAAGGTCACCAACCACTGATTCCTGAGTACCAGTAATAAATAACCAACTTTCTGCTCCTCGGTTCTAGTTGTAAAGAGCTGTGGACCACAGTTAATACATTTTCCTATAGAACCTGCTCTTTGAAAAGAGACTTCCAGTCTTCCTGTACCGTTCTCGTCCTGTAAAGGGACGCTTTTCTTGACCATGGTGTGCCTAGTCTTCTGACTGCTGAGGTTTTACATTTGAGGTCAGGACTACTAGCTCGTCTTTTCTGACTTGCATCTTGTTCTGGGAGAAGAATTTTCCTATTTGTAAATTCTCCATCCCTCCCAAATGTGTCAGAATTGAAATAATCTTTAAGGGGTCTTATGAAGGCAAAATAATAGTATAAAAGAGCTGTGGTTGCTGAAATCCTCTGAGTTAGGTAACAAGATCTGGAGAATGTTAGCTTGAAATTTCTTGTAGTAGGAGCCTTAGATTCTTAAGAGAGCTCCCTCATTCTTTGCTCTATCCTCATCAGATCCTCTCTTCCTCCAACTTGTATTTCGTTATCAGCTCTCTCACTCAAAATGCAATTTGCCCCACCTTCTGAAATCCCATTTAACTCACAGGAGCTTTGATAGAACATCTCTCATCCATATCTGAACTCCACCCCAGGCAGTTTCCAGCCTCCTTGCTCTGACTTTGCAGTTCTCAGCCTGTCTAGCCCTTCCTTCCATCTGACTTACAGTGTCAGTATCAATTTCCATCAGCAGAAACAAAGGCGCTGCCGCACTCAGCCTTGTTTATCCAATTTTCCTCTGTTTAGTGAGGACATGGCTGCCTCCTAAAGGCGAGCAAATATGAGCCATTCCTTCTCTTTATTCTCCAGCACAGGCTTCATGCCTACCTCAAATTACAGTCATTACAGCACATTGAATCAAGCCAGACTATCTTGTGGTGTCACTGCCTGCGTGCAGTGTATGTCTGTGCTGGTTGCTGGGAACGTTGTAAGCTGTGCCTCAGTGGCTGCCCCATGAAAGCGCCTCTTCGATTCCAGAGCAGGGTTTGTTGCTGCAGCTTGAGTTACGAACATAAGCGACAGAGATTTACTGTCTTCAACTTCTCATACTTGGAGTCTCCCTCTTGTAGAATATGTCAGAGCTTACCTAGTTCAGCCTCCCTAGTCAATAGCATACCTGAGATCCTCGTGGGTTGACTAAATGTCCATATATGTGGTGACTTGCAACCAAGCCAGATCTTTTTACTTCTGAGTCAGAATATTCCAGACACCTTCGTGGGTGCTGAGGATATTGTGGGAAAGAAATCATCTGCCCTCAGTTTGTTTACTTTAAGATCAATCAAGGGGCATTCCCTGGCGGTCCAGTGGTTAGGACTTGGCGCTTTCACTGCTAAGGGCATAGGTTCAATCCCTGGTTGGCAAACTTTAAGATCCTTCAAGCCAGCCACATAGTGCGAAGAAAGAAAAAGTTTGCTTGAATATATAAATGTGAATCGTGTTAGTTTAAGCTCTAGTATTACTGTGCTTGTTAAACCCTGAAGGATGAGAACAAGGTTGGTTCTATATACATGCTGCTTAGAACCAGATTACTCCTGGCACTGCAGTTTTGCAGCTTTTTAAAGCTCTTGCTGCTGCTGCTGCTGCTAAGTCACTTCAGTCGTGTCCGACTCTGTGCGACCCCATAGATGGCAGCCCACCGGGCTCCCCCACCCCTGGGATTCTCTAGGCAAGAATACTGGAGTGGGTTGCCATTTCCTTCTCCCATGCATGAAAGTGAAAAGTCAAAGTGAAGTCACTCTTAAAAAATCCAAACTTCAAAGGAGGTCTTTTGAGTTCAAAAAGGTTCTTTCTTAAAAAATTTGTTGGTGTGGAATGGAGAAGGGTCTAGAATAGGCCTTTCTGCAAACAGGTTTCGTATCAGTGTAATGGTACTCAGTAGCCAGTAGGCTTCAAGGGTGTTCACATATTTCCAAATGTTTCCTATTGATTGTAAAGTTAGTATATAGAATTAGCTACTTTGCAAATACCTAGTTTAAAACTCAAAAGATATAAAATGGCACAAAGGAGAAAGTCCCCTAGTCACCTGGTTTTTCTCCTTGGACTCCTACAGTTTCTTTTCCACCGCTTAGGGACATCCCATAACACTGCTCAGCCCTGTATCCACCCCCCCTTTTTTTTTGTAGTTATCTTGGAGATTGTTTAATATTTGTACATGAAGAGCTTCCTTTTTTTTTTTACAGCTAAGATGAATTTCTTTGTATAAATGGAGTTTGATAAACTTTAGTAAGTCCCCCCAGATCTTTTGAACTCTTCTCATTTGTAAACAAGAGTAACTTCAGCTTCTCAGAATCCTGAGGGTTAAGAGAAGTAGCACTTTGGTTACCAAAGGGTTGGATTCATGAGAGGCTCAGAACAAACATTATTTTCTTCCCCTCTTTGTGGGTTAGACTAAGGACTGATTAGACACAGGGTGCAATCATGTGCTCTGATGCTAATTTATTTGTAAGGTACTTTTCCTCATAATGGCCTAGTGAAGGGGTTTGGTGTCCCATGAGGCAGAAATGGAAGCAAATAAAAGCAGAGTGACATTCTCCCAGTCCCTTGAGCCTTCTAGAGAAGCAGATGGCAAGGGAAAGGGATAGCCCAGCACATACACACACACGTGCGCAGTCACACCTGAGTTTTGTCTTTCCTGAAGCCTTGGGGAGCAGTATTACAAAGATGCCATGGAGCAGTGCCACAATTACAACGCCCGCCTCTGTGCTGAGCGCAGCGTACGCCTGCCTTTCTTGGACTCACAGACGGGAGTAGCCCAGAGCAACTGTTATATCTGGATGGAAAAGCGACATCGGGGTCCAGGTGAGAATCCACTCAGGAGCCCAAGGAGGAACCGCTTCCTCATCTTAGGTGATGAGCCAGCTGAATAGGTTTTCCCTTTTGCTTTCCACCCAGGGATACATACAGTCTTCCCGTGATTAAAAGCCTGGAGAGGTTGAAACACCTTTTGTTGTCCACAAGGCTACATTGCTCAGGGTCTTGCTGGGCTCTGGAGAGCTATGTGTTAGCGAAGGCTCCTGAGCTTAATCTGTTTTCTTGTCCATAAGCCATGCCTTCTCCAGCCCCAGGTGCTCACCATCTATATTCCTCCCAGAATGCTACTCATGTAGAAAGTGTTTGATACTATTTTCTAGAGTTGTGTTAGGGTTTGATTTGTCTCTTTTCCTTCCTTGTTTAGGATTGGCCTCTGGGCAGCTGTACTCTTACCCTGCCCGGCGCTGGCGGAAAAAGCGGCGAGCCCACCCTCCTGAGGATCCAAGGCTTTCTTTCCCATCTATTAAACCAGGTGAAGCACAGTCCTCCCTGAACGGGATATACCCTGCTGCATAGTCAGAGGTCTGCTAATCACCTGTTAACATACCAGGCCCAGTGCTAGATTCTAAAGATACTAAAATGAATGACATGTGAGTCTTTCTGTAAAGAATTCAATCTAATACTTAAGAGACAAGAAAACAGATAAGTTATGGTGCCAAGTAAACGAAAGCATCTTGGTTCCTGGGCAGCCAGAGACCAGAAGACAATGACTGGCTTGTGATTGGTCTGACACTGTGTAGGTCAGGCAGATCTGCATTCAGCCCTTCTGAGCCTCACCTCCTCCTGACCTTGCCCGCAGACACAGACCAGACCCTGAAGAAAGAGGGGCTGATCTCTCAGGACGGCAGTAGTTTAGAGGCTCTGTTACGCACCGACCCCCTGGAGAAGCGAGGCGCCCCCGATCCCCGAGTTGATGACGACAGCCTGGGCGAGTTTCCTGTGACGAACAGTCGAGCACGGAAGGTACATGATTAACACTGTGGTTAAGGGAACTGTGGTGGAAACCAGTCTGCTCTTCATCTGAGGCCACCCAGTAATCAGAAAGAAGCAGGAGCTATGGGCCAGGAGGGGCCCCTGCTGTTCTCTTCCTGCTCCATTCCTTAATGAGCACTGCGTACTGACGGGCTTCACTGTCACCATCCCGTCTTGCCTGCTCCTTTTCTAGTAACTATAGACTCTCATCTTCTGTTGCCACCTGAGTTTTTTTAGTGTCTGGGGTTACCTAGGTGATGTCCCTGCCAACAAGGAAGAGAAAACTGTACGTAAAAATATGTCAGGCACTGTGCTAAGTGCTTTCCCGTCATTTTCTGCAGTCTCTACAATTTTAGGAAATAGGTACCATTGCCCATTTCACAAGGAGGAGTGGCGTGCTGCAGCACATTAGGAAAAAGAAAAACCTGCCACAAGTAAGCAGCGTAGCTCCAGTTTAACTCTAGGATGTTAGGTGTTGGAAGGGAACCGCTGCTGACATGCTCCCAGGTGACAGATCAGAGGCAGGAGAGGACATGCCACTTGGGGTATCAGGGAAAGTTTTATGAAAACGTGGCGTTTGATTTAGCTACTTGGAGATGGTGGGAAAGGCATTCCAGGCTAGCGGAACAAGAAGAAGAAAGGCCCAGAGGAAGGAGAGCCCGAAGCCTTGAAAGAACAGCAGTGAGGAGTGAGGCTGGAGTGGAGCTGCTGGGTCACGGAGGCGGTTCTGGCAGCCTTGGCCAGTCCCAACGTGGGGGAGCTGTTGGATGTTCTTATTTCTGCCCATCCTAATCCTCCTGTCTACTCAGCGGATCCTAGAACCAGATGACTTCCTGGATGACCTTGATGATGAGGACTATGAAGAAGACACTCCCAAGCGTCGGGGCAAGGGGAAGTCCAAGGTGAGGTGCAGCCCAGGGGATTGGGGAACCTGCAGAGTCCCACTGTCTTACTGCTTCCTGTTGCCATCATCCTCCCTGAATGAGATTAGCAGCCACTACCAGGAGATTGACTCTTCAGGCCTAGACATCTTAGTAAGGGCGTCTTTTTGCTCTTCTTTGCAGAGTAAAGGTGTGGGCAGTGCCCGTAAGAACTGGACGCTTCCATCCTGGAGGATCGGGACAAACCCTATGCCTGTGACAGTGAGTGCCTCACGAGTGGGTGGGTAGTCCTTGCCTTCGACCCAGCTCCTCGGGATATGAGAGGAGGGAAGGTTGTATTTTTGTCCAAAGTGGTAAAACAAGCTTGGACTCTTGTTCTGCCTGCTGACTGGTTCCCTGTGAGATCCCTGAGAGGCCCCGGCCTCTGCTGCACGATGGGTGAGCCTTGCATGCTCTGGGGGAGATTTCTGCTGTCCTCTGGGGTGGGGGTGCCCATGAGGGACACACAGCAGGCAAAGTTGGCCTCTAGATGACATCTGGGGCTGCTGGCCCCAATCAAGTCAGGCCCCAGGAGTCCAACGCTGACTTTTCCAATGTCTGTTCCCTCTTCCCCTTTTCTCTGACTCGCCCCACTTCTGTCCCTCCACCCTGGGAGCTCCATCGCCGCTGGGGTTTCTCTCTCGTTTGCTCTGCTTTCCTGCTGCTGCTGTACCTGTCTCAAGTGTACCAAGGCCCTCTTCTCATGACTTTTCTTTCTGTCTTTCAGATAGTTTCAAACAAAAGCATACCTCGAAAGCGCCCCAGAGAGGTAGCTCTCTCAACTTCTCAGACTTTTGGTTTTCCTATCCCTTTTTCCCTTCTCCCTTTGTTCCTGCCTTTCTCATCTGTGACGCTAGTGTTAAGGTCCCTGGAATGGCATGGAGAGAGGAGCCCTGGCCTTTCTGTTGCAGTCCACTCCTCACAGTCCCGGAAGCTGCCTCTCCCTGCTTGTCTCCCACCACGTTGCTCTAGGGCTGCCTGGGCCCACTGCATGGGGTGGCTTTAGAAGCATTCTGAGGGACCCATTGTCCCAGATCCCTCTGCTTCCGCTTCCCCAAAACAGACATGTGGTGGTCAGCTAACGTTCCCCACCATCCTGCCACCCTTCCCATCCCTTCCCCATTCCTTTCCTGCCACCCCCTATTCTTCTTGGTGTCACTGCTCAAAGGTACAGGGTGCCTCGTGGGGATCTGCTTCCTTGCTGGTAGAGGGGTTGTTGGTTGGACAGAGCACTGCTGTGCGCATGTCTTTGAGTTTCTTTGGGGGACAGCTACCCCAGCAGACTCAGTTGATAGGTTTTCCCCAAGAGATCCACCCCTATTTCTTTATTTGGGCAGAGGTGGGCTGTGTTGTATGTAGGGAGTAGCATGAACCTACATTTACTGAGAGGTAAAAAAAAGTTTGGAGTTTTAGCTTTCCTCCTGCCTGCCATTATTGCAGAATTATTGCAATACTATGGAAGGTCCCTTTCCTTACTGACCTGGAGCTCCCCAGACTATTCCCAGGGCAGGCAGAAGGCAACAGCTCAGTCTCCCAGACAGCTTGAGTGGAGGAGCAGAGGTGGCCGTGCTCTGGGCTTTAGTAAGTGGAGGAGCCGTGGGAGCTTGAAAGCCCCGGGCCTGCTGTTCCTGGCCACGGGGAGGCGGCTCTCAAAGGTCTGTCCCTGAGCAGAGCTGATGGGGGCAGTTACCTCTGCCTCAGGTGGAGCCCACAGCTTAGAGGGGCAGGGATGAGGTACCCTGAGATCCTAACACCTTTCTCTGCAATCTTCTCCCCACTCAGTTTGTGGAAAACGTTACAAGAACCGACCAGGCCTGAGTTACCACTATGCCCACTCCCACTTGGCTGAGGAGGAAGGCGAGGACAAGGAAGACTCACAGCCACCCACCCCAGTTTCCCAGAGGTCCGAGGAGCAGAAATGTAAGCTGGTGTCAGGGGCGGGGCAAGTAGGAGTTGGCCTGGCTGTGAAAAACCCTCCTTGCGGGGATGTCAGGAGCCCCAGAGGCCCACATGGGTATCATCTGAGTTCTTCCCTTTCTTGTTATAGCCAAGAAGGGTCCTGATGGATTGGCCCTGCCCAACAACTACTGCGACTTCTGCCTGGGGGACTCCAAGATCAACAAGAAGACAGGACAGCCCGAGGAGCTGGTGTCCTGTTCTGACTGTGGCCGCTCAGGTATCTGAGCCAATGCAGCCCTGGCAGCACCCAGACCCTGAGGCCCATGGCTCACCAGCATCCCAGTGGCTGTCATTGCCGGGGCCCCTCGCTGCCCCGCGGTCTTCAGCGCCCTGATTCGCTCGCTCTCCTCCACAGGGCATCCGTCCTGCCTCCAGTTCACCCCCGTGATGATGGCAGCAGTGAAGACCTACCGCTGGCAGTGCATCGAGTGCAAGTGCTGCAACATCTGCGGCACCTCCGAGAATGACGTGCGTGCCCCCAGCACACTCCTGCTCACCTTTTCCTGTCCTTTCCCCCAGGAGGAGCTTTGATTTGTTGGGCGGGTGTTCGCTGAGTATCTGCTTCGTGTCAGACCCTGTTTTAGGCACTAAGGACACTAAACAGCGTCCCTACTTTGATGGGCTTCACACGCATGTGTGTGCAAACAGTTAGCAAGGAAATGAGTGGCAGCTTTGTGCTGTTTCCTGCAGAGAATGTTCCGTGCAGTAGCATGGTTAACTGTTAGAGTGAGTGAATAACTGATTTAGATGGAGATGTCTTTTCTGAGGCCATTGGGGTCCCAGTGGGATGACAGTGACTTTCTGGGCGGAGAGGGACAGCAGTGGTTTTCTATAGCCAGAGGGTCCCACGTCTGTTCCTGCCATCTGCCCCTGCCCCTCTTAGAAGAGCCCTCCTAACCCATTCCCAGCGGCCCAGCCAAGGGGATTCATTCACCTCCCCCTTCTTCTTCCATCTCACCTCCTCTAGGACCAGCTGCTCTTCTGTGATGACTGCGATCGTGGCTACCACATGTATTGTCTAACCCCGTCCATGTCTGAGCCTCCTGAAGGTAGGTTTCCCTGTACTCTTACTCAGAACAAGTATTTATTAGTGACTTGGAAAATCACTTGTACAGTGCGTGTATTCCTGTGTCAGTGATACAGTCTTCCAGGTTAGGGAGTAGGCTCTTAGCCTTCAGTCAGTTCAGAGTGCTTTACTAGCACTGCAGCTTCTAGGGTTTAGCGTTTGTACATGATCACCAGATAACATGCACAGCGACAGAAAACGGACAGCTTGAAAGAAACAAATGCTGAGCAGGAAATAATTACCAGGAGAGATCTGTTATCCTTCAACCAGCCTACAAAACTCAGTCATAGTTTGTCCGCTGGGGGACTTTGGTTTCACCACTCCATGCCTGACAGATTTGAGTGTTCATTTCCACCAATTGGGAGAGGGAGCTGAACCTGGAACCTGAACAGTTTGCTCTGGCCCTCCAACAGTGCTTAGTAAGATGCTTCAAATTTATGGAAGGTCTTCGATGAAACCACTGGGGACACCAAAAAGTGGCTGCCTCTCCGCAAGTCCTCCTCTTACCAGATTTCTGTGCTGAAGTCCCCTTTATAGAAATTCAGAAGCTTACTCAGGAGTACATGAAGCCCAGGAGCTGTTAGTGTGGCAGAGGATATGGGCCAGCATTATAGGCAAGAGAAAGTAGCTCACTGCCTAATGTGAGCTGACTTGCAGGGTAGGTCAGACTGCTGTCACCCCTAGAGGAGGATGCCACTCGCAAAGTCTGAGGGTCCTTCAGCAGCACAGGGAAGCACGCACTCGATCTTTCATCTGTCACACCACGTTTGTTTTCTCTCTCAGGCCACATTTAGGGAGAAGTAGCATGTTTTGTGTTTTATTATTTTTTAACCATAAAATACCAATTCACAGGCACAGTTCTGCATGAACTGTAGAAAGCTTTCCTGTGGAAGTGCTGTCAGACACTGCGGTGGTAGAGAGTTGCAGGCAGCTGGGGGGTACCTGCAGAACCATCAGATGGTCTAGCCTCTAGGCCAGGAGTTCCAAACTGTGACCCCAGGCCAAACCAAGCCGAACCTAGCATACATAACTCACAAGCTAAAAATTATTTTTACATTTTTAAACAGAGTTAAAAAAAAAGAAATGACTGAAACTGTGGCTCACAAAGCCTAAAGTAGTTAACACTGTCTGGCAGTTTACAGAAAAAATTTATCAACTGCTGTATATTGACCTTTGGGTTAGAAAGGACCTTAGGTTTTTGAGAGTCACCTCTGAAGAGCTGATAAAAGCTGTGGATCTTTCCCTCAGAATGATGTTGAAATACACATGTGTACAACTATGTGAGGCATTAAGGGCTAATTTTGTTTCTCAAAAAAAAAAGGCATAGAAGAATTTAGCTGTAGCAAGTATTAATAAATGAGCAAAATAAACCAGTCATTTTGCTTATAAGGAATATTATTTCCTGTTTGTTTTTTGTTTTTTTTTTTTAATGAAACCAGACTTGGTTCACAATAAGTTGCATCATCATAGCTGGCCCCCTTTTCCTCTCACTGGGTCCTCAACCTCTGCTCAGACACCTGATGATGGTGGCGAGCCCTTCTCTTCTGTCTGTGGGCTTTGCAGAAAACTGTCTTCTGTGGAATCAGTATTGGTTTCTCTAGACCCTCTATTCATGATCTTTATTCTAGCCTTTGGGGCCATGAGAACAAAAGTCTGGCTCTTCTGTAATCACAAGTTTAAAGCTCGGTTGCTTTTAAAAAAAAGTTCTATGTCTCTCCAGGTCCTCTTTAGTAATTATAATTATAGGGCCCAGAGGGCCTGGGAATCTGTATTCTAAAATAGGCCTCCAGGTGATTCTTTCTTTCATCTCCATTGAGAATTATTTTTCCTGCTGTTTGAAGACCTAGAGCTTGTCCCTGCTCAAGATAACTGAAACTTTGCTGCTGCAGCACATCTCCAGTCCTGCCTGTAGCCAGCCTGCCACTGGAGGTGCAGGGTGGAGGTCGAAGGACAGCAGGTGAGGACTGTGTGGAGCCCTCCTAACCCGCTATGCTTCTCTGCAGGAAGTTGGAGCTGCCACTTGTGTCTGGACCTGTTGAAGGAAAAAGCTTCCATCTACCAGAATCAGAACTCCTCTTGATGTGGCCACCCCCGACCCCTCATACATCTAGGGCTGTTTCTCTCCTCCTCTCTGTTTTTCATACCCACTTTCCCTTCCCCGTCTCTTTCTCAAGTCCAGAGAATCGCAGGGTGGTCATGCCAACCTGCCTTTGGCAGCAGCAAGCTGAGGTGGCAGCTCTGACCACCTCTGGCCCCAGCCCTCAGGGAGAACGGAGCAGTGCACTGCCCCAGGGCATAGCTGTGGGCTCAGCTTCTCCCTGCTCTCCCTGAAGAGCATTCACTCTGTCTGCCTTGGCCCCAAGGCCCTGGTGATCACAGGGTTCAAGCAGTGTCCTCTGGGAAAGAGTGGGAGAGCAGCTCACTTCTCTCAGCTCAGCCTCCACTCTGGTCCCAGGTTTTTCCCTTCCTGTGAAGGTGAGTCAGACTGGGGCATATGCCAGAGCAGCTGGGAGTGAGAACTGAGCAAGCTGGCAAGCAGCTGCCCATGCCCTCGTGCTGCTTAGCCTCACCGCCTCCTTCCCCCAGAGTGGTTTTCTGCGGCCCTCTGTTCCTGCAGCCCAGGATCCTTTACCCGAGCCAGGATGCGCTTGGTCCTGCCCTGGCTCTACCCTGTTCCCACCAACTTACCCTAGGGGGAGTAGCAGCCTCACCCTGCTTGTTCCTTGTGCTTGCCTGTCTCATTCTCACAGGCCCTGGTCTCTAGTGACTGAAGCATTCCCCACCCTTGTTATTTTCTGTCTTCTGCCCCGCCCCCCTCCTTATTCCCTTTGGTTTTGTGGGGAGAGGGGAAGCATCACGGGGTCAGGCCAGAAGCTTGGGGGCCACTGGGAGATATTGGATAATGTGCCTGTTTTTTAACTCGATGAAAAAGCCTACCTCCGAAATCCCCTTTTTGTTCTTCCTGGACCTGGGCATTCAGCTCCTGCCCTTAACTGAATTGGGAGCCTCTGCTGCCTGCTCTGTGTATCCTGGCTCCTGGGTCGTGGGGAAGCCACCTAGACATCTCTTTCTTCCCTCGCACACTTGCTAGCAGCTGGTAAGGTCTTCACACCCTGATTCTTTAATTTTCTGCCTGGTGACACTTTAAGTAATAGGGGGGACTGTTCATCCCAGGACAGCCTGGAATGTCCTTCCCCTTGGCTGTGGGCAGGCCCTAATTCACTGTCACTTTGGAGTTGAGATGTCTTTTTTTTTTTCTTTCTTTCCTTAGTTCCTATATCTAAGCATTAGTACAAATAAACATTTTTACACAGAGCCTTCTGCTGGATTCTTTTATCTCCAGATCTCCTTTCCTGTTTAAGGCCACTTTATCCTAAAACTTCTTAGGACAGTGGTTTTTAAATGTTTTGAAGCATAGCTTTTCACCCAACTTAAAATTTTTGCTTAACCTTAGTAGATTAAGTTGATATAAAATTGGGTACTTTAATCTTTTATGTAAATTATGACTTTCTTATAAAGAAAAATGAAGTTGTTTTGATTAATACAAAATTTGAGGGCACTCCTGGTGGTTCAGTGGTAAAGAATCCACCTGCCATTATAGGAGAAATAGGTTCGATCCCTGGTCTGGGAAGATTCTATATGCCTAACCCGCAGCAACTAACCCTAACCCGCAGGCCACAACTGTGTAAGCCTGTGCACTAGAGCCTGGAAGCCACAACCACTGAGGCACACACCTTAGAGCCCATGCTCCCCAGCAAGAGAAGCCACTGCAGTGAAAAGCCGGAGCGTTGCAACTAGCGGAATGCCTGTGCAGCAACGAAGACCCAGCACAGGCAAAAATAATTTTTTAAATTGCAGTTTAAAATAACTTTAGAATCCTGTTTGTTTCTGTATTTTTGTGTCTTTGGGGGAAATTCTGCTGGATTTGTACATGCAAGTAATGACAGCTTTATAACAGTTGACCTTGCAATTTAAGATGCTTAAAAATAGGTCCAGAAGCTTATTATATAAATAGAATGACAGGAAGATTCATGACATCCTGATGAGACACAGGGCTTTTTGCATAAGCCATGAACATGAGATGAGAGACCCCAACCATGCTTGCCTGGCGTTCGTTCATTTAATTGAACGCAGTGTGAACGAGCCCACACGGCAGTGCTCCAGCCTTCCTCCAGACAGATTTATGAGCGCAAAAGTGAGTTTCCTTCTCCTGCAGCCAACATGTGGAAGGTATGAATCAGTTATGAACCCCCTGAAATATGCCTAGGGTTTTCTGGGCCAGCCTGAAAGCCACTTGTTTCCCCTGGAAGGCAGAGTGGCCTGGGCCCCTGTGCTCAGTTAAGTAAGCCCGGTGCTCCAGTTTGGAATTGTATTAGGGACACAGCACAGCCCCCATCCTTATGTCTATACCTGGAAGTAGGCCTAGAGCAGAGGGAGTAAAGCAGTGAAACAATTCTTGCAGGCACAGTAAGTGTAGATGAGAATGCTGATAAGAACCCTGTATTACTGAGAAGAGATTTGGAAAGGTTGCTGAAGGAGGATTTAGGATGGGACATAGAAGGATGGAAGAGGGATCAGGGTTGGGATGGGAAGGAAAGCCTGTGAGAAGGGGGACTCGCCTGTGGCCCAGCCTTTCAATTGACTATGAAGGGAGAGGAAAGCAGGCTAGAGCTGAGGATTCGGCACTCTAGACGTGGGGTTAAATACTGGATTTCAAAGAACTGAAGTCTACCAAGGAAAGGAATACTACTAAATCTTGACTTTAGGAACTTGAGTCTTGCCCCAAAGGTACCAAAACTAAATAAAAATTAAACTCCACATGCCTTAACTCAGAACTAGCCCCAAGCACGTAGTCGAAGGAGACAGAACAGGCTCCATTTTGAAAGTAGGACTCCATCTTGGGCTGGACTGTGGACTTTGAGCTCTATATCCAGTATCTATGGAAATGACATACCAACTGGAAAGCCAGACCCCGGATGGAAGAGCCCCAGGGCTCATACCTAGACTCCATCACCTGAAAGAATACCCTTATTTGTGTAACCCAATAGAGTCATAAATTCTGTTATGCTTATTGGGGTATGACCACAGGCCTGTTGATGATTGTCCACTGTTAACCACGTAGGCTTAAGGCATATGAATCACGGGTTAACTTTGTATCTTTCTTTTCCTTTGTTCAGACTAGTTTCAGGGAATTTGCTGAGGTAGGTTTGGGCAGATATACTTAGGGTATTGTAGCCACACATTCCTGGAAACAAACTCACTCAGAAGGACAATGCAGATAGTGGAGGGAAGTTTATTACACCAGCGGGCCCAAGGCAGAGTCTCTCTTAGCCAAGGACCCCAACCAGTTTTTGTGAAAACCTTATATACCCGAAGTGTACTTGCCCAAACCCACTTCCCCAAATTCCCTGAAACTAGTCTGAACAAAGGAAAAGAAAGATACAATCAAAGTTAACCAGTGATTCATATGCCTTAAGCCTAGGTAGTTAACAGTGGACAATTATCAATAGGCCTGTGGTCATACCCCAATAAGTATAATAAAATTTATGATTCCATTGGGTTACACAGATAATTAGGGTATTCTTTCAGGCGACAGAGAGTCTAGGTATGAGCCCTGGGGCTCTTCCATGGAGGGAGGGGGGTAGGTCTGGTTTTCCAGTTGGTATGTCATTTCCATAGATACTGGGCATAGAGCTCAAAGTCTAGTCTGGCCCAAGATGGAGTCCTGCTTTCAAGATGAAGCCTGTTCTGTTTCCTCCTTCACGGATATATAAGGTTTTCACAAAAACTGGTCGGGATCCTTGGCTAAGAGGAGACTGTCTGCCTTTGGCCCGCTGGTGTAATAAACTGCACTCCACTATCTGCATTGTCCTTCTGAGTGAGTTTGTTTCCCAGAACGCGTAACTACAACAGTCTGTTGTACCTTGGCTGACCGACCTGAGGTCAGTGCTGTCCATGGTAACATCTTTGTGTGGCTTATAACCTGCTTCTATTTTTTAAAGACCACTGGGTGAGAGGAACGAGATCTGTTTGGTAGATGAGGAAGCTGCCTAGGGTCACGGCCAGGAAGACGTCCTCCGTCCACGCTGCCGAGTCCTGTCAGGCTCCGAAGGCCGGGTCCCCTGAGGCTGGCGGCACATCCAGGACTCCCGCCGCGACCAGTCTCCGCCTCGCTACTCCTTCTTGCAGAAAGCTCCGTCCCCCCGGGGACCTGACGACCCGCCACTTTCTCAATGTCCAATGAGACTTAGCCGGGGGCGGGACCGACTCCACCGAAGGCCAATCTAATTGGTTCGGGGCGGGGCTGCGGCGGGTGGGAGCTGAGCGGCGGACCGCGGTCTTTCCACCTGGAGAGAGCCCTGCGCGGGCTGCGCGCAAAGGGTGCGCGCGCTCGCCGCCCGCGCAGCCCCTCTGTCCGCTCGGCGCGTCCCTCTCCTGCTCTCCGGTAGCCGCCGGGAGAGGGGCTTGGGAGTCCGGCCCCAGCCAGGGCTGAGACCGGGGCGGCAGCCGCGGGACGAGCACCTGAGGTGGGTGCGGAGCGGAAGGGCTGGAAGCAGGGAGGCGGGGAGGCCGGGCAGGCAGATGACTGGGTCCGCCCTGCAGATGGACTCCGGGTCACCAGAGGGAGAGGCCGGCCGAGTTGCGGAGCACGACTCCTGGCCTGCCTGGGTCCCGGACGCTCGCCCCCCGCCCTCCCAGGCCACAAGCCTCCCCGCTGAGGACAACCCGCCCCTCTTGCTGCCCGCGGCCTCCTAACCCCTCCTGCCCTTT
>SJXQ01000251.1:388674-399387 GCA_006408695.1 Aepyceros melampus
CCAGTAAAGTGGAAGGAGCCCCTTCAGCAGCCTGCCATCTGACCCTCCCCTCCAAGCTGGTGAAAATGGGCCCCTGGGGAGCTGGTGCCTTTTTCTGCTCCTCACAGGGGCACCTCAGCGAATAAATGCCTACTGCTCTTTCAGTTTGGCTCATCCTCCTCACTGACCACCTCCACGCCTGGCTGCTCAACAGTAAGACAAAGGTATGTCACGGTCCACTCGTAAACTTCTGAAGCTTCTTGCCAGCTTTCCATTCCCAGCATAAGATCCCAAATCATCCGCCTTTCCCCACAGATTCTGCTTTCCTACCTACAGTCATTCCTTCTTCCTTATATTTATTTATTTCCCTGCTCTGGGTCTTGGTTGCGGCACTTGGGATCTTGAGTTGAGGCGTGCAAACTCTTAGTTGCAGCGTGTGGGACCCAGTTCCCTGACCAAGGATGGAACCTGGGGGCCCTGCCCTGAGGGTTAGGGTTAGGGTTAGGGTGAGAGTCTTAGCCACTGGGCCACCAGGGACGTCCCCCTGCCAGTACTCATTTAAGTTGTCCTTTTTCTGAAGTCGTTCCAGTTCTGACATAACTCTTGAATGTTGAAGCCAAAACTTAGAGGATCTGTAAAGACCTGACCAGAGTAACAGAGGGGACAGATGAGCTCTGTTACCAGGGGTCCTATTCCTGTTGGAGGAGCGGGATACAGCGTAGGGTTTTCTCACTGACTTCATCTCAGAGCCTTTTCTTTTTTCTTTTTTTTTTAAACCCATCCATTACTTCTTCCTTTCTTGTATTGTTACCAGGTATAATACCTCTTCCTGGGTGGCTCCATGTGCTCATTTAAGCAGCATTCACTGACGTTTACTGAATGCTTTGCTTGTGAAGTGGGTCCTGTTCCAGGACCTGAAGCTGGTGCTAAACAAGACAGAAAAAAAAAAGAGAATCTTCCTTGCTAAGCCCTTCTTTCCTGGTAGAGGGGATAAAGAGGAGACAAGTAAAGAAGTACACATGGTCATTTTGGACAGCAATAAGGCAAGATGAAAATAAAATAACGGCGTTCTAGAGAGGGCTTCCCTGGTGGCTCAGTAGTAATGAATCCTCCTGCCAATGCAGGAGACAGGATTTGATCCCTGGTCGGGAAGATCCCCTGAAAAAGGAAACGGCAGCCCACTCCAGTATTCTTGCCTGGGAAATCCCATGGATGCAGGAGCCTGGTGGCTACAGTCCACGGGACCAGAAAATAGCTGGAAGCAACTGAGCATGCATGCGCACAATAGAAATTGTTGCTGTTGTTACATTCAGCATCAGCATCAGTGCGGAGGTCAGGAATGTGGGATGCAGAGACCCCCAAAGCAGGAAGCTCAGTTCCTTGTCTTATATCTGCATTGTCCTGTGAGAAATCACTCCCCATCTACCTTCTAGTTCTCTTCAGCTGTGATAATTCTTTTGGATTTTTTTTTTAATATATGTAATCATTGTTTTCATTGCAAAGAAATAGAGGAAAACAATAGAATGGGAAAGACTAGAGATCTCTTCAAGAAAATTACAGATACCAGGGGAATATTTCATGCAAAGATGGGCACAATAAAGGACAGAAATGGTCTGGACCTAACAGAAGCAGAACATATTAAGAAGAGGTGGCGAGAATACACAGAAGAACTGTATAAAAAAGATCATGACCCAGATAACCATGATGGTGAGATCACTCACCTACAGTCAGACATCCTAGAGTTCAAAGTCAAGTGGGCCTTAGGAAGCATCACTGTGGACAAAGCTAATGGAGGTGATGGAATTCCAGCTGAGCTAGTTCAAATCCTGAAAGATGATGCTGTGAAAGTGCTGTACTCAATATGCTAGCAAGTTTGGAAAACTCGGCAGGGACTCCACAGGACTGGAAACTCCACAGGATTGGAAAAGGTCAGTTTTCATTCCAATCCCAAAGAAAGGCAATGCCAAAGAATGTTCAAACTATCGCACAATTGAACTCATTTCACATGCTAGCAAAGTAATGCTCAAAATTCTCCAAGCTAGATTTCAACAGTACATGAACCAAGACTTCCAGATGTATAAGCTGGATTTAGAAAAGGCAGAGGAACCACAGATCAAATTACCAGCATCTGTTGGATCATAGAAAAAGCAAGTGAATTCCAGAAAAACATCTACTTCTGCTTCATTGACTACACTAAAGCCTTTGACTGTGTGGATCACAGCAAACTTGTGGAAAATTCTTAAAGAGATGGGAATACCAGGCCACCTTACCTGCCTCCTGAGAAACCTGTATGCAGATCAAGAAGCAACATGTTAGAACTAGACACGAAACAACAGACTGGTTCCAAAGTAGGAAAGGAGTACATCAAGGCTATATATTGTCCCCTTGCTTATTTAACTTATATGCAGAATACATCATGCAAAATGCCAGGCTGGATGAAGCACAAGCCAGAATCAAGATTGCTGGGAGAAATATCAACAACCTCAGATATACAGATGACACCACCTTTATGGCAGAAAGCGAAGAGGAAGTAAAGAGCCTCTCGATGAAGCTGAAAGAGGAGAGTGAAAGAGCTGGCTTGAAACTCAACATTCAAAAAACTAAGATCATGGCATCCAGTCCCATCACTTCATGGCAAATAGATGGGAAAACAATGGGAACAGTGACAGACTTTATTTTCTTGGGCTCCAAAATCACTGCAGATGGTGACTGCAGCCGTGAAATTAAAAGACGCTTGCTCCTTGGAAGACAAGCTATGACAAACCTGGAGAGTGTATTAAAAAGCAGAGTCATTACTTTGCCAGCAAAGGTCCATCTATTCAAAAGCTATGGTTTTTCCAGTAGTCATGTATGGATGTGAGAGTTGGACCATAAAAAAGGCTGAGTGCTGAAGAATTGATGCTTTTGAACTGTTGCTGGAAAAGGCTCTTGAGAGTCCCTTGGACTGCAAGATCAAACTTGTCAATCCTAAGTAAATCAGTCCTGAATATTCATTAGAAGGACTGTTGCTGAAGCTGAAGCTCCAATACTTTGGCCACCTGATGCCAAGAGCCAACTCTTTGGAAAAGACCCCGACTGAAAGCAGTAGAGAAGGGGACGACAGAGGATGAGATGGTTGGATGGCGTCACCGACTTGACGGACATGAGTTTGAGCAAGCTCCGGGAGTTGGTGATGGACAGGGAAGCCTGGCATGCGGCAGTCCATGGGGCCACAAAGAATCAGACACGACTGAACAACAACAATAAATCATTTTTAAAAACTTTTTAAAAAATGATTTTATTTGTTTATGTTTGCCTGTGCTGGGCCTTGGTTGCTGCACAGGCTTTTCTCCAGCTGCAGTGAGTGGCGGCTACTCTCCAGCTGCGGTGCACAGGCTGCTCATTGCAGGGGCTTCTCTTGTTCAGAGTGTGGGCTCAGTAGCTGTGGCACATGGGCTTAGTTGCCCTGAGATATGTGGGATCTTCCTGGACCAGGGATCGAACCCATGCCTCCTACATTGGCAGGTGGACCGTTTACCAGTGAGCCACCAGAGAAGCCCTATAGTCATTTTTGTACTCTCTTGTTTCCTCTCTTTTAATTCTTTTATATATTTAGATCTTTCATGCATGGTTATTTTAAATTCTGTATTTGCTGAGTGTAATACCTGAAATCCTGGCGGGCTAAATCTGTTGCTTTTTTTTCTCCTGATGCCTTAATTCTTGGTGGCTTTTTTCTTAGTGGGTCTGGTGGTTTTTTGGTCCTGGAATTTTGTTTTATTGGTTGCACCTAATCTCTGGAAAATCTGAAAATCCCCTTTGGGGACTCTCCTTTGGAAAAACCTGTAGTTATTCCTAGGAGACACAAGGGGGCACTACATTCATGATAAATTAATTTCTGGGAGGACCGGCGTCCCAGAGCTGAAGGACACTCTGGTAGCATGCTGTGGTTCATAGGAGCCCATCTTTTTTTAAACTTTTTATTTTAATTGGATTATAGTTGATTAACAATGTTGTGTTAGTTTCAAGTGTACAGCAAAATGATTCAGTTATACATACACATCAAATTCTTTTCCCATTTGGGTTGTTACAAAATACTGACCAGAGTTACAGGAGCCCATCTTATTCTGAATTTTTCCCACCACAGGGAAAGGCAGTTTTCTTTGTAGGTTCCCTTTACTGGTGGGTGGAGTTTTTCTGTTCTACTCTCACTAAAGCTGTAGCCCTTTCCAGGATCTTGACCTAATTTGGGCCAAAGTCTTCTGTTCTGTGTGTTTCTTTCATCTTCAAGTTCTCAGTGTCACCGTTTGCCTCAAGGGCAGCACAGTTCCAACACATACTCACTTCCTTGTTTTGAAGGGGTCTCTGGAAAGTTCCCTCACTTCTTGCAAAGTTAGCAATGGTTTTACAATCATGTTTGTTATCATGGCTGAAACCTAATGCCTTATAGTGGGAGGGCTCTGTGTAAAATCTAGAGGACCAGCCTGCTGGGAGGAAGTGAGAAAGACCAGTTTTCATTCATTCATTCATTCAACAACTATATATTGAGCTTCTGTAAGCCCACTAGCATTTTAATAAGCAAGAGTCAAGGTCTCTGCCTTATGGAGCTTATAGTTTAGAGAAGAGACAATTATAACTAAAGAGAAAATGTTAGTTACTCAGTCATGTCCTACTCTTTGCAACCCCATGGACTATAGACCACCAGGGTCCTCCGTCCACGGGATTCTCCAGGCAAGAATACTAGAGCGGGTAGCCATTCTCGTCTCCAGGGGATCCTCCCCAGCCAGCAATTGGACCTGGGTCTCCTGCATTACGATAGATTTCTTACCATCTGAACCACCAGGGTCACACAAACGAAAGTATGTGATTACAGACTGAAAAGGAGAGAGAACATGAAAAGTACAAGCCAGTGGTTCTCAAACTGTGGCTGAAACCAGCAGCATCCAGGAATACATTGTGAAAAGCAAATTCTCAGACACTCTCCAAATTTCCTGAATCAGAAACTCTGAGGGGGACCCAACAATCTGTCTTTTAACAAGCCCACCAGGTGATTCTGAATCACTGGCCTAAACCAAAGGACACTGACCTAGAAAGAGGGGCTGAGGACAGTTTCACAATGGAAGTGATGCTGAACTGAGAACCAGAGGCACACAGAAGTGAGAATAGCATGCGCAATGCGAATGTCTTGCAATGGGAGGGAACCAAGAGAAGATGAATGTCCGTGGAAGGAAACTGCCTCGATTCCTCAGAGCAATGGGAGGCCATCGAGGGGCAAGAGGAGTAGAGGGACCTGATCAGATTTGCATTTGAAAAGATATTTGTCCAGATTCCAGACAGAACTTGGGGTGCATTAGTATGGAAAAGGGAGAATCAGTTCCGAGTTTAGCAGCAGGATTCACAGGGGTTGGGGACCCTTTTGAAGTGGGAGCAGGGGAGAAGGAGAGCTGCTCTTCTGGCCTCCGGAAACTCCAGGCACGTGTGGGCTCAAGGATCTGCGACCAGAGACAGCTGGCCATGTGGGCCGGGAGCCCAGGACAGCACTCAGGCCAGAGACGCCAGTGCAGTGCGACTCCTCTTGGCTCAGTGCGTCTGGCAAAAGTGATTTAACCAGAATCAGCCCAGGGTGCTGCTTTGTCCCCCTTTACCTGCATGCGCAGCCCTCGAGTCTCTATACCCAGAAATTAGTCTCCTCCATTTCTGATTGATGCTGTAAGAATAAATACGACAGGGGACTTCCCTGATGGTCCAGTGGTTAAGACCTCACCTTCCAGTGCAGGAGGAACAGGTTCGATCCCTGGTGAGGGAACTAAGATCCCACAAGCCTCAGGGCCAAAAAACCAGAACAAAAAAATATAAGCACAATTGTAATAAATTCAATAAAGACCTTAAAAAACTAAGCATGACATTTGATGACCCAAATCCAATGAGACACTGTTTAACATGTTTACCCAAGTTGTAAATCGTTGACTTGTGACTCTCAGACACAACCCCCATGTTCAACATCAAAGCAGGTTCCTTTACTATTTCCTAGTTCTCAGGGACTCCTCTCTGAATGAGTCTCAAATAATGATGGGTAAAAGTGAAAGTCGTTCAGTCGTGTCTGACTCTTTGCAACCCCATGGCTTATACAGTCCATGGAATTCTCCAGGCCAGAATACTGGAGAGGGTAGCCTTTCCTTCCCCAAGGAATCTTCCCAACCCAGGGATCAAACCCAGGTGTCCCACCTTGCAGGTGGATTCTTGACCAGCTGAACCACAAGGGCAGCCCAATGATGCCAAACAACATGTGTTAATTCCTTAAGGAGTTCAACAGGCACATTCTGATCCCCTGCTGAAATAAAAACATCTAGCTTTTTAAAATATCTTTGGTCATTTCCTGCCTGATCTGTGTTTGTCTTTCCACCCTCCTTTCCAAGAGGAGTGAGTTGTTTTCTCTCTAATCACACCGCGCTTAACCCTCACCTCACCACAGCACTGTTCTCCAGGCCAGCTGGCAGCTCTTGCCATAGGCCAGTGGAAGCGACTCAGGCTTGGGACCGCATGGCCAGCCAGAGGGGAGCCTGCCACTCTCTCTGGTTCTAACGAGGAGCGCAGAGGAAGGGTGCTCCCACCCCTCCACACAGCGAGGAAACAGAAACTCTGTGCCCTGCAGTGCAAAGGCAAGCTTGTGGGTGGAATTACAGCCCCCAAAGGATCTAATTCGGAGAAGGCAGTGGCACTCCACTCCAGTACTCTTGCCTGGAAAATCCCATTGACGGAGAAGCCTGGAAGGCTGCAGTCCATGCGGTCGCTGAGGGTCAGACACGACTGAGCGACTTCACTTTCACGTGTTGAAGAAGGAAATGGCAACCCACTCCAGTGTTCTTGCCTGGAGAATCCCAGGGACGGGGGAGCCTGGTGGGCTGCCGTATATGGGGTCACACGGAGTCAGACACGACTGAAGCAACTTGCAGCAGCAGCAGCAGCAAGGATCTAATTAAAACAAAGGTGCAGGACTTCCCTGGTGGCACAGTGGATAAGCATCTGCTTAACTGTGCAGAGGACATGAGCTTGATCCCTGGTCTGGGAAGATTTCACATGCCAGCGAGCAACTAAGCGAGTGTGCAACAACTATTGAGCCTGTGCTCTAGAGCCTGCAAGCAATAGTGACTGAGCGCATGTGTCACACGATTGAAGCCTGCAGGCCCTGGGGCCTGTGACCGCAACGAAGGAGCCCTGTGCCACAACTACTGAAGCGCCTTGAGCGCGTGCTCCACAACAAGAGCAACCACTGCAGTGAGAAGCCTGTGCACCGTGTCTGGAGAGTAGCCCCCACTCTCCACCAGTAGCGAAAGCCTGCCTGCAGCAAGGAACATACAGCGCAGCCAAAAAAACAGAACATGAACAGAAGCGATATTGTAACAAATTCAACAGACTTTTTAAAAATAGTCTACATCAAAAAATCTTGAGAAAAAGTCAAAAAATAATTTTGGAAATTTTACCATTATTATTTTGATTTTTTTTGAAGCTGTGTGATTCTGTTTTATTTTTTATTTTTCGGCTGCACCACACAGCATGTGGAGTCTTGGTCCCCCACCAGGGATCGAATCTGCACCCCCTGCATTGGAAGTGCTGAAGCTAAACCATTGGATCACCAAGGAAGTCCCAAAAAAAGCATTTTAAATTTTCTTCTCTTGCTAACTGGTCAGGTGGTGAGAAATGACAAACTGCAGAGGGCCACTCTGACCTCCTTGCCCTGTTTCTAAGAACCACCTCCTCTCCCACATGCGTGCTGTTTGCTCCCTCTGAACCAGCGACGGACTCCCCTGAGACGTTCCAATGACTGCTCCCCAGCACTGCAGTGTCTGGCCTGAAAACCCTGACACTGCAGTGATCCTGGAGATCTGGGACTGGCCACTTGGGCTCAAGGACAGACCAGTTAGAAGGGATCTCAGAGGAAACTGGGGCACAGAAAGGGCACCGGCTGCCTCAGACAGACCCTGTTTTTCCACACCAGGAACATGGGCTGCCTGAATCTGTGTGAGAGTGGAGGCCCCTGGAACTGGAGTTCAGGTCACCAGAATGACGACTTCCTCAGCTTGAAAAGGTGGGGCGTTTCTTCCCTTAGAAGCATCCAGAGCATCATTTCTTAAACTTTAGCCTGGAAAGGTCTGTATAGCCAAAGCTATGGCTTTTCCACTAATCATGTATGGATGTGAGAGGTGGACAATAGAAAAAGGCTGGTGTCAAAGAATTGATGCTTTTGAACTGTGGTGTTGGAGAAGACTCTTGAGAGATCAAACCAGTCAATCCCAAAGGGAAGAAACCCTGGATATCCATTGGAAGGACCAATGCTGAAGCTGAAGCTCCAGTACTTTGACTACCTGAGGCAAAGAGCCACCTCGTTGGAAAAGACCTTGATGCTGGGAAAGATTGAAAGGGGCGACAGAGGATGAGATGATTAAATGGCATCACCAGTTCAATGCACATGAGTTTGAGCAAACTCCAGGAGATAATGAAGGACTGGGAAGCCTGGCATGCTGCAGTTCATGGGACACGACTGAGGGTCAGACACGACTGAGCAGCTGAACAACAACAAAGATCACTGTGAGAGTTCTGTGCAACACTGATTCCTAGGCCCCAGCCTCAGAGATTCTGATTCCGTCAGTTCAGGGTGGGGCCTGGGACTCTGCTTTTCTAACCCCCTCTAGGAAGTCCTGTTGCTGCTGCTCCGTGGGCCACGCTGGGATCACCCCTGACCTTACTCACTGTGTTAGTTCAGATGAAAGCTAAAGAGATGTCAGAATGCAACAGCCCAGGGCGGCCTGGTCAGTGGTGCTCACTGAGCCCCTGGGTTCCAAGAGCCCCCTGTATCCTCAGCACTCCTCTGAAGCAAGTGATGGGCAATTTGCACACATTTCTTCTGCTCACATATCGCTAGCAAGAAGCCAAGCAGCAGTCCCCATCAAGGGGAACAGAGCCTCATTCAGTGGCCGTGTGCCCAGTGGCCACACTGTGAGAAGGGACGAATGCTTAGAATACCGTCTGTCGCCTATGACACACGATTCCATAAACAAGGGATCCGAAGAGCACATGGGGAGGTTGAGTCCAGGTGAATCTGAGCTTAGGTGTCTCATGGGAGACTGTCACAAGCCCCAGGCAGAGCAGGGTAGGAGAGCAACTGAGCTCTGGAGGCGGAGGCACAGATGCGTGCAGGTGAGCTGTGTAAAGCAGCAGCCGTGCGGCCTGGGACGGGTGACATGCGTCTCTGAGCCAAGGCCACTTCCTGTGTAAACCGTGGTGATAACACTGAGATTGTCTTTATACCGGGCCCCAGTAAATGGCAGGAATCAGGCGTTCAGGGCACCATGCGTGGGCGGAGGGCGGCCCTGGTTGATCTCAGACTAGATTAGGATGTTTGCTCACTTTATTTGCCAATTAAGTGAACCCTTTCAGCTAGTTTTTAATTCCTCTTTAGCAATAGAGATGGTGTAGAAAACAAATGCCCTCGATGGGAATGGGCGAGGCAGACACTGCTCCGCTGGAGACCCCAAGAGGAGCCGGGCGAGGGGATCTCTCAGTGGAAGCTGGTAAGAGGGTGACAGGGTGGGCGGGGATGTGGTGGTTGGAGTGAGGATGGAGGCTGGAAGTGCGCTTCATTTCACAAGCATTTATCAGGCTCCTTCAAGCATGGGGCTCTGTGCTGGGAAATGACCAGAAATATGACCCTTGACCTCAAGGAGCACCCAGTCTAATTGGGAAGCCGAGAAGCGAACCCACAACCATGATTAAGTACAGGCCAAGGCTGTGATCAAGGCATGGCGATGAGCAGAAAGGTATGGAAACCCCAAAATCAGTTTCAGGCAGGGAGAGGCAAGCCAAGGAAGGACTCCAGGAGACAGGCCCAGGTTGGAGCTGGCTCAGCCCCGGGATGGGGGAGTCAGCCTGCAAGCACTGCCTGCTGCTGGCTGAGAGGAAAGGAACCTTCTAGGTGGGAACCGATGAGAGAGTACGGCTTGTTCAGGGACCTCAAGCAGGACTGGGCCCCTGAGAACAGAAGGAGACGAAAGCTGGGGGGCAGAGGGGAGGAGGGGGCCTTTTCCTGAAGGTGACGGAGTCACTGAAGGATTCTGGACTAGAGGAGGCATAAAGGCTGCCCTCAAGTCTTGCATGGAGAGGTTTGAAGGGAAGTGAGGTGGGGGGCCACTGAGGATCTCCCCACTGGAATCCAGGGAGGGTCGTTAGCACCAGGCAGCTCTTAAAGGGGCGAAGTCACAGGATGGGGTGGGGGGCGGCGGAATGTCACCAGCACCGCTGGCTCTGGGTTTACTTCTCAGATTCAGGAAGCAAAGAATCAGGGCATGTGCTGCCGAGAGGCCCAGGCCAGCCTTGGACTTTGGGAGGGCAGCACACCAGGGACCCCAGGCCTCCTGGTCCCACACTGTCTCCCCAGCCCTGTCTGGTCTGAGCACTGGAGGTGACTTGATAAAAGGGGGTTCCTGCTCTGCATCAGACCCGCGAGCCGATGCTCTCAGCCTGGCCTCCAGTCTGGGCAGGTGGGCAGTGGTCCTGCCGGGGAGCTGCTGGAGTTGCCCGGCTGGCTCACCCCCAGGAGAGGAGGAGGTGCTCGTAGCTGAGGAAGGTGACAGCATTGACGGGAAAGGCACGGGCACTGTTGATGGTGAGCCCCCGGAAGAAGACCCCCAGTCCTTCCTGCCGGGCGCTGCTCACCATGCAGTCCAGCAGCCCCCTGTAGGCCCTCTGCTTCAGCCCCGCCAT
>SJXQ01000251.1:399610-415682 GCA_006408695.1 Aepyceros melampus
CTGGTGGCAGCGACCCAGGAGGTGATGCCGGCAAAGCCCCCTGCCACCAGCACTGTGCCCGAGCCTGGGGGACAGGAGTGGGGAGGCACTCAGCCGAGGAACGAGACAGCCCCCCATCCACAGTCCCCCTCCCCTTTCCTTCCTCCTCTCTGTCCACCACCCTCTGACGCCACTTCACTTACTGGGGGTCTGGCCGTCCGGCGTGAATTGGCGACACAGCCATTCATAGGTGACGAAATAGATTCCCAGAGTGGGGGTGTCCCTCAGGGTCAGGGCCCAGGCTCCCCGGAACAGCCCCCGGGGCCCCTCGGCCTGGAAGATGGAGGCGGCACAGTGCACGGGCCCCCGGTACCGGGGTGGGGGGCTCCCCGGCTTTGCTCTAGGCTCTGTCTGGTTTTGTAGCCGGACTTTGATGAGATCAAAAGGAGCCAAGCAGTAGGCCTGTAGGGAAGGAAACACGAAGGGCCTGGGTGGACCGTGGGACAGGAACAATCCCTCCGAGTTGTTGGAGGAAGGCAGTAAGCAGACAGGGTAGCATCTTTTCTGCAGGACCTTGTGGGCTCCTGTGGCCGCTCGCAGCCTCTCTCCCGTGCAGTGGGGAATGGGCCAGAGCCCCGTCTCTTACCATCAGACCCCTGACAGCAAGGAGCCCTGCCCCTCCCCTTGGCCGGACTTGCTGACACACCCATGGCGCTAAGGGAAGAGTTCCCCAGCGGGCCAGTGCTAAGGATTTGGTGCTTTCATTGCCATGGCTGGGCCCCCCCCCCAAAAAAAAAGAGAATTCCGTCTGTGCCTATGAAACAGCAGGGGGTGGACCTTCCCCACGGATAAAGAGGTCACCTCGCTAGTGTTGGGGACTCGACTTCACAGACTCCTCCAGCCTCACCCCCTGCCAGACACCTCTCAGAGGCCCCTGGGTGGGGAAATTCGCCTCATAAAGCCCTAGACTCTAGCGTCCCAAGAAGGTGGGTGACAGAGTGGGATCTGAGGGTCCTCGAATACGATGGCTGAGGCGGACGAGACAGGTTGGGGTTACATTGGTGCTGGGGGCTCGGAGGGAAGGGCGGGGCCGAGGTGTGAGTCAGGGGTGCAACTAGGGCAAGTTCAGGTGAAGACTGAGGTCCCAGCCGAGATTAGCACAGCCTTTATGGACTTGGGTGTTTTTTGTTTTTCTTTTGTGGAAGGCAGCCAAGCTCGCAGCCCTGGAGATGGCTGACGGCGGCGGAGCTTGCAGGCTGGCTCTGGTGGTAATCTTTCGAGGGTGGCAGTTGGCTTACCTCCTCCCCTGCAGGAAGGGCCGTGGGCTGGGGTCCCTCCCTGTGAGGTGGTGCTGTGATGTCGGCCTCCCAGCAGAGCCCAAGGGCAGTACTGAGCTGAGGGCTGCTCTGGGGGGTGGGTCCCTGGGGGTGAAGACACAGCTGGGCCAAAGGCAGGGTGGCAGGGAGGGGTGGGCTCGGGTCCCTGCCCTTCCCACCCTGTGCCCACAGGGGCCGTGGGGACATCAGACACTTTACCAGCCTTAGCTGAGTCAAACGCAACTTTTGTACACAAGAGGTTGTCATTCCCTGCTTTATGCTAACTAGACTCTTCCTCCCCATCTCCATGCAAAATAAACATTTTCTGCTCCAAGATGGAAATCAGAGCCTTGGGCTTGCTGGTAAAGTGGACTCCACCTGGTCCCTGGACCTTGTCCCCATCAGCGACCGGACAGTCCCCAGTTCCACCATCTATTCTGTTTCTGAGGAACCAGAGAGGAGGGGAATGGAGAAGCTGGGCCTGGTTGAGCTTAAATCAGGCCATCTGGCCTGGGGGCTCACTCTCTTCCTTGTTTTTGCGGGATGTAGGTCTCAGGGTTTGGGAAATATTCAGGCATGAACCCCGCACTAGAGGCAGAAGCAAAGCCAGGGCCTTTTGGGTCTCATGAATTATTATTTGACTCAGTGAGCCCCTGACTCTGTTCTTTGTCCTTGCTCTCTGCCCTAAGTGGACAGAGCATCAGGGCAGGTGTCAAGTAGAGGGTGACCTGGGGTACTAGCTGGGGAGCGGGGTGAGCCAGATTCATGCCCTTGGGCCTCTGCACTCAGGCCCCTCCCTTAGCTGGGGTTCCCCCTGCTGCCCTCTCCCCCCTACCCCACCCCTCAAAACCCAGTACTCGAGCACCGAGAGCAAAGACCAGAACCAAATGGTTAGTCACTTAATAATTAACACTTTGGACGTCTCCCAGCAAGATCTGTGGATGGGCCATGGGTGAGGGTCAGAGACGGCAACAGACACTCCTCGAGGTGGGCACCCACAGCTGTCCTCTTGGCACTGTCCCCGTCCCCTCACCCCAGCTCTCTCGCCCCTTTGCCCTTTCTGTTCTCCATGACTCTCCACTCCAGACCTGCAGCCTAGAAGGCCACTGCTCAGCCAGGCCAGGTCCCAGGAGCAGGCCTTTCCCCACCACTCCTCACGTTCCCCTTGAGAAGGCTGGGGGTCTGTGGCTGTGGGTCACTAGAGGCGGGTTGGAGGGAAAGGAGTGAACTGATCATCGCTATGCAAGTGTGTGTGTGTGTGTGTGTGTGTGTGTGCCTGTGCACTCCCCTCACCTGCAGGAACCCCCCAGTGCAGCCGGCTATGAAGACATGTGTGTAGCTGGGCGGCTGGGCCCGCCGCTCCTGGTGGGAGGTGGCCGTCAGTGCCAGCAGGGCGTTGCTGTACACCCCGAACAGGACGGAGTTGACCACAGCTATGCTGGCGATGGGGAAACTCATCCCCTTGAAGAAGCCCAGGAGCTGCAGAGACACGGTGCGAGCTGGCTGGGGGCTCTGGAAGCCTCCCCTGGCCCTCTCCAGGCCTGGCACGGCCTCCTCTGGCTGGAAACCACTCCTGAGTCCGGCCACAGGCAGGTGGAGGCCAGCTAAGGCCAGGGATGGCCTCAGCTCCACTTTGGGGGGCACGAAGCTACTGCTCAGCCCACTCCTGGTGGCCCCAGACTTGGGTCTTCTTTCTCTCTTCCTGGAGGCAGAGCCCTGCTGGGGGAGAAGGAAGCTGGCCCTGACCGCCTGGAGGCCTCCCGCCCCCAAACCCCTAACACAGGTCACCCACCGACTCATGGCGGTAAGTCTTGACCATACAGTCGACGATGCCCCGGTATGTGGTCTGGGTCTGCAGCCGCACCTGGACAGGGAGGACAGAGGAGGCGGGAAGGCCGGGCGTCCAGCTGGCTCATCCCTTGGGCCCTTTGGGCGGGACCCCAGTAGGGTGGGAGAGGCGGAGAGAGCCTCCGCGAGCCAGGCCCTGCTCTCTCCCTGATGTCTGCTTCAGGCAACATCTTTCCCTTCTTGGGTGCCTCCCCTAAACTCACCTTCACAGTGTCAAAGGGGTGTCCCAGGACCAAGCCCAGAGCTCCTGTGGGGACGATAAGGTGCTAGGAGTAAGGCCCCTCGGGCTGGGCTGAGGAAGCCAGGGTGTGCCAGGGGGGAGCGGAAGTTGCCCCCTGGCACCTTCCTCCGTGCCAGGCACTGGGCAGGGAAGGTGTGGGAAGCAGAGAGAGCCAGCGAACCTGGCCCTGTCTGGAGGATGCACATGCGGCAGGGAGGAGCCAACCCCAGACACAACAGGGTCATCGCCTGTCTGGACTTGACCCCCGAGCATCCTGCTGACTTGTCTAACTGGTGGATTCCAGGGCTCCGACCTCCCTTCGGCTCACAACTGCTGTCGATCACAGGGCCTTGGTCCAGGCCCCGCCCTCCCAGAGCTCTGCCCTGGCAGTGCAGAGTCGGGGGCTCTGAGAGGACGCCTGCTGGCACCAGGAGGGCCCAGCCCACCAGCATCTCCCCACCTCCTGGTCCTGCCCTACTTAGCAAAAGCTGGTCATGGAGCTTCAAGGAGGTCACAACATTGGAAGGCGAGTTCTGATGCCTCTCTCCCAAAGAGGAATGTCACTCAGATGCTGGGCTGGGGTGACAGCTCAGCTGGCCTCAGGGCTCACAGCCCATCGCCAGGTAGGACAGAGGTCCAGAGCGGAATGCAGGACAGCGGGTGATGTCAAAGGTGAACTGTCCTCTGAGCCCTGGAGATGGAGCTGGCGGCGCAGGTGAGTCTGGAAGAGGCTCACCATGGCCCCACCCCTGACAGGTGTCCAGGTTGGGGGGGTCACAGCCTGGGGCTTGGCAGTAGCCCCCTCCCACTGCACCATCCTCTCCTCGCCCCCTCGGGCAACTCCCAGGAGGCCCAGGGACGGCTGGTTCTGGGCACTCCCAGGCCACCAGGACTTTGGCTTCAGCTCCTCTCAGGTCACCCACCTTTCCCAGGAAGAGTGACCTGCAATTGGCATTGATATGACAGAGGGAAGAAAAGCGTCTCACCGGAGATCCAGCCGGCCACAAACTCCTCCGCAGGCATGTCTGGCAGGGGCGGGCACAGGTGGCTCCAGCAGAGGAGACGCTGGTGAAAGTGTAATTCCACCCTCCCCGGACCCTGGACTGATAATCTGCTACTAATGTTTAACCCTGGGTGAGGGCCAGGTGCCAAGACCTCAGGGGACCAGGACAGCGAGCCAGCCAGCTCTAAAGATGTGCAGAGTGTGAGATCTCATGGGGCAGGCAGGATGGCCCGCCGTGGCCTGAGCCCCTGACAGCCAGCGAGGGCCTCGCAGTGTGACCAGGCCCGGCAGCCCGGCTCGGGCCCTGGGGCAGTCCCTCTGGGACTGCCTCAGTGGACAAGGATCTAAGGAGCCAACCCCCCTCGGCCCAACTCCTGCTCATCCCCCAGCCCTGCACAGCAGGCTGCTCACCCCAGCTGGGGTAGGTGGGGCCTGGCCACCAGGAGCCAGGCCCAGCCAAGAGGAGTGACTCACCAGGACCGGAAGCCGCCTTCTCCGAGGGTTGTTTACCACTGACTCCCCAGCATGTGTCAGAAACAGCCTCCCTCGCCTTCTCTTCCTGGAGCCTCTTTCCCAGGGGAGAGCTGAGGACTTGGTGTACAAAGGATGGTGTCTCTCTGCCTGGGGTGACCAGGCTATGATGCCCACTTCTCTGTGGACAACAACCCAAGCCAATGAGCCAGGGACCGGAATCCCGGTCTTTCTCTCTGCTTCCTTAAACCTACTTCCCCTGCTGCCAGCTCACTAAAAAATGGTTACTCCAGTCACCCTCTTGCTCTGTTATGAGCTGTGCCATGCTAAGTCACTTTAGTCGTGTCCAACTCCTTGTGACCCCACAGACTGTAGCCCGCCAGGCTTCTCTGTTCATGGGGTTTTCCAGACAAGAATACTGGAGTGGGTTGCAGTTTCCTCCTCCAGCGGATCTTCCCAACCCAGAGATGGAAACAGTATCTCAGTTCTCCTGCAGGGGCAGGCAGGTTCTTTACCACTAGGACCACCTAGGAAGCCTCAAAACACACATGCTTTGTTTTGAAAATGCTCTTTTGTATCATTTAAAAATGTGTTGCCACTTGGCCTTACACCCGGAAACTAACACAGCATTATAAATCAACTATGTTATTGTTGTTCTGTCCCTAAGACCTGTCCCACTCTTTGCGACCCCATGGACTGCAGCACGCCAGGCTTCCCTGCCCTTCACTACCTCCTGGAGTTTGCTCAAACTCATGTTCATTGAGTCCTTGAAGCCATCCAGCCATCTCATTCTGTGTCACCCCTTTCTCCTCCTGCCCTCAATCTTACTGAGCATCAAGGTCTTCTCCAATAAATAAACTATACTTTGACTTAAAAAATCTTGTTGCCTCTTTTTATAAATCAGATGATTGCTCATAGGTTATGTTTTCTATAAGTGTCTGGTACTTTGGTTTCTCCTACTCTGTCATCTCTCTCTGCCCCACAAGGGGAGACATGTACCTGGAGTGAAAGAAGCACAGGGTCTGGCATCTTCTAACTGAGTTCCAGCCTCAGCTGCCCCAGCCAACAGGGCGATCCGGTCAGGCACGTGCTTTTTGAGGATCTCTTGTCCCTTGTCACTTGGGAGGCTTGGGAGGTCATCAAAGGGGCTTTCCAGGTATTGGTGTTGTAGACAAAAATAATCAATGACAATCTATAATAAGACTTGAGAAGTTTTATTTGAGCCAAACTGAGGACTATACCCCAGAAGACAGCCTCAGATAACTCTGAGGAATGGTTCTGGAGAAGCATGGTTTTCAGCCAGTTTTTATGTCTGATCAGAAAAAGACTTGTCTAGTCTTTGGTTTGGTTTTTCCAGTAGTCATGTACATATGTGAGAGTTGGATCATAAAGAAGGCTGAGTGCCAAAGAATTGATGCTTTTGAACTGTGCTGTTAGAGAAGGCTCTTGAGAGTCCTTTGGATAGCAGGGAGATCAAACCAGTCAATCCTAGAGGAAATCAACCATCGATATTCATTGGAAGGACTGATGCTGAAGCTGAAACTCCAGTACTTTGGTCACCTGATGCAAAGAACTGACTCATTGGAAAAGACCCTGATGCTGGGAAAGACTGAGGGCAAGAGGAGAAGGGGGTGACAGAGGATGAGATGGTTGGCTGGCATCACTGAATGGACATGAGTTTGAGTGAACTCCGGGAGATAGTGAGCGACAGAGAAGTCTGGCTTCTGCTCTGCTGGACTGCTCTGCTGCGCTTCATGAGGTCGCAAAGAGTCAGACAAGACTTAGAGACTGAAAAACGACAAAGGCAAAGAACATCAAATGAATCAGTGATATATTCCTTCAAAGTTTCAGAAAAACAAATCAGCACAGACACAGTAAGCCAATATGGCCTTGGTGCCTGGGAAGGGCGTCTTATCATTGAAGGAGCACCTGCGTTGGTATCCCAGGAAGAGGGGCATTTCATCTTTATTTTTAAGATGGACATTCTTTTTTTTTTCTCCCCCAGCTGCCCAGCATGTGGGATCTTAGTTCCCTGACCAGGAATCGAAACCGCTCCCCCTGCAGTGGAAGCCCAGAGTCTTAACTGCTAGACTGCCAGGGACGTCCCTTAACATGGACATTCTTTACTTCTGGTCAATAATTAAAGCAGATCTACAGTATATGTTTGATAGGCCACAAACAGGCTGTTCTAGTTAGCATCAGATTCAAGTTAACTCGTGTATAAGCCAGAATGACTCCCCCACACCTCAGTAAGTGAAGGTTCCTTTTGTCGGTGTCCCTGTTCAGGCCCACATCACCCAGGAGCATGTTTCTGATTGTCTGTAATCTCACATGTATTCCCATGCGGTAAGCCCGGAAGACAGCAGCGGTGGGGATGTGGAGGCATGGGTGGGGCAGGCCCATGGAGGCATGCAAAGTGCTGACCGCAAGTTTGACTGCAAACCCGGAGGAATACGGCATTAGGAGAGCATGGGGGCACTCCAATGGAACACGTGCTTCACATTGACAAACATGAAATATTCTGTCAGATTTCTATTCTCAGGAATGTTGGGCAGTTGGGGCCTTGGGGTAGAGGTTGAGGAGAAAGGGGTCTTCTCTCAAGGGCACGGAAAGGGCTCAGGTGTCACTGCCCAGAGAAAGCTGTGATGGTCCCAAAGGCAGCCCCAACCCCTGGAATTGCCTGGACACCTCTCTTTCTCTCTGCCTCACCACCGTTCCATGAAGAAACGCATTCATAGTACCTCCAAAACAGACCCTGAATCCAATCCCTCACCGGCTCCCCCACTGCTTCTGCTCCGGCCCCAAACCACCACCACCGCCACTTGGATACCTGCCTGCAGCTGGCCTCCCTGCTCCCGCCCCACCCCTTCCACTTCCCCTTCCAGCCTGTCCTCCACCAGCAGCGCGATGATGCAACTGACATTGAAGTAGACCATGTCTCTGCCCTGCTCCACACCCTGCAATGGCCCCCAACCTGCTCAGAGTCAAAACCGAAGCCTTGGGGACTTCCCCAGTGGTCCAGTGGCTAGGAATCCACCTACCAGTGCAGGGGGCCTGGGTTCGATCCCTGGTCAGGAAACCAGATACCACGCCACAACTAAGACCCGTACAGCCAAATAAATAAATCTTTAAAAATAAAACAAAGCCTTCCAGGGACTTCCCTGATGGTCCAGTGGTTAAGGCTCTGTGTTTCCACTGCAGGGGCCACTAAGATTCCCCCCATGTGCCTTGCATTGCAGCAAAAAAGGAAAAAGCCAAAGCCTTCCTAGGCTCTAGAGCACCTCAAGCCACACTGGCTTCCATCTCTTCTCCCAACAGCCTCCCGCCTCCAGTCTTCACACCGCGCTCCCTCCTCCAGTTGGCCTCCTCTTGCTGGGCTCAGACATCACCTACGCAGTGAGCCCGCCCTGACTGGCTCGGTGAATGTTGTCGTCTGCCCCACCTGCCCAGCGTCCCCGGTGCCCCTTCCCTAGCCCAACCTTCTCTTTCACTCATCACCTTCTGACACACTAAGCAATTAACTTGTTTGTCTGGGCAGGTATCTCTGGCTGTTTTGTTCCCTCATGTTATCTTAAAGGCTTAGAACTATGCATGGTACAGAGTAGGCAGTGAATGATATGAATGAGCAGACAAGTCAGGGAAGAGCATTAGATAGGCCTGGGTCTCCAGTTCTCTCTCCCCATTTCCAAAGGGCCCCAAAGAATGTACAGTTCCCAAACACCCCCTACGTGCCCCTCCAGATCTCCTCCAGCTCTTAGTTTCCCATGTGCCTGAGGATCATGGTGGTGCTTCTCCATGGTGAAGCTTGGTGCTTCTGATGGTGCTTCTCCTCTCCCGCAGCTGCCAAAGCACAACGCATTCCCCACCACCACTTTCTCGTGAGTGGACAGGTTCTAGGGAGCAGACCTCTGACCGCCTCTCCCTGGAACAATCCTGGGCTCCTTGGGCTGCCCCTAAAGACCTTCCCAAGCCCAGGTCCCTCACGGATGGCTAAGTGGTAATCCTAGTTTTGCAACTTGTTCTCTTCTGAGTGATGCTGGGCGATCCCTCTGTGGGCCTTTACTGCTTGCAAAAGTCAGGGACCAGCCCAGCAGATAGCTGAGTCCAAGGCCTCTTGGCTATAAAGGCCATCAGGCTGCCAGTCTCTTCTGAATGGGCCCCACTCTGTCCTCTAAGCCTACCACACGTCCCCAGCTCAAGGGAGACCCACAGCCACTCCCAGAGCCTTACAGAAGGGCAGCCCCATGCCCGGCTAGCTCTTCTCCAATTCGCCAGCAAGGTCCACCAGGTTAACCCTCGGCCTGGCAAAGCAGAGCTCAGGTCTTGACCTTCTCTAGCTCACAACTTCCAAAATGGCTTCACTGCCGCCAACAGCCCCCTCCATGCCCCACCCCCCACATACTTCTACTCCTGGTGTTCATGCCATCCCTGATCCCCACTGGGTGCCACCCCACCTTCCCACCTGCTGTGCTGTTTGCTCAGGCCTTCTCTGGTGTCCTAACCATGCTCCTGCAGCTCTCACTACCTGGAATGCTTTTAAGAATCTCTTCCAGCTCCCCTCCTCACTGGACCTGGGTTCGTCTCTTCACCACCACCACACATACTGCCAGACATCAGCTTTGTTATTGAAACTTCTGATCCTGTTTTCTCATGAAATGGAAATCTGATGCTCACCTCTTAATGTCTTAGAGAGATTATAGCACTTAGAAAAGGATCTGGCGTGTTTTCTATGCTCCACAAAGAGCAGCTACCATTATTCTTATCATCACTCACAGGGTCCCTGAGGTTGACATGAGGAAACACACATGAAAGGGTCTAGCACACAGTAGGTGCTCAGGAATTGAGGACCCTGTTCTTCCTGCTTTTGACATTTTATAGCTCTTAAGGCAATTCTGTCACCTTATGGGGCTTTAAGGGCTTCTCAGGTGGCGCAACTTGGGACTTCCCTGGCAGTTCAGTGGTAAAGATTCTGCCTTCCAATGCAGAGGGTATGGATTCGATCCCTAGTTAGGGAACTATATCCAGCATGCCAGAGGGTGCAGCCAACATTTTTAAAATAAAATCAATAAACACAACATTGGAGAAGGAAATGGCAGCCCACTCCAGTATTCTTGCCTGGAGAATCCCAGGGACAGAGGAGCCTAGTGGGCTGCCGTCTATGGGGTCGCACAGAGTCGGACACGACTGAAGCGACTTAGCAACAGTAGCAAACACAACATTGTAAATCAACTATACTTCAATTTTTTAAAAAATTTTAATGCAAAAACAAAAAACATGCATCTTTCCTGGTGTTCTCTCTCCTCTCTCCCTCCACCCCACAGTGAAACCATAACATAACCTTCCCGAGGGCAGGAGCCATGTCTCACCCAGGTCTCCATGCCCTGCCCAGCCCAAGCTCCACACTCCAGTAAGCATTCAACACACTGAACAGTGTTTGCACTTTACCCCAGCCAGTTTAGGGAAGACACAGAGCCATCATGTCCCACCCCAGAGTCGGGAACCTGGAGCCGGGTGCCGCTTCCCACTGCTCACATCTGAGCTTCCCTGAGTCCTTAGGTCATATTGGGAAGGAAGACAAGATGTAATGGGCCAATCGTGGGGCTACCTGGGTCCTGGAGGGTAGGCATAGAGCTGTTTCAAATATTGAGACTTGGACTGTTAGGCTGGGGCCGCCTTCCAACACGCTGCAATCAGGGCAGGTGAGCCCACTACCCTCCACCCCTCACCCCACCTCCTGATCACCCAGCCCGTTGCTGTCATTTGGAACAATCTCTGGCTTCACCGTCTTGGGAAGGCAATCCATGGACCTGTTTTTTCTGAGATCTACACCGCAGGTACACACATGCTGGCCTTGCCAGGACACGTTGGTGACATGACCCCGGGGATCGGAGCTTTCACACCTGCCTCCTTTGGGCCCCAACCCCTCTACCCAGCCTGGGAATGCCGCAAGGTGTTCCGGGATGTGTGTCTAAGATAGTGAAGGCTCATGTGACTGCTCCCTGGGATAACAAGAGTGCCCAGCCTGGATTCCTGACACGTAATCTGAGGATCTTTGGAGGTCATCGAGTCCAATGTCTTCGTCTGACAAGAGAGGGTAACTGAGGATCTGAGGGGAAAGGGCTTGTCTGGAATAGTCAAGACAGGTACCCCAGTTCCTCACCCCCGTGGGGAGCTCACCCCCCTCCCGGCCTCGAGGCACTGCGGTACAGCAGGCTCCCAGCATCACCTTTACCCCGCGGCCAGCACAGTGTGGCTTCGGGACACGTCCCCACGAAGCATCTCCCTTTCACAAGTGAGGGGACTAGCCCAAAGTCACTCGCGTGTGAGCGCCAGAGCTAGCACCCCCGTTCCCTATTTCCTTGAACCTTCGCCACGTTCTGTTACAGGCCAACAGACGCGGCCTGTGTGTGGGATCCCGGGCTCCCCAGTCACTCTGGTAGGTGGCGGGTCAGTTTCTTCGGTCGGCCACCAGGAGCCTTAGGCGAGCGGCCGGGATAAGCGCCAGCCTGCGAGGGGCGTGCGCGCGCGGGCGGGAGGCAGGGCGCGTGCGCGGCGGGCCCGGGCTCCGATTGGCTCGCGCGGGCCGAAGAGGCGGGGCCGTGCGCGCCGCGCTTCCTCCGCCCGGGCTTCCGCGTCGCAGCCCCGGGAACCGGAGCGCAGGCGGGATCCTGTGTCTCGGCGGGCAGTGAGGACGCAGCGGCACCCGGGGGCCCGGGTCAGGGCAGGAACCTGGACTGAGGCAGCGGGCGCTGAGTTCCTGCGAGGTGAGAGAGCGGCGACGCCCTCCACGGGCCTCCGCCCCGGACAGGGGTGTGCCGTGTCCTGCCTGGGCATCTCGGCGAGCCGAGCTTGACCCTTCTCCTGACCACCACGGCCCCGACTCCTTCCACCAGCCCCCATCTAAAGTTGACTGAGGAACCCCCCCAACCCCTCACTCCGCTAGTCTGAACACCTGTGCCTTCAGCCCTGGTGTTCACCTTCGTAGATCAGCTCTGAACCCCTTCCTTCCTCAGTGACAGCTTGAAGGGCTTCCCAGCACCCCCATCCTTGAACCCTCCAAGAACAACTTTTTCTCTTTTCTTCTGCAGATGGACAGGCCGGAAGGCAGTACCGGGCAGCCCGGCCCAGCCGATCGGTCCCATCGAAGCAGTGTGTCCTCCGTGGGAGCCCGAGGTGGGTCCCTGACCCCAGTCCCCATCCCGCCGTACCTTCCTAGGGTTCCAGCCTCGAGGAAGTGGCCCTGGCTCATCATCTCTGTCATTGAAGAGAATTTTATTAATTAACAAGTAAGGTCTGTTGAGATGTGGAAAAGTGACAAGTCAGTCCGAGGACCTGGGCTCTGTCACTAGGCTACTTGCAAAGTTGGGTACTCACTTGTAAAACCTTAGGTAGCTGTGAAATTCACATGAAATCTCATGAATGAAAAGTGACAATTCACTTTCTCTGTTTGGTAAATAGTCCTTTGAAAACAGGAATCATTATTTACATTTTATAGGAGGGAAATTGGGCCCTAGAGAAGTTAAGTACAGGACACTGGAGGCTTCACTGCCCCAGACGTCCCTCTGAATTTCAGCCTCCTGGCGTGCTGCAGTCCATGGTGTCGCAAAGAGTCGGATACGACTAAACGACTAAGCTGAACTGACTGAACTGGACATTATTTTATGATCTCTCAAGAAAGTGACTGTTAGAACCGAACAGACTGGGGATCCAAAAAGCACCTTCATTTGTGTTAGTAATAAACTATACCTTTGTGTTTCACAGGCTTCACCTCATTTGATTCACAGAAGCTCTGGGTGGGGTAGTGGGGGATGGGAATTAGCCCTACTTGGCACCTGAGGCAGGTGACTTGCTGAAGTCAGTCAGCCAGCCAGAGGCCAGTCAAGATTGGAGCCCTCAGGGCTTCTTCACGGTGCCTGTGATTCCAGTGATGGAGATTTGAATCTAGCTGCCCTTCCAAGGGTCTCCTTTGGGCTCCAGGCTCCAAACAGGCGTCCACATGCTGTCACCAAGGAACACTCAACTTTCAGGGTTGTACCTCAGCTGGCCTGTTTAAGACTTAAGTCCTCCTGAAAGGCCATCGTGTTGAGTCCTGAGGCTTGAAGAATCCTAAGGAGACGGAGCCCTGAAACTTGCTATACCGCAGGGTGGCCTTGGGAATCCTTTGTCCCCAGGTTAGCTTGGGTCAGAGAGAGAGAGTGGCTTGTTTACGGTAATAGCGTGTCACCAGCTCTCTCCCTCCTTGCTCGATTTACTAACTGTTGTAACCTCAGGATGGGTTCAGTCTCTCTCTGCCTCAGTCCCACCTGTGGAATGTTCACTTTCAGGGGAGAAGCACAGCAGAGTCCTTGGGGCTGCAGGGGGAGTGTGTTGGGGGTGAAGCGGCCAGCCCCAGTTTGAAACTTTGGGGGCTTAGGGTGGGACAAGGCTGATTCCTGGGCCAGAGTTGCTGGCTTTTGGGTGGTTTGAGGGTCTCCAGTAAGTCCTAACAGACTTTAAAAAAAAATTATGCATTTATTTCAGCTGCACCGTGGCTTAGTCGCCACGTGCAGAATCTTTAGTTGCGGCATGTGAACTCTTAGTTGAGGTCCGTGGGATCTAGCTCCCTGACCAGGGATCGAACCCCGGGCCTCTGCATTGACAGCATGGAGCTAACAAGCACTCTTCACAGGGTCCTTCGGGGATGCTGGGGCTCTGCCTCTGGAGTGTAGCCTTGGTCACCCCAAGGGTTACAGGGTCCAACTCCAGCAGGGGAATGGAAGATGCTTAGATGGCATGCCTGTGCCTGCTGGCCCAGCTGATCTTGCCCGGCCCACATTGCAGCAGCCGACGTGCTGGTGTACCTGGCGGATGATTCGATGGTGCCCCTGGCCGTGGAGAACCTGCCCTCACTCAGTGCCCACGAGTTGCATCGGGCCATCCGCGAGGTCCTACAGCTTCCAGACATCGCCCTGGACGCCTTCGCACTCTGGCTCGTCTCCCCTCTGCTGGGTAAGGCTTGGCACTGAGAAGCCCAGGTCAGGGGGCTGGAAGGGCACTGGCAGGGGAGGAGGGGGCAGCTTCTAGAACTTCTGGCCAATATACCTCAGGGAAAGGTGGGACTCACATGTGTTCTGGAGCCACCCATGGCTTCCAGGACCCAGAGCCCTGGAATGATGCCTGGCTTCTCTGGCCCCGTCTCCTTTCTTGGTGCTGGTGGCAGAGGAGAGGCCGTGCCTGCCCCTTACCTCAGGGCTGCTGGAGCCTGAGCATCAGGAGGAGCGGGATGGGGGACAGGGAGGGAGCCGTGCACGTTCACAGAGCACGTGGTCCGTGCCACAACCTGAGCTGGCATTTTGCAAGTAGAATTTCACCTTATCCTCATGGCCCAGCCTGGTCATACTGATGAGCAAATTGAGGTTTGGAGCAGCGGGGGCATTGAGTGGTGGGACAGAGATTGGAACAGAAGCCTGGGTGGGCCCCCAGCCAGCCTCTTTGAATGTACCCTGCTCTTTGGAGGCTGGGAGGAAGGTGGGACCTGGCCCAGGACGCAGCCACCCCAAGGGTGAGACTTTCCTGAGGGCAGGGATGATGAGTGGGAACCCAGCTTCTCTGCAGGGACCCTCCAGCCCTGCCTGGTTTCTGATCACCTTGTCCTGCTTTTTTAGGCTGAGATCCCGAGGCGGGGGTGTAACAAGAGTGAGAGTGGTGGAGGCTCTCCAGCCCTCAGGCCTGGGGGATGTATGGGCAGGCTTGCAGAGAGCCCCCTGGGGCCTCTGAACAGGGCCACTAGCCTGCTGACTTGGTTGGGAAAGGGGCCAGGGAAAGGATGCTCCAACTGGTGCCGGGGCCAGTCTTGTTTTGGGATTAGATACTCTCCCTTGTAGAGAAGCAGGGTCAGAAGGGTGTGCCTGGTCCCTGGGCCCCTAGGAGTTTGTGCCTTTGCCCTGGAGGGAAGATATGCTGGCTTGGTGGGAAGGGGAATGCCTGTGTCCCCACCCCCACCCAGCGGTGGGAGCTTCCTGCCCAGCTGTTGCTCTCGCCCACCCTCTTCCTGCTGACTAGTCTCTCTCGGCCACTCCCCACCCAGCTCAGCCATCCCACCTTCACCCTCTGGCTATTGGGCAGGACTACAGGCCCCTCTGTTTGTGTCTCTGGAAAACTGGGGAGGGTGGTTTCATGTGGCCCCTGCCCGGCCTTCAGCTCCTGTCCCTGCAGTCTGCCAGCTGACTTCCTCCCCAACTCCCTTCTCGTTGCATTCCGTCTGCCCCCTCACAAGAACATGAATGGGCTGCCTGTGTGGCCAATGGGTTATGCCGGGCACAGCCCGGGCCAGGAGGCCCCAGCACGGGGTCAGCGCCCACTCTGTTCCCAGGCTGGGTTCAGGAAGGCTGAAAGGCCGTTTCAGCTTTGACGTGGGCCCTCAGGGCTCTCGGCCCCAGTCCTCCCCCAGAGTGGGTGTGGTGGTGACCCACACCCCAGGGCCGTGAGGCAGGGAGGGGTGCCGCCTGTTGGAGCCACCTTCAAGCTGGATGTTTGGGAGGGTTTGACCTGAGTGCCATTGTCACTCCGCATGGAACAGGGCTCCAGGGACAGTCCGTCTTGCTGAGGGGACAGCCTCTAGGCAGGAAGGCCCCATCTGGAAGTGTGGGACCACAGTCCCGTAGTAATAACAGGAGTCCTCTGAGCTCCCGGGGCTTGGGGTAAGGCCATCTGGAGCCCAGAGCCCCCAGGGGACATGCTTGAGTTGGGGCTGGCAAGGGAGAGGCCCAGGCAGGGCCAGGAGCAGGGAGAACAGCTCCCTGGGCCTTTGAGCCTATCACCAGCTTTGGGCTCTGCCTTCCAGGTAGTGCCAGTGGGAGCAGGACTGCCACCCCCAGCACCTTCCGGCTGCCTCAGCCTCTCGGCTACAGCCCCCCCGGGCACTGTAGGGAACAGTCGGACTGGCTGCCTGGAACCTGACCCCCTCTCACTTGCTGTTCGGACAAACACTTTACCCTCTCTGAGCCCCAGTTTTCCCTGTGGATGAAGTGAGAGCAGGGTTATTTCAGGGTGGTTGCCGTAAAGCACTTGCAATGGCTCGGTGGACGTGGGCCCTGAGCGCGTCGTGGCTGCTGTGGGCGTGGGCCGTCGCGCTGCTCCCGGCTCCACGGCCGCCTTGCCTCTCTTCCTGCAGAGGTGCAGCTGAAGCCCAAGCACCAGCCCTACAAGCTGGGCCGCCAGTGGCAGGAGCTGCTGCTGCGATTCACCGACGCCCCG
>SJXQ01000251.1:416142-547792 GCA_006408695.1 Aepyceros melampus
GCAGCCAGCGACCCCCTCCTCTCTCCGCAGATGAGCCTTCCCTACAGTTCCGGAGAAACGTGTTTTTCCCCAAACGGCGGGAGCTCCAGGTGAGGCAGGGAGCCCCAGGCGGTACCACCTCCCCAGGATGTCCAGCCATCCCTTAGCCCCTGGACACAGGTATCCCTCTGGGCTGAGCCATTCCTCCCTGCTGCACTGGCTTGCAGATCCATGACAAGGAGGTCCTGCGGCTGCTCTACGAGGAGGCCAAGGGCAACGTGCTGGCCGCCCGGTATCCCTGCGACGTGGAGGACTGCGAGGCCCTGGGTGCCCTGGTGTGCCGTGTGCAGCTCGGGCCCTACCAGCCTGGCCAGCCCACCGCCTGCGCCCTGAGGTGAGGGCCCATGGAGGGGAGCCCCTGGTTTCAGAATCCTGGTTGCAAGTGGTCTTGCCAGGTCCTGGAGTCAGGAGGCCCTGATGCTATGTGACCTTGAGTGAGTCACCCCACCTCTCTTGACCTCCTCTTCCTCATCTGCTCTGGGCTGTGGGGCCTTGGCAGTGGGAGACAGGTGAAGTGACACCCGTGAGAGGACCCCTTCTTGTGCACAAGGGTGGAGCCCAGCCCCCATCTGAGGTCAGAGGGAGTTGGGCTTGTTCTCTTGGAAGTCATCGCCGGGGACTGACCACATTCTGAGTCCCAGTTGCCACCGATTGTCTGATTTAGTCCTGAACTCCAGGGAAGAGGGCCCATTTTCTGACACTCCAGCATGCTGGCTCCATGCTTCCCAGCTGCCTCTCAAGAAACTGTGCTCTTTGATTGGCAGGGCCTGGGGTTGTGACAATTGAGTCTACCCGGGAAGTAGACCATGCCTGCCTCTGACCTCTGTGGACAAATCCTGAGGTTTAGCGATAATTGCAATGAGGATGTACTTGAAACACAGCCTGTCCTAGACTCAGGGTTCCCCCCAACACCAGCCCTTCGGTGTATAGCTGTGTTGCGGGGGGAAGGATGTGCAGAGACTGGGCCCTGTGCCTGGTGACTACAGCTGGGGCCTAGCAGGGCCACCCAACCTCAGCGGAGCCTGAACGCTCCCAGCTGAGCTGGCTTGCGGCTGGCAGCCATAGAAATCCCGGCTCTTGTGATGGCATGTCTGGTCCTATTGCAGGTGACAGCAGACCCAGCTCAGACTGTTTGGATTTGAGGGACTTTGTCAGGAAACGGAGGGGTCCAGGGTGACTGAGGGCTTCCCAGGTGGCTCGATGGGTGAAGAATCCGCCTGCGATGCAGGAGACGAAGGAGACCTGGGTTCCATCTCTGAGTCCGGAAGAGCCTCTGGAGAAGGAAATGGCAACTCACTCCAGTATTCTTGCCTGGAGAATCCATGGACAGAGGAGCCTGGCGGGTTACAATCCACGGGGTCACAAACGGTTGAACACCACTGAGCAGCTGACACAATGGAGGGTGACTGAGGTTCAGGGGCTCTGATTGGGTCCCTCCCACCAGACCGGTCCTCGCTCTCCTTGCCCAGCCCTTGTCCTCTGGACCAGCTTGCATTCAGGCAAGCTCTTGCCACACAGTAGCCAGGTGGCCCCAGTAGTTGCACGTTGGCAAGAAGAGACCTTCTCCCTCACAAGACCAGAGCCCTGAGACTCATCTGATGATGATGCTGGGCCCAGGTCCACCCAAAGGAGACAGAGTGGCTGAGGTCCAGATCCTCCCTTGGACCCGCCATGAGCCTGCACAGACCCCATGGACTGAGGGTAGGAGGCCAGGTTTCCAAACGACAAGGGGGAGCTGTGCCTGGAAGCAGAGAAGTGGGGGGGCGGCCCCCTGGACGCCCCTCCCCCTGCTGCTCTCCCGCCAGGCCTCTCCCTGCATCACGTTCCTTTCTATGTCAGGGCTGCAGGGCTGGCCACCCCTCCCCATGGCCTGGAGTCTTGCTCCTCCAGAAGCCTCCAACCCTCTTCAGTGAAAATGACAACCTCAACTGTGTTTGTTTGGCCCCTGCCATGTGCCAAGCATGTGTCAGCACCCATCTGTATGAGTAGGGATCCCTGTCATTGAACGGGCTTGAACAGGCGCTCATGCCCCGAGCCCTAGCTGCGGTGCACTGGAAGGGGCAGCACCCAGCCACAGTCAGAGGGCTGCCTGAGGGGGAGACACAGCGCTGTCACACCAGGATTCTTGAGTCTGTGTGATTGAAAAGGCCCTTTCCTTCGTGAGCCTATGCTGGTGGTGATTTTTTTAAACATCTCTGTTTAGCAGAACAAAACATCAACGGCTCTAGGTCATTTGCACTGTCTTTTGATTGTAGAATTGCTGGCTTAGGAATCCAAAGCTTCCTGACTTGGTGACACAGACTTGGCCCCGAGACCCTCTGGTCACGGTCTACTTCTGGGGTGGGCCTGGTTTCAGCTCTCATCTTGTCTCCTGGCTTTGCCTTCTGGCCTCTCACCAACCAGGCGCACTGCAGGGATGGGGCAGTGGGCTCTCTGGGGGCTCGTGTCCAGGTGCCCCCCGTGCTCCCCACACTCCAAGACCACGGCGTCTTCCCAGCCCGCAGGCACGGAGCCGTCCTCAGCCCAGCCCCATCTCCCTTCCTCCACAGGGAGAAGCTGGAGTCCTTCCTCCCTGCCCACCTCTGCAAGCGGAGCCACGGGCTCTTTGCTGCTCTCCGGGGCCGTGGCGCCAAGGCCGGGACGGGCGAGCAGGGTCTGCTGAACGCCTACCGCCAGGTGCAGGAAGCGGCCGGCAGCGACAGCGAGCACGAGGCCTCCCTGAGCCCCCACTATCGCGCCTACCTCCTCAAGTGCCACGAGCTGCCCTTCTACGGGTGAGCGGCTCCCAAGTGCGACCACAGCCCCGGGCGCTATGTCCCTCCCCGGCCTGTGAACCCATCTCCAGTCCCACTGAGCTCTGTCTTCACTCGAGGTGCATCTAGATGCCAGCGCCTCAGGCTCCGCGGGTCCCTGGCTGGACACTCTTCCTCCTGCTCCCCTGTCACGAGCTCGGACACCGGGCAAGTCCTCTCCCTCCTGCTACAGTCACGTGGCCCATGGACCTGCCACCTCCCCTTCCGCCAGCTCCGTTCACACAGGCACTTCTAGCCCTTAGCTCTTGGGTACCTACTGGGTGCCAGCACCGTTGAGGTGCTAGAGACCCCTCGGTGAGCAAAAGAGACCACTGTTCTGCCCGTGAAGAGGCTGTTCTGGGGCAAGAGAGACAGCGAACAGTAGAAGCAGAAAACAGACCGTGGGCAGGCAGGATGAGCCGTGAGGACAGTGGCCACACTCCAGAGAGTGCCAAGGCTCAGGCCAGTGGTGGTGCTGCAGGAGGGGAGATGCAGTCAGATTCCAGAGGTGTTGAGGTGGAGCGGAAGGAACTCACCAGGTGTGCAGGAGAGGAGGCGAAGGGGAGCAGGCCAAGGGGACTCCAGATTTCTGCCCGAGCCACTGGGAGATGGAGTCACCAGCTGAGACGGGGCGGGGCGGGGAGGGGTGCAGGTCAAGGCAGATCGGGGGCTTGTCTTTGGATGTGTTGATTTTGAGATGCTTGCCAGACCCTCAAGTGGCGCTTCTGGGCAAGCCCTTGGGTTTCTGGGAAGAGAGTCAGGTAGTGGATGAGTCATCAGCCAGGAGCCTGTCTCTTATACACATCTGTGATGGCATGGGTTTGCTGTATAACAGGTGGAGTTTATTCTAAGTGCACTTTGTGAGATGAGAGGCAGAAAAACTTAGGGTTGCAAAGTAAAACAAAATGTGGTTTAAAGTTTTGCAGATAGATGGAACCATGCATGACCTTGGGCATTTCACTGACCCTCTCAGTCTTAGCTTCTTTCATCTGTGAAATGGGTATTATTATGTCAAAAAGTATCGTAAGGACTAAATTGAAAGATGCATGGAAAGTTCTTAGCCTGACACCTATAGTGTATTAACTGCTCCATAAATTATTTATGCATCATCACTGTGATGAGAATTAACATCACTCTTCCCTTGGGTAAATAAAACAGGCCATAGTGTGCTGAAAGTGGTTAAAGAAGGTCCCATGGGCTATGAAAAGACTTGCACATTGGATAGACATCACTAAGTTTATTGAGAGCAAACAGGGTCCCTTAGAAGCTGACTAAGGAGCTCTCTGGGGTCTGAATAATGAGTTACACATGAAAGTTGATATCTGTCATTGGATAGCAGGACAAGATGGATGGACAGACCAGACCTGAGTGCTGGGAAAAGGGTTGAGGGGAAAGAATGACCAAGCTTCAGGTGCTGCTGCTGCAAGGTCGAGTTCAACATGGCTGGTGTGGCTGATCGTTGACCTTGGCTCCCGCATCGTGGAAGCGGCAGCGGGTGGAGGAGCGAGAGACAAAGAATGGGTGACAGTGCGTGGAACCAGCTCTCTCGGGAGCTTCCCTGTGCGATGGAGCCTAGGGGTGGAGCCCATGGGGTGCGGGCGGAGGTCTTCCGCTGCCATGGTGGGCGAGAGGCGCGTGTGCGGACAGGGAGGACCCCCGATCGAGTGAGGAGTTGAGGTGAGGGCGGGCCAGTGCCCGCTCTTCCGGTCGCTTCAGTTTCGTCAGTGGAGTCAGGAGTCTGCCTGGAGGGGGAGCCCTCCGCTGAGCTCAGAACTGAAGGCGGAGCGGGCTTGTCTCCAGTCCCCTCCTGGGGCTGCAGGATTTAACTATGGCTCTGGCTTTGCCAGAGACCCGGGTTTGATCCCTGGGTTGGAAAGATCCCCTGGAGGAGGGCATGGCAACCCACTCCAGTATTCTTGCCTGGAGAATCTCAAGACAGAGGAGTTAGGCGGGCTACAGTCCATAGGGTCTCAAAGAGTTGAACACAACTGAGCGACTAACACCTTTGCTTTCACTGGCTTAGCCAGGGGAGAGGGCCCAGGGCAGCCGGAGTGCGACAGGCCACGAGAGGGCAGGAGGGAGGGGGTGGCAGCTCAGTTCCTGGGTGTCCCAAGGCCCCTGGCCCCCTTCCCTTTCTCAGCGTCAAGTCCTGAAGAGGCTTCCCTGCCTGAGCAGCCCGTGGGGGGACGGTGGGCAGCCTCAGCCCCCAGGCTCTCCCAGCCTCCAGCAGCCTCAGCTCCCATTTCTGAGCTCTCAGGCTCCTGGCCATTCCTGGAACGTCACTCATTCTGTGTCACGCCTGTGTTCATGCCCTGCCTTCTGCCACGGGGTCCAGCTTGCTCTGTGCCACCCAGTTCCCCTCCTGTCCTCTGTCTATTCCAGCCCTCCTATCCTGCCTGATCAGCTCAGAGGCCACCACCTCCACAAAGCCTCCCTCTCACCCACCTCCTCTGTTTCTCCCTCCCTGGGATGGGTTTCCACTTAACCTCTAGTCACCCAAACAGCGTAAGCATCTCAAGTGCCTGGGACACGGCCTGGCCAGTGCACCCACTGGTGGGTAAACCCCGACCCTGGCCTTGTTCTTGGTGCTGGAGGGGACAGACTAACCCCAGTTTCCCTCCCCAGGTGTGCCTTCTTCCACGGCGAGATTGACAAGCCAGCCCAGGGCATTTTGCACCGGGGCGGGCGCAAGCCAGTGTCTGTGGCCATCAGCCTGGATGGCGTGCATGTCATCGACTGCAGGGAGAAGGTGCGTCCTGCTCCTCTAGGGGGGACCTGGAGCGGGAGCCTCAGTGGAGAGGGCAGTGGGGTCCTTACCCAGGCCTTCCTGGTTCCCTTGGGCCTGTGGTTGGCCTCGGGGCAGGGTGGGCAGCCTTTCTGGCCTCCCTCTCTCAGATGTCTCTGGGGCTTCCACTGTCATTCTGGGGGCTTTGCTGAGCCTGCTGTGGGTCAGCTTTCCTGCCCAGCCTGCAGGGCACCGGGGTGACCGGGGGAAGGGGCTGCAGCTGGTGGAGAGCATCTGGCAGGGCCTGGCTGCTCTGCCCGACCAGTGGCTGGACACTGGTGGTTTTCTGGAAAAAACCCACGACTGGGAGCCCTCCTGGCTGTTGGAGTCTTGCTCTGCCTCCTGCTTTTGGCGCCGGCTGTCTCCACTGGTTGTCTCAGCCCGTGTAGAAGTGGTATCGGCAGCCTGCCCCGGGGGCTTCTATGCACCTGGGCGGGAGTCTCTCCCATGCCAGCGGACAAGTTTTGGGGGGACTTCTGGTGGTCCCCAGAGAGGGACCCCAGCCCTCCCTGGGCACCTGCTCCCCGACATGCTGGGCCCAGCTGCACCTCCTGCCGAGTGCCACCCAGCTGATCTCTGGGGAAGGAGGGTCTCCCCTGCCCCCCATCCCAGCTCTCAGGGGCTTGTCCCACTGATGAGAAGGGCTGTGGATTAGGGAGTCTCAGGTCCTGGACCACAGCCCTCCTTGAGGGTCTGATGGAAGCGGGGATTCCTCTCCAGAGAGAAACTCATACGTGAGTTTCAGCTCAGCCTTGGAGGTAAATATAGCCTGGCCAGGTGTCCCCTCCTGGTGACACCCTCGGGATGGGGCAGGGCAGCGGGCCTCAGCCCAGAGGAGTCCAAGCTCTGTCTCCCGCTGGCCAGCACGTTCTGCTGGGCCTGCGCTTCCAGGAACTGTCCTGGGACCATACCTCCCCCGAGGAGGAGGAGTCTGTGCTGTGGCTGGAGTTCGACGGGGACAACGAGGGCACACCAGTCAACAAACTCCTCAAGATCTACTCCAAGCAGGTAGGGGTGGCCGTGGAGAGGGCGGACTTAGGGGCCCCCAGGCTATCGGAGGTCTCAGCCTGGCTAGCAAAGAGGTGAGAGGGCTGCTGAGGGCCTGGACACCCTGGAGCTGACTCCGCCGACCAGGAGCCACCCTTGAGCATTGGGAAGGCCTGGCCAGATGGTGGGGCAGCTGGGGCAGTGGTTGGTGGGGGGCTGCCCAGCGCTGTGTGCCCACCGTGCCTTTGTTTCACTCTTGTGCGCTCAGCACCCTGTCTTCCCACCCCAATCTCCACCCCTGCCCCTTCTCCTCCCACCTTGGTCACGGCCGAAGGCCCTTCCAGGACTGTGCGCCTCGGCGCTCCCCTCCCCAAGCACAGAGATGTGCTCCAGGGACTCCCCATCGGTGAAAGCACATGGCCCTTCCTGCTACCACCTTGAGCCTCTAAACCCTCCCAGCCACTCTGCTCCCTCTGCCCCTCCCTTATCACTGGCCTAGACTTTTTTTTTTTTCTCATACTGGAGCCTGTGGAAATCTAGTTCTCTGACCAGGAATCAGACTTGGGCCCGGAGTGGTGAAAGCACAAAGTCCCACCACTGAATGCCAGGGAGTTACCCAGGTCTCTCTTTTTTTTTAATCTAAATGTTCTATTTTATTTCTTTAGCACAGTTTTTTGTTTTTTAAATCTCAGACCTCCTTTTCTTTTAAAAAATATGCTTACTCAGCTCCATTGGGTCTTAATTGCGGCACGCGTGATCTTTGTCGCATCATGCGGGATCTTTCGTCGCAGCACATGAATTCTCTAGTTGTGGCATGTGGACTCCACAGCACACAGCCTCAGTAGTTGCAGTTCACGGGCTTAGTTGCTCCACAGCATGTGGAATCTTAGTTCCTGACCAGGGATCGAACCTGTGTCCCCTCTGCATTGCAAGACCGATTCTTAACCACTGGACCACCAAGGAAGTCTCCATTTTATTGAATTACAATATACATACAGAAAAGTGCCCAACTCCTAAGTGTATATAGCTCAACACATTTCCTAAAAGAAATCCATGTAACAGACTTCCCGGGTGGTACAATGGGTAGGAATCTGCCTGCCAGTGCAGGGGACACAGGTTCAGTCCCTGGTCCAGGAAGATTCCACAGGCTGAGGAGCAACTGAAAGCCCGTGTGCCACAGCTGCTGAGCCCACACTCCGCAACAAGAGAAGCCGCCGCAATGAGAAGCCTGTGCCTGGAGAGTAGCTCCCGTTCACCGCAACTAGGGAAGAGTCCAAGCAGCAGTGAAGACCCAGTGCAGCCAAAAATGAATTTATATATTTAAAAAAGAAACCCATGTGACACCTTTCAGATTAAGAAAGACCCCTCCTCAATCCACCTCCCAGCCGTGCCCCCCACCAAGGGACCCCCGCATCCTGACTTGTGTCACCCCAGAGTCTTTGGGCCTGGCTTCAAACTTTACGGCAGAGGATCCCCACGGAGTGTTCTGTTCTGCCCAGTCTTGCGCTCAGCCCTGTATCTGGGAGCTCCAGCCTCATCCCTGCTGTAGGTGCCAGTGCCGTGGTCTCCCACTTGCACTGGGCGGTCCCGTGTATGAATTTGCCTCCTTGACTTTTCGTCCCATTGCTGACGGGCCCTTGGGTGTCCAGTTCTGACTGTGGCAGAAGGTACTGCCTGTGTCCTCTGTGTGCACGCCCAGCTTCAGGCCCAGGAGCCGACTGGTTCCTTCAGCCACTCTGGTGGTTAAGGAGGGATATCTCCTCATGTTTGTTTTCTTTACTTGCTAGTCGACTTTATCGAGATATAATTTACAATAAAATGCACCCGTTTTGAGAGGTGAGTTTTAACATGTTCACGTGACCATCGCCACCTCAGGCAAGCTACAGAGCTGCTTATTTGCTGTCCACGCATCTTCCTAGAAGTGAAACGTCTCTTCACATCTTTTCCCCATTTTTTATTGGCATTATTTCCATCACCCCCAAATCTCCACGTGATTTTAGTTGGCATTCCTCACCGCCCCCCACATATACACACAAATGAGGTTGAGCACCTTTTACATACATATCCACTATCTGGATGTCCTGTTTGTTGAAGTCTGCCAGTTTTTCTTTGGAGTTTTCTTTTTTTTTAATTGTTTTGTATATCTCTTCTGATTTCAGACTCATCTCTTCACTTGCTATCTGATACCTCCTCTTAGCTGTACCTTGAGTTTTGCTTTCTCCAGAATGTCATATAAACACACTTAACTATATTTATCCAGGAGAAAGAGATATATGTCCACACACAGATTTACACTAAGATGTTCATACAGCTTTGTGTGTCATAACCAAAGAACTGAAAACCACATGAACACCTGTCAACTGGTAGATGATAAACAAATAGCGATCCAACCCTGCAGTATACACACTCTCTGCAGCCTTTTGAGCCTGGCCACTTTCACTAAGATTCACACCCCTGAGATGGTCCACATTTCATAATGTACTGGTTTTTTCCTTTTGACTGTTGAGTAGTGTTCCATTGGGTGGATATAACTACAGGTTAGCTCTTTACCCACTAAAGGATATTTCCAGTTTGGTACTTTTGTAAATAAAGCTGCTCTAGACATTTGTGTGTAGGCTGTTGGGTGGGCGTATGCCTTAGTTCTCTTGTGTAAATACCTAGGAGTGGGGTTACTGGATTGTATCATAAACATGATCAGCCTTACTGGAAGCTACCTAACTGTCTTCCAAAGGGACTGTGCCATCCTACAGTCCCTCCAGCCGCGTCCGAGAGTCCCAGGTGCTCCGCATCCTTGCTCAGCACTTGGTGGTATCAGTGTTTGTTTGTTTGTTTGCCATTATAATGACTGGTAGTGACAGGTCAGTGTGGCTGTCATTTGCATTTTCACTATGACTTATGATGTTGACATCCTTCTATGTGTTTATTTGTTATCTGTAGGTCTTTGATGGAATGTACAAATCATTTCTCCACTTGGTTAAAATTGGGAAATTTGTAAAATAATTTTGTTTATGTGTTTTATTTTTGACCATGCTGGGTATTTATTGCTTTCTGTGCAGGCTTTCTCTAGTTGCAGCAAGTGGGGGCTACTCTTCATTGCAGTGCCCTGGCTTCTTTTTGTGATGGCTTCTCTTGCTGCAGAGCAACAAGGGCTCCAGGCGCGAAGGGCTGCATTGGTTGTGGCACGCAGGCTCCGTCGTTGCAGCGCACGGGCTTAGTCGCTCTGCAACATGTGGAATCTTTCTGGACCAGGGATCGAACCTGTGTCCCCTGCATTGGCAGGTGGATTCTGATCCCTCGTGTCACCAGGAAAGTTCCTAATCTGGCTTATTTGTTTTCTTAGTGAGCCATAGGAGTTCATTATATTTTCTGCATACCAGTCCCTTATCAGATAAATATTTTACAAATGTTTTGTCTAATAACTTGACAAAGTCTATAACTTTGTTCACAACTTTTTATTTTCTTAAAAATGTCTTTTGAAGAGATGTTTTTAAATCTTCCAGTCCATTTATTTTAAATGACACTTTAAAAATAATTTTTATTTGTTTTATTTATTTACTTTTGGCTTTTCTGGTGGCTCAGACAGTAAAGAATTTGCCTGCAATGCAGGAAACCCAGGTTTGATCCCTGGGTCAGGAAGATCCCTGGTGAAGGGAATGGCAACCACTGCAGTATTCTTGCCTGGAGAATCCCATAGACAGAGGAGGCTGGCAGGCTACAGTCCATGGGATCGCAAAGAGTCAGACACACGACTTTCACTTTGTGCTGGGTCTTCATTGCTGCAGGGGCTTTTCTCTAGTCATGGCGAGCGGTGGCTGCTCCAGAGTTTTGGCATAGAGCTCCTCATTGTGGCAGCTGTTCTCGCTGTGGAGCACAGGCTCTAAGGCACGTGGGCTTGAGTAGCTGTGGCATGTGGGCTCTAGACACAGGCTCAGTAGTTGTGGCACACCAGCTTAGTTGCTCCTTGGCAGGTGAGATCTTCTGGGATCAGGGATCGAACCCACGTCTCCTGCATTGGGAGGTGTGTTCTTTACCACTCACCCACGAGGGAAGCCCCCGGTCCATTTATTTTACATCTCCACTTATTTGTCTTTGATTTCTTTCACTAACATTCTGTGGTTTTCAGCATACATATCATATCTATCTTTTATTAGATTTATCCCCCTCCCTATTTGTTTGGTGCTACCAGAGATGGTACACCGTGTTTTAATTTCAATTTCCAGTTGTTGGCTGTGGTGTATAGAAACACAGTTGATTTTGTTTTCCTCATATCCTATCACCCTTTGAAACTCACTCGTTGAAAGCAGGTTTTCTGAGGCTCCTTTGGTATTGTCTCTGGACCGTTCAACGTTGTCTGTGAAGGGGGCAGTTGTGTCCTAACTTTGCAGGCTGCGTGCCTCTCCCTGGCCTCGCCTGGCAACACTGGTCTCACCTGGTGAGTCGGGGTGAGCAGACATCCTGGGCCGGAGGGGAAAGCCTTCAGTCTTGCTCTAAGTCAGCGTGGTGTTGGCTGTGCGTTCTTCATAGACGCCCTTCATCAGGTCAAGGAAGTTCTCCTCCATTTCTAGCTTGCTGAGTCTTATCCTGAATGGATATTTCATTTTGTTGGAGGTGGCTGAGCTGTAATGGCAGCCTCCCCCAACCTCGGGAGCGTCAGGCAGTGTTGGAGGATCTCAGAGGGCGCCTGGTGTGCTCAGCTCCGTGCAGCTCTCTCAGGGAGGAGAGGAGGATGTGTGGGGCCCGGACCTCCCGTGCAGTTTCCTGCCCTGCTTGCCCTCCTCAGGGCGGCTTGTGTTGCCCTGGAGCAGCCTCGGGTCACCCCATCGGGTGGGCAGTCACCAGCCGCCCCCTTGGCCTCTGACCCTGCTCCCCAGTGGATTCTCATCTTGGGGTCCAAGGGCAGCTGTGTACCCGTCCTTTCTGTCTGTGGATCTGCCAGCCCCGGCCATCCCCGCCCTAAGGTGCCCAGACCCTGCCCGCTAGCATGTGGGCACGTTACCTTTCATGTCAACGTGTATAATGTTTCAAGTCTGTTGAGAAGGCTTGAGGAATGTGTTCAGGGGAACTGCCTACCCCACCCAGCTGACCTCACTATTTAGCAAGCCAGGCTCCCCTGTCCTTCACTATCTCCTGGAGTTCGCTGAGATTCATGTCCACTGAGTCGGTGATGCTATCCTACCACCCCAATCCTCTACCACCCGCTTCTTGTTGGCCTTCAATCTTCCCCAGCATCAAGGTCTTTTCCAGGGAGTCAGTTCTTCACATCAAGTGGCCAAAGTATTGGAGCTTCAGCTTCAGCATCAGTCCTTCCAATGAATATTCAGGACTGATTTCCTTTAGGATGGACTGGTTTGATCTCCTTGCAGTCCAAGGGACTCTTAAGAGTCTTTTCCAACACCGCAGTTCAAAAGCATCAATTCTTTATGGTCCTTCTTTATGATCCGACTCTCACATCCATACATGACTACTGGAAAAACCATTGCTTTGACTATACAGACTTTTGTCAGCAAAGTGATGTCTCTGCTTTTTAATACACTGTCTGGGTTTGTCATAGCTTTCCTTCCAAGGAGCAAGCATCTTAATTTCGTGGCTGCTACCACCATCCATAGTGATTTTGGAGCCCAAGAAAATAAAATCCGTCACTGCTTCCATTTTTTCCCCATCTGTTTGCCATGAAGTGATGGGACCGGATGCCATGATCTTATTTTTTAATGATGAGTTTCAAGCCAGCTTTTTCACTCTCCTTTCTTTCTTTCGGGAAGATCCCTTGGAGGAGGAAATGGCAACCCACTCCAGTATTCTTACCTGAGAAATCCCATGGACAGAGGAGCCTAGAGGGCTATAGTCCATGGGGTTGCAAGAGTCAGACACAACTACGCAATTAAACAACAAAATCTGACCCCTGAAGTCAGCCCAAATGGGGTGGCTCCCCTGGCCCACAGAGCAGACTCCCCTTCTTCTCTTGTGTAAGAGGTATTTGTTTCCTCATCGGCCTTCCCCACCAGTAGGTGGGGCATGTGGGTCTGGATCCTCTTGCCCTGCAGCAGGTAATAGAGAGCCCCCCAGGCCTCACGCCGGCCCCCTCTCCTCCCCAGGCCGAGCTGATGAGCAGCCTCATCGAGTACTGCATCGAGCTGAGCCAGGCGGCCGAGCCCGCGGGCTCTGGCGCCTCGCCGCCCGCTCGCCAGCGCCCCCTGCTGCGGAGGCAGGGCAGCGTAGTGTGCAGCCGCGTCCAGCAGCTCTCCACCATCGACTACGTGGAGGAGGGTGAGTGACCCCCTCGTGCTGTGCACGCACGCCTGCACGTGTGCACACGCGCACCACGGGGAGTTCTGGAAGTAGGAGCAGTTCCAGATGCAACGAGTTAGCCTCCAGCCGGCAGGACCTGGCAGGGGCCAAGGGCTGGGTGTGAGCATCCCGTCGTTTGATGGAGAGTCGGAGGCTTCCCTCTGGGCCCCCCGCAGGAAGAGCCCCTCACTGCTATGTCCACAGGCATATCCAGACATGAAAAGTAGAAACTACTAGTGTCTGTTTCTAAAGCTCTGGGTGTAGGAAGGATGGATACACACCCTGTGGAATCAGTGCAGCTGGCAGAGATGACATGGGTGCCCTAATGCACACTTTGCCTGGTGGCTCAGTGGCAAAGAATCCACCTGCGATGCAGGAGACGCAGTTTTGATCCCTGGGTTGGGAAGATCCCCTCTAGAAGAGAATGACAACCCACTTCAGATTCTTGCCTGGAGAATCCCGTGGACAGAGGAACCTGGCGGGCTACCGTCCATAGGGTCACAAAGAGTCAAGACACGACCGAGCGACTAACGCACACACACATGATCTGCAGTCGATTGAACTGGTGGGCAAGACGGAACCATGGGTCTGTGAAGGGCCAGCTAGAGGTTATACTTGGATTTTCGACTGCACAGAGGATTGGCATCTCAACCCACGTGTTATCTAAGGGCCAACTGTATTTGTAGTTCATCAGCTACTATAAACAGCATACCTTACCTGGTAACCAGACCCTTACCTGGAATCCAGAGCTGTGTCCTCAGGATAAATTACTGGAAATGGGGTTTCCAGGTCAAAGTGTGCACCCACTGTACCCACTGCCTCTCCCTCACCCATGACAGGTGCTCCCTGAGGGCAGTGAGCTCGTCAGAGATGGTGTTCAGATGCTGGTGGAGCGGGCCGTTTTTCTGTGCAGTTTCTTCATGCGTTACCATTTATTTCTGTTGCCTGTTTTTCTTCTGTCGCTTGCTTTTTAAAATTAACGTATGGTATTAATATGGTATGTTTGTTAGAAGTAATGAACCGACACGATGCGGTAAATTACCTAAAGTCCTTAGTTTTAACCTTACCGAACATCCTCTTTCAGATGCAAGAACACCCTTCCAGAACACCCTTCGTGTGGCTGTTGTGTCTCTTTAGGCTCCTCTTGGCTGTGACAAGTTTCTCAGACCTTCCTGGTTTTGATGACCTTGAAGTCTTGAGGCGGACTGGTCAGGCACATTGTAGGATGCCCCTTTACTGGATTCTCTCTTCTGTTTTTCTCATTATTAGACAAGAGTGAAGGGTTGGGGGAGGAAGATCACAGAGGTAGTGTGCCGTTTCTAGCACGTCATAGGCATTGTCAACATGATTTGTGACTTTTGATGTTGACCTTGATCACCTGGCTTGAAATTTTTAACTTTTAAGAAGTCTTTTTAGGGACTTTCCTGGCAGTCCACTGGTTCGGATTCCGGGCTTCAACTGCCGGTTCGAGCCCAGGTTGGGGAACTAAAATCCCACAAGCGCCACCCTCACCCCACTCCCCCAGGAAAAGTCTGTCTGTCTCATCAAAGAGCATTTTCAGGCAGTGGTATGTGCTACAGGTATTTTGTGACTTTGGTCTGTTCTTTCTTCTTCTTTTTCATAATTGAATTATGTGTGTACTCAGTCATGTCTGACTCTTTGCGACCCCATGGGCTATACCCTGCTGGGCTCCTCTGACCATGGAATTTTCCAGGCAAGAATACTGGAGTGGGCTGCCCTTTCCTACTTCAGAATTGAATTACAGTTGACATATTATATATTCATATATATAGTGATTTTGACATAGTGATACAATATTTTTATATGTTATGAAGTGATCCTCCTAAGTCGGGTTATCATCTGTCACCATACAGTTATTATAGTATTATAGTATTACTGACCATATTCCTTATGCTATCTAGGACATCCCTGTGAATTATTTTTTAGCTGGACGTTTGTACCCCTCTCCAGTCTCTTTTTGAACAGGTTTAGACACCACAGCAGGCCCACCATCAAATGGAAACCCTGGTGACCTGATTTAGGAGACTGGCTGCCCCCCGCCCCACCCCGATCCTCCCACTATGGGAGGGTTGAGGGAGGGGTGGAGGCTCACGAAGCTGGTGGGAGTGAAGAGGGGAGCTCAGCCTGAAGGCTCCAGAAGGGGCTCCCCTGGGGCCGGGCCCTCCCCGGGAGGGGGCCCCCTCCTCAATGTGTCCTTCTTGTTCCCCCAACAGGCGAGATGATCAAGAGGGTGAAACCGAAACGCAGCACATCCTTCTTCAGCCGGCAGCTGTCCCTGGGCCAGGGGAGCTACACCGTGGTCCAGCCCGCTGACAGCCTGGAGCAAGGCTGAGGGCCGCCATGTATGCGGGAGAGCATGGGGGCATCCTGCTGCCTGAAGGGCGGCTCAGGACACTCCAGAGGAGCGTGTGTGTCTTTGGTTTTTTCCCTGGACGTTGGTGACCACATCCCCACATTCCAGCTCTGTGGCCAGGCTGGGACGTGGCCCTGTGAGGAGAGGGTTGGGGGCCTCCACAGACAGTGAGGCCCCCACAGAGCCCTCTCCAGCTGGGTGGAACTGGAGGGCCCCCTGTGCCCCTCGCTGTGGGCTCCCTCATGAGCAGGAGACCCTGACCAGCAGGAAGTGTGCTTGCTGATCTTCGGTGATGTCACTGCTGGGAGGTGGCTGCCCTGTGGACCCACCAGCCCACGGGCTCACACTCCACACCCGGAGGAGCTCCCAAACCCCCTTGGGGCTTCCAGTTTCAGTTTTGATCTTTTTTTGATCTGCTTTGGTTCCACGAAGCCTGCAAACTCAGGCTACTCATGAGGGTGCCCCCACCATCTCGGAGCTGCTGGCACTGCTTCCAGGATGGTGCTGAGGTTTCATCCAGCCCTAGGCCCATGCTCGGGAAGTCCCTGGCCGGAAGGGGTCTATTCTTTCTCGGGGACCTTGTAGGGAGGTGGATGTGGCCTGGGTGGGGCTCTTCCATGGCCTCCTGCCTCCTCCCAGAAGAGCTGTCCTCTCAGCCTTGGGCTCTTTCTCGGTGGTCACCCCACCACCACCACCACTGGGGCGCTTCCGGGGACTTTCCACAGGAAGGAGGCAGATCCAGCTCGACACAAGGTTTGCTTTGTCTTCCCTTCCCGGTGGAGAATGTGGGGAAGGGAATGTGAACCTCTTGTCTCCGGATGTCAGAGCCCACTCACCTCCTCCTCCCTTTGTTGGCTCTAGAACACTCCAGATGTTTCCAGGGGGGCTTGCCCTCCACCAGTAGGGCCTTTGTTATCTGTCATAATGAATAGGTGTCTCTAGCCTTTCCGAATGTCCCAGCTAGAGGACATCTCATCTCTCCTGGAGACCTCACTGGCTCCCAGCCCCTCCGGCTCCTAGCTCTCCGGTTATCTGCTCCCACGCACTGTTTTGATGCCAGGTGAATTCTTATCTGATAGATTGAGGGGCCTGAGGGATGTGATGGGTGTGTGTGTACACAAATTACTTGTTTTACTCTTCAGCTTCCTGTTTTCTGAGCATCCATTGTGCCTTAACTTTTTCTGTCTGCCCTTGTGGGAAAAAGCAGTGTTTCACTAAGTGCCCTTTGAATATTCCTATCCTTTTGTATCATGTGACTTATTAAAATCAATTTCCAGCAAACTTTGTTATTGTTCTGTTGCTAAGTCGTGTACTGCATTACTCCAGGCTTCCCGGTCCTTCACTATCTCCCGGAGTTTGCTCAAACTCATATCCATTGAGCCAGTGATGCCATCCAACCATCTCACGTGACTTATTATTAATAAAATCCATTTCCAGCAAATTGTGGGGTGGTTTATGTTATGAAATAATGAGACTGTGTTAATTACAGTCTGGGAGTTGATTATAGGCTGCATATTTGCTTTCTATTAAATATGCATGAAGAAGGACTTACCTGGCAGTCCAGTGGTTAAGACTCCATGCTCCCAATTCAGGGGCACAGGTTCAATCCCTAGTTGAGGAACTAAGATCTCAGATGCTGCAAAGAAGATCAAAGATCCCATGTGCTGCAACTGACTCCTGGCACAGCCAAATAAATATTTTTTAAAATAAAAAATAAAATACGTGATGAAAAGTAAATAAAACAACACACAGGGAACTGCCTGGTGGTCCAGTGGTTAGGACTCACTGCTATCACTGCTGAGGCCCTGGGTTCAATCCCTGGTGGAGGAATGAAGAAAACACAAGCCATGTGGCATGGCCAAATAAATACAAATAAAACAACCCACATTCATGATCTCACAGTTCTCGAGGTCAGTCTGAACTGAACTCTCACCAAGCTGAGATCCATGTCAGCAGGGCCACATTCCTTCTGGAAGCTCCAGTTCAGTTCAGTCGCTCAGTCGTGTCCGACTCTGCGACCCCATGAATCGCAGCATGCCAGGCCTCCCTGTCTGTCACCAACTCCCGGAGTTCACTCAGACTCACATCCATCAAGTCCCTGATGCCATCCAGCCATCTCATCCTCTGTCGTCCCCTTCTCCTCCTGCCTCCAATCCTCCCTGCATCAGAGTCTTTTTCAATGAGTCAACTCTTCCCATGAGGTAGCCAAAGTATTGGAGTTTCAGCTTTAGCATCATTCCTTCCAAAGAAATCCCAGGGCTGATCTCCTTCCTGGTTAGATCTTGCAGTCCAAAGGACTCTCAAGAGTCTTCTCCAACACCATAGTTCAAAAGCATCAATTCTTTGGCGCTCAGCCTTCTTCACAGTCCAACTCTCACATCCATACATGACCACAGGAAAAACCATAGCCCTGATTAGACGGACCTTAGTCGGCAAAGTAATGTCTCTACTTTTGAATATGCTATCTAGGTTGGTCATAACTCTTCTTCCAAGGAGTATGCATCTTTTAATTTCACGGCTGCAGACACCATCTGCAGTGATTCTGGAGCCTAAAAAAATAAAGTCTGACACTGTTTGCCCATCTATTTCCCATGAAGTGATGGGACCGGATGCCATGATCTTCGTTTTCTGAATGTTGAGCTTTAAGCCAACTTTTTGACTCTCCACTTTCACTTTCATCAAGAAACTTTTTTGTTCCTCTTCACTTTCTGCCATAAGGGTGGTGTCATCTGCATATCTGAGGTTATTGATATTTCTCCCAGCAATCTTGATTCCAGCTTGTGTTTCTTCCAGTCCAGCGTTTCTCATGATGTACTCTGCATATAAGTTAAACAAGCAGGGTAACAATATACAGCCTTCACGTACTCCTTTAGGGAGAATAAATCTATTTCCTGGGCTCAGTGGCCCCTTCCTCCACCCCTAAAGCCAGTGAAGGCCAGTGGGGTCCTCACAGCACTGCTCTCTGCCTTCTCTCTCCATGTTTCTCTCTGACTCTTCTGCCTTCCTCTTCCTCACGATTACACTGGGCCAAGGCTGATAATCAGTCCTGAATATTCATTGGAAGGACTGATGCTGAAGCTGAAGCTAGAACACTTTGACCACCTGATGTTAAGAACTGATTCATTGGAAAAGACCCTGATGCTGGGAAAGCTTGAAGGCAGGAGAAGAGGACGACAGGGATGAGATGGTTGGATGGCATCACCAACTGGATGGACATGAGTTTGAGCAAGCTCCAGGAGTTGATGATGGACAGGGAAGCGTGGCATGCTGTGGTCCATAGGGTCACAAAAGAGCCGGACACGACTGAGCGACTGAACTTAGGCGGATAATCTAGGATAATTTCCCTGTTAAAGTCTGAAAGTGAAAGCGAAGTCGCTCGGTCATATCCGACTCTTTGAGACCCCATGGACAGTAGCCTGCACCAGGCTCCTCCATCCATGGGATTTCTAGGCAAGAGTACTGGAGTGGGTTGCCATTTCCTTCTCCAGGGAATCTTCCTGACCCAGGGGTCGAACCCCGGTCTCTCGCATTGTAGACAGACGCTTTACCATCTGAGCCACCAGGGAAGTCTGTCTATTAAAAGTCTACTGATTAGCAATTTGAATTTCTCTTCGCCATGTAACCTAACATTCACAGTCTCCGGGGTTAGGATGCAGACATCCTGGGGGTCCTTATTCTGTCTACCGCGCCATCCTCCCTGCCACAGCACCTCACCCACGGCTTTGTGCTGCATGCGGCAATGCATTTGCCTCCTCTCAGCGGGGTCCGACCCAGGCCCCGGTACGCGGTCGCCAGGGCAGCTGCAGCGGCTGCCTGTAGGTTGCTGGTCCGGCTGTGGCCAGCAGGGGGCAGTTGAGCCCGCCCTTTCCTCTCCAGCTCAGCGGCCGAGGCGGAGCCCACACTTCCTGCCCGGATCCTATGCAGACCGGAACCTGGAGCAGCTCTGCGGTCCTCGGGTCTGGCGCTGCATGCCTGCTGCTTCTCAGAGGGGCCCTCTGGCTCCTGACCGCCGCCACCTTCTTCTGGTTCACGATCAGGGGTTCTGGGCCTTCAAGAGCACCAGATACAGGGTTTCTCCCTGTGGTCCCCAGTTGCTGTTCAGTTCAGTCGCTCAGTCGTGTCCCACTGTTTGTGACCCCGTGGACTGCAGCATGCCAGGCCTCCCTGTCCATCACCAACTTCCAGAGTTTACTCAAACTATGTCCATTGAGTCAGTGATGCCATCCAGCCATCTCATCCTCTGTTGTCCCCTTCTCCCACCTTCAATCTTTCCCAGCATCAGGCTCTTTTCAGATGAGTCAGCTCTTCGCATCAAGTGGCCAAAGTATTGGAGTTTCAGCTTCAACATCAATCCTTCCAATGAACACTCAGGACTGACCTTCTTAAGGATGGACTGGTTGGATCTCCTTGCAGTCCAAGGGACTCTCAAGAGTCTTCTCCAGCACTATAGTTCAAAAGCATCAATTCTTCAGCACTCAGCCTTCTGTATGGTCCCACTCTCACATCCATACATGATTACTGGAAAAACCATAGCCTTGACTAGACGGACCTTTGTTGGTAAAGTAATGTCTCTGCTTGCTTCTTAATATGCTGTCTAGGTTGGTGAGGGACCACATTTTTCAAAGATCAGGATCTACATCCCAAGAACAGATTCTGCTTTGGGAGTGTGTGTGTGTGTGATGAAAACATTCTGCTTTGGGACTGTGTGTGTGTGTGTGTCTGTGATGAAAACAGATTCTGCTTTGGGATTGTGTGTGTGTGTGTGGGTGGAATGAAAACAGAGTCAAAATATTTAAAACCATGGAATCCAGGAAGTGAGGTGGGCACACCCGGGGGCTGCTCACGTCCACCCTGTTCCCAAGCCTGGGGACTGTCCCAGGCCCCAGCCCTCCCCCCACATCGCTTCCTGGCAGTCCCGCCCATCTCTGAGCACCTCCCTTCCCCCACTAGTACTGTGCCCTCAGCTATTTTGAGCTACTTGTCATAGGTATAATTTGCAAGCGGGAGAATAATAATAGCTCCAGCTCTTCCCAGGACCTCTGTGTCCCCTGCCCCTTTGACCTTGGCTTTTGGGGAGGAGGGGGAAGTGGTGATAGCTGACTCTCTGAGTTAGTAAGCACAGGCCTCACTCCCAGCATCAAGGTCAGCAGCCTCCAGGGGCAGATGGACCATTTGGAGGGGTTCCTCTGGCAACCCACTCCAGGACTCTTGCCTGAAAAATCCATGGACAGAGGAGCCTGGTAGGCTGCAGTCCATGGGGTCGCTAAGAGTCGGGCAAGACTGAGCAACTTCACTTTCACTTTTCACTTTCATGCATTGGAGAAGGAAATGGCAACCCACTCCAGTATTTTTGCCTGGAGAATCCCAGGGACGGGGAGCCTGATGGGCTCCCGTCTATGGGGTCGCACGGTCAGACACGACTGAAGCGACTCAGCAGCAGCAGCAGCAGCAGCTCTGCCCAGAGGCAGCCCCCGCACCACACGCCTTTCTCTGTCTCTCCCTCTCTCTCCGATGCCACTCAGGCGGCCAAAGGGAGTCAGAACAGAAAAGTCCTCCTTCAGAGGGTCAAGGAGAGTCTGAACAACAAGTGCTCCAGCGGGGTCACTGGGGGTGGGGAGTGAGACAGGCTCAGGCCCAAAGACGGTCCCATCCGCAGGGACGCAGCCTAAGCGAGCTCTGGCAGTGGGGGCTGCAGGCAGGCCTGGGAGAGGGGGAGAGGGGCTGTGCAGACCGAGACATGGGAGGGGGTGGGTGTCAGCACCGCGCCCAGCCCCTCACCCACAGGTGGACGCCTGGTGGGTGGGGCTTGGTGTGGGTCTGGCAAGGGGAACACAGGCCAAATGGTGGAAGGAGCCTACAAAAGCTGGGACTGAGTTAGTCTTGTCAACTAAAAATGATGCACAGCCTGAGAGCTGCGAGTTAAGTTCTATTTCGGGCAAGATGAGGACTGCAGCCTGGGAGGCAGCGCCTCAGCTCTGAGAGCCTGCTCCAAAGCGGCAGTGTGTGCGTGTGCGTTTGTGTGTTAGTCGCTCAGTCGTGTCCGACTCTTTGCGACCCCATGGACTATAACCCTCCAGGCTCCTCTGTCCATGGGATTCTCCAGGCAAGAATACTAGAGTGGGTTGCCATTTCCTTCTCCAAAAGAGAGGCAGTGGTGGAAGGTCAATATGTAAGATTCGGTGAAGAAGGAATTCCGTGCAATCAAGCACTTACTTTACATGAGGTTTTCTGCTAGTCATGAGCTCTGATGTCATCATGAAAGGATTTATGTCATCATGAAGGGATTTAGTGCTTTTCTAGATATGAGGAGATGCAGGCCTGGGACCATGAAATCAGTTCCTGAAAATATCCAATTATCTAAAGACCGGCCCTATCAGGGTACAGAGTGCCTCACTCCACCCGGAACTCCCTCCAGGGGTTAAAGGTCACCAGCTGCAGCAGCACAGGGTTCAGTCTCCACAGAGGCAGATGGCAAATGCCCTTGTTGTTCAGTCCTTGGCAAGGCTGTTGGCAAGGACCAATTTGTAGTTGACAGACTGCAAGATGGGGGCTGCAAAGAGATCTGGAAGCCACTAGTGGGGCAACAATGGTCAAGGGGGGCAAGGCTTGTGGGACCAAGTCCCTCATTCCACAGGCCTTCCCTGTGCTGGGGACTGGGGTTGAGGACACAACCGCTCAGGGTGGGGTGGAGGGGACAACTGAATCTGGTCAGCACTTGGGGGCAGGGCTTCAGGGCACAAGGACCGTGAACCTGTAAAGGAGCTGGCAGGAGAAGGGCAGAGAGAGCTCCAGGCAGGAGGCCAGCATGGGCAAGGCTCAGGAGGCGGGTAGAAGGGCTGGGGCACCAAGGGCCTGATGCCCTTTATGTGGCAGGGAGTCTCAAACATCCGGATGCAGGAAACACATTGACAGAGTTATTTCCTGGAGGCATGGCCTGAGGCCCGAGGCCTGGCCTTAGGAACAGGGGGGTGCTCCTGGTTGGAGCTGCCTGGCAGTGGCCAAGAAAGGGCTTCAGGAACCCAGAACCTACGTGGCCTGGGACCCCCAGAGGAGGCATGGGTCACACCTGTGAAAAGCTCTCTCTGAACTTAGCATCCCCTCCTTGCTTCCCTCCCACTTTTCTACACACATGGATCCAAAAAATGAGTGTGAACTGCAGGTGGGCTGGCCCATCTCCTCCTCTGTCTTATACACCAGGGTCTGGGAGCATCCACCCCTGGCACTCTCTCCCTGGAAAGCCTCCTACCAGAGAGGCCCCCTTGGTTCCTTGCTGCTGCTAAGTCACTTCAGTCATGTCCGACTCTGTGCGACCCCATAGATGGCAGCCCACTAGGCTCCCCGGTCCCTGGGATTCTCCAGGCAAGAACACTGGAGTGGGTTGCCATTTCCTTCTCCAATGCATGAAAGTGAAAAATGAAAGTGAAGTCGCTCAGTCTTGTGGGACTCTTAGCGACCCCATGGACTGTAGCCTACCAGGCTCCTCCGTCCATGGGATTTTCCAGGCAAGAGTACTGGAGTGGGGTGCCATCGCCTTCTCCGTATGGTTCCCTTAGCAGCCCAAAAAGTGAAAGTGAAAGTCGCTCAGTCGTGTCCAACTCAGTGACCCCATGGACTATAGTCTGCCAGGCTCCTCTGTCCATGGAATTCTCCAGGCCAGAATACTGGAGTGAGTAGCCGTTCCCTTCTGCAGGTGATTTTCCCAACCCAGGGACTGAACCAGGTCTCCCACATTGCCATAAAAAGAGAGCTTGGCTGCTGAATCACTTCAGTCCTGTCCATTGCCTCCACAGGATCTTCCAGATCCAGGGATCCAACCTGCCTCTCTTATGTCTCCTGCATTAGCAGGCATGTTCTTTGCCACCAGCACCACCTGGAAGGCCCGGCTGGAGCTGCTCAGCAGTGACCAGGGCCATCCTTCTTGTGAACTGATGGGCCGGGGGCCACAGGGAGCAACCCCTCTCCTTTCTCCTCCTCTCAAGACCTGGGAGTCCAGGGCTGGACAGGCCCCCAGAGCTGGACCTGTAATTGAGCTTGTGGGCCTACTGCTGACCCGGGAACTCATTTCCTTCCTTCCATCTGTCCAGAAACATCGCAAATATTTACTGAGAGCCTCATAGTGGACAACAAACTTTTTGTTGTTCAGTTGCTAAGTTGTGTTCGACTCCTTGCAACCTCATGGTCTGCAGCCTGCCAGGCTTCGCTGCCCTTCACGATCTCCTGGAGTTTGCTCAAATTCATGTTCGTTGAGTCAGTGATGCCATCCAACCATAACCTCCTTTTGCAAAGTACCTTTACAAAACATAATTGTTAGGGACTTCCCTGTCAGTCCAGTGGTTAAGACTCTGTGCTTTCACTGCAGGGGACACAGGTTCAATCCTGATCAGGGAAGTAAGATCCTGCATGCTGAGTGACAAAACAAAACAAAACCAACGTAAACTGTTTGGTCAACACACGCCTGGAGGTCTGTTCCATGCCAGGGCCACTTTCAGAGACTGCCGGGCCCAGTGGAGGACAAAACAGAGAGAAACCTCTCCCCCTTGAGGAGCTCGAGTCCCAGCGGGGGTGGCGTAGGGTAGGATGAAGGTGTTAGTGGCTCAGTCATGTCCAACTCTTTGCTACCGCAAAGACTGTACCTCTGTCCGTGGGATTCTCCAGGCAAGAATACTAGAGTGGGTTACCATTCTCTTCTCCAGGGGATCTTCCCCACCCAGGGATGGAATTCAGGTCTTCTGCATTGCAGGCAGATTCTTTACCATCTGAGCTACAAGGGAAGGGGTAGGGTTGGGGAGACTCAATGAGAAGGTGACCCTGGCAGAAGCCAGGAGGAGCTGAGTGTGGACTGGGCCAGACGACCACTGGGTGAAGTGCTTTTAGGAAGGACAGTATTCATCAGAATTATGAAGTGAGAACAGGAAGGCGCGCTGTGAGCATGTGAAGGCCCGCCAGGGTCATGCTGCAAGGGGGTGTGGGGAGCAGGCTGAAGCCCAGGCTGAGGCCCGTTTCCTGCCAGGGCGGGCTGGGCAGGAGTTCCCGGCTGTGGTTCCTGCTGGGCTGCAGTGAGGCTGGCCAGGGCAGGAAGGGCTCTGGGCCAGCACGCGGTGACTGTGCAGTTCCTCACTGAGGCCCTGGGACCAGGCGCCTCAGGGCTCCTGGCCGAGGGTCTCCTGAGAGTGGTGAGCCCAAGGTGACCCAGGAGGCCGTGGCTCTGGAACTGGACCTGGGGGGAGAGTGGGGGGCAGGGTTCTGGCACATTCTCTAGTGGCTGCAGCAATACTGTCATCCTGTCCCCATCTTGAACCTGAAGTACCACCCTTTCTCACCCCTCTTCTCTGTTTTGGGCCACACTTCACCCCTTATGGGATCTTGGTTCCCTAACCAGAGATGGCACTCGTTCCCCCTGCAGTGGAAGTGAGGAGTTCTAACCACTGGACCACCAGGGATCTCCCTCACCCCTCATCTTCTGTCTACTGGGTCCTTCCTTCGGCTGGTGTGTTTGTTTGTTAACAATCCAACTGAGCTGGCCGTGGAACAAGGCAGGAAGGCAACCCTGGCTGTGAAAAAAAGACTTGGAGCTTGGACTTTGACCCTGAAATCCTGGGCGACACCGGTTCCCCAAAAGGTCCTTCCTAACCTCCTTTGCCCTCCAACCATGAGCTCCTAAGTTGGCTGGCTGGCCAGAAGCAGCAGGCTTCAGCCACCCATCTGGGTGTGGCGGACCCATCACTACCCAGCCCCACCCAGAGATCCAAGGTCATTTTGTGTACCGGCTGTTTCCTGGAACAGCTTGTTTTCATCTACAGAAATCTGCTGACACACTGGCTGCCTTGCCCCTCCTCCTCTGTCAGGATGGAAGTATTTTTAGCCTTATTTGCAGAGAAAGAGGCAGAACTCAAGTCCCACATTTGTCCACCGTACTGTGAGCACTGCCTTGGCCCCTTAAGGCAGCACAGAGCGGTCCCTGTGTGGTTTTTCTACCCTCATCGGAGCTCAGACACGTCACAAATCCCATTTCCAAAGAAAACTAGCTGTGGAAAAGTCCATGGCCAGGAGAAACAAACCAGGACCCACTGCAACTGTGTCATTTTGTCCTCGAAATGGACCTGGGCTCCTCCAGACATAAGGGCACAGAGGAGGTCGGCCGTTCCTTTTGTGCTGGGAGTCCTCAGATCTGTAGGATCCTAATGCTTTCTGTGTGGCTACTTCCACGTACTCCTGCTCTCCTGAAAAGGAAAAGCTAAGATAGTGTGGTTCTGGAATTTGGGAATATGTGTGAATGAGAAAGGTTATTAGACCAGGTAGAGAGCAGCACCTGGAGAAGGGTGTGGCAACCCCTCCAGTATTCTTGCCTGGAGAATTCCATGGACAGAGAAGCCTGGCGGGCTACAGTCCATGGAGTCACAAAGAGTCGGACATGACGGAGAGACTAACACACAGAAAGCAGCAAGCTGAGACATCACACACCAGTGACTACATCCTCTCAGGCACCTTGTAGATAAATATAGAGCTGAGCCCACAGCCTAGTACTGTGACTCAGCAGAGAAGGTACTTGTTTGGTATTACACACACCTCTCAGCCTTTCTAGAACATTCTGATATGCAATTCCATTTTTCCACACTGTTCTTTCAGGTCCAGGCTCCCCAACCCACCTATGGAAATGTCAGGACAAGACAGATGAGCCAGACCTTGGGGAAAAGCGAGCTTCCATAATCTTTCCCTGGCTGGAGAGAGAGAGCTGAGCTGCCCTGTGAACAAGCCTGGGCTTGCCACATACTCAACCTTCTGGGACGACAGTCACATGAGCAACAGCAGTTTTCCGAGAACCAGGAAGGGTGCAGCAGCTGGCCCCAGCCCCCGCCTAGCAGCTGCTGATGCCATCTTGCAGAGGCTGAGGGAAAAAAACCTCCTTCCCCAGTTTCCCCCTTGTTACCAAGGGAGCCTGTTGTCACAGGTGGGTTTGTTTAGGGTGTGGGTGGTTATCCTGGGAGAAGACTTCCTGGCTGGAATTGGTCCAAGAAGCCCTTTTCAGCTCTCCTTAGTCCTGACCACTGTCCTTCCATCTCATGCGGCAGGGCTGAGAGGATGCCCCGTGGGGGTCTGCAGCTGCGACTCCTCCTTACTCTGACCCCTACACGGGCAAGGGAGATGCCAGCGACCCTTTCCAAATTCTCACCAGTCGCGCAGTCGCTGCCAGGCCTCGGTGGAGGGGACAGGCGCTCACGGGGTTGCTTTTGCTTCCACTTTGGGAGAGGCACATTGAGGGCCTGCTTCCCGTAGGCAGTCACCGGGACCTGCGCCCCACAATCATCAGGCAGACTCCCTGAGGTCCATCACAGGTTGTAAAGTAGCGTGGACAACTAGTTCCCTTCGCACCCCAAATGTTTTTCCTCACCTCCCAACCCCAAAGGAAAAAGAGTTAAGTATCTATATACTTTTAGTCTTGTTGCCGTACAATCAATTACACGTTTTGTTTTCTGCACAAACAAGATCTTGCTTTTCCTTACCTCACAACTACCTTTTCCCAGTTAATAGAGAATGAATAATCATAAAGTACTCTAACCCAACAGGCACAGCTTTTCTGATGAAACACTTCAAGCCTCCAGGCCCCTGGTAACAGAATAACAAAGCCATGACACAACGCCCCTCAAGCTACCAAGCAGCAACATGGGGGCTTAACTTTTTAATCCACTTTTTAAAAGTCACAGCCATGTTTCTTAGTCAGAGACACTGAGCACAAGTGTGGGTGCGGTTCTCTAAGAGCCGCCCCGGTGCAGACGTGCTCACGATCCACGACACCCGCAGACGGAGCCCTGGCTCCAGCCCGGCAGGCCGCGGGCGGCCCCTCCCCCGCCCCGCTCCCATCCGCAGGCCTCAGCGCTGACGTCACCGGCGCTCACGAGGCCCAGCCGACGCCCGAGGAGTCACGCGCTGCCGCTCCCCCCCACCCCCGCCGCCAGGGAGTGATGCGCCCTCTGCAGAGATCCCTCCGCTGCCGCCGCCCGGAATTTTCCAGACGCTCTGCCGGCGCTTCTTTCGGGCTTCTGCTGGGCGGGGGTGACCTGAGGCGACCCCCAGCAGTTCCCTTCGCTTCCAGAGAGCAGCCCCAACCCGCCTCATCCACTCTCCACTCACACCTCCCCTCAAGGAACGGGAAGCGTCTAAACCCTCGGCTCCATCACAGGCTGAGAAGGGGATTTCTCTCCCCACCCTCGTCCCCGTTGGAATCCGCCTCCCCCCAAGGTGACCTTGAGATCTGTCGTCGATCTCAGGAAGCACTTGCTTAGAGGAGTGGGGATAATCGGGGAATTCGAGACCTGGACACCCGGGAGACTGGGAGCCGCTCGGAGTCGTGTCCTTGGCCAGGGTCGGGGAGGGACTTTTTTCCAGTGGCAGTGGAGGAATCGTCCCGTTGAGCAGTGCCCCAGTGACGCGGCCCAGGGCTATAAAAGCAAAAGTTGTGGCCTGTCCAGCAGGAGTTAGCGACAGGGAGGGCTAGGGGCCTGGGCTTAGTTGTGGAGGGCGGAGTTGGCCAGTTTAGGGTCTTAGGAAACAGATGAGAGAGATGGCAGAGTTAGATGAGGCTGGGGAACTTAGGATGCCAAGAGAAGGAAGGTTAACAAGGGGACTAGATCTTCGGGAAATTGTGTTGGGGAGGTCTGTGTTGAAAGGGCCCGCAGTAACTCAAGGGGAAGACGACACCCCAGGCCTGGCTGTCGCAGCCGTCTGCTGGAGAAGGGGAACTTGACCTTTGGGTGGACGCCACTCCTGCGTAGGCTGAGCGGGCCCCTGGTGCCCTGGTTTGTGTAGCAGGAAGAAGGCAGAGACGGAGAGGTAGAGGAGGTTGAGGGTCTTGCCTCCCTTGCCGGAGGCGGAGTTGGTCTGTCGATGCTTTGAAAAGGAGCTGGGAGGCAGGCAGTGGGGTGCAGGGTGGCAGGTGGGCAGGGAGGGCAGGGCTTGAACTTGTCAATACCAGCAGTCCCCTTTTTTTCCAGACAAAGGGTTGTGAGCCCGCCTGGGGATGAGGCCTCGTGTGGTGGAAGCTGCACTTAGCTTCGCGGGGCTGACAGCTCTGGCCCAGGGCGGTATGTAAGTCTGGCTCGGCCCGGGACAGGGTCCAGCCAGGCCCAGCCTGGTGAAACCCAGGTCTGGGCGTGAGGGTGGTCTAGGGAGTGAGTGAGGAGGTAAGGTGCCGGTCCAAGCGGTTACTGGTATGTCTGGCAGGCGGGGGCTGTAGGCGGACAAAATTGACCCTCACTTTATTTTCCAGGTGGCAGTGCTCCCCCTTTGGACTTTTCCTCTAGGTTCCGCGCTAACCTCTTCTGTGAGCTCGCTCTCCCCCCCTCCTCCCCTTCACTCTCTCGAGGTTACCCATTCACTTAAAACATTGCTTCTGGTAATCTGTAAGCCGGGAAAGTTGTTGCCATTGGAGTCGGTATCTTGGTAACCGTGAAGAGGAAAGGCAGCCCCTGCTGAGACTCTGGGTGGGCGGGGTGGTGTTGCTTGCCAGTGGAGAGGGTGGGGATTGAATGTACACCCTTGGGTGGGCCCGCAGCGACGGTACCATCTAAAAGCTACGAAAATGCCTCATAGACGGTGGTTTGTTACTGTAGTGTTCATCATGGCGATCTGATGGCACCAGGAGAAATGGAGCCCCTGGCCAGTGTGAGTCGTAGCGGTGCAGGAGGGGAGACCCTGGAGGAAAGAGCCCGCCTAAATTGCTGTCTGCAGAGTGAATTTCCAGAGGCTTAGGAGGAGGAAGTTCTCCAGTGGCATGTTTCCAGGCCTTGCTCAGGAAGCCCTGTATTCAGGAGGCCATCCTTTAAGGTTCTCATGAGCTTATGAGGGGCAGTCTTTGAAAGGCCAAAGCAGATGGATCTGGGGCCATCAGCAGATGTGTTGCTTTGAGTGTTTGATCCGGGAGCAGCGATCTCTGGGCACGTGAATGTCAGCAGGCACGTCTCCTGGGTTGGAGGTTTCAGATGCGGCCATCTTCTAAATTGAGTCTCCTGTCATACTAGTGTGCCACGAACCTTGTTTCCAGAAGACTCTTAAGCTGTAGAACATTTTAACGCTGATGCCACAACACAGATGATGCCTTGTAGACGGAGCTTGCACATGGATCCCAGTGACCCTCATCTACCCACCTGCCTGCCTGTGCTTTTGTCGGAGGAGTTCTTAGTGTGATATATAATGTGTGTCTTGGGAAAGCGTTCCAGAGTGAAATGCATTAGGCAAATACTTAAGCCAACTGACTTAAATGAAGCCAACTGGCGAAGTGGGGATGGGGGTGGGGTGTCATTTGCTGTGCTAGGTGGGAGGGCGCGAGATGGTCATATCCAGATTGTGATAAAAATGGCAGGTTTAGTTTGGTAATAGTCGGGGTACCGATAGTAATCTCTTCTGTGCATGTTGCTCTATATGCTCCTAACTTACCTTGATTAGATTTCAGAGGAATCTTCGTGTTCAAAGGGGAGGGCCCTGCGGTGAGGGGTTGGGGGTTGGGAAACAGCCTGGTGCTGGGGAGGGTGAGCTGAAGAGAAGGCTGTGATTAGGTGTGGCTTGCAGAGGGTGGGAGGGGTAGGGAAAGTGGGTGGAAGGGAATTCTCTGGAGAAAAGATCAGTAGGCAGAGCTCTGGGGAATAGAGCTCAAAGGCAAAGAAAATGCTAGTTAATAGTACATTGTCAATGCTAGTTAAATTGTTACTTGAAAAGTTTCTACAATGCTTAAAACTAAGTGTGGGGAAGGAAAAAAGCAAAATTGTTTTGCTTTGCTACAGGAAGGGGAGGACTGAAAAGATAACTGAAACCTGGGTGTCAGTCTCTGGAAAGATCGGTGTCAGGGACTTGCATCAGCAGATTAACATCTTCCACTCCTTTGCAAATTTCTTAAGTGGTTTATCTGAAGGTGTGCGATGTTCAGGGACTAGTTTCAGAAAATACTTTAAATACTCAAATTGTGGGTTTTTAAAGTATTTTGAGATTTCGGTACGCGCTTAGATGCCCTCTTCTGGGTTTGTAACATTTTTGTTCACTTGGTATTTTGCAGTTGAAAGTTTGAGCAAAGTGAAAACACAATGATTTCTAAAGGAATTTTGTATGTTACTTCCTGCTTTATAAACATCTTATCGTTTCTTTGTGATGAGTAATTAGTAATAGCCAAAGCGCTTTCTTTTCATCCTCATTACTGTAATATTTGGTAGCAAACAATCTATGTACCCTTGCTAAAGTTCCAGTTAATAGTTCACACCATCTTCAGTTTGAATGTTTGTGTTAAGTGAAGGAGTACTAGAGGGGAAACGTAACCAAAATCAGGTAGGGAAGTAAGAGCAAAACTGGGGGTGGGGACTTTCTTTCCTGGATTATGGTGTTTGTAAAAATTTAGGGAAGTATCAGTCCTTTGTGATAAAGTAATACCAGTGACTTTATCCTGTCCATTTTCCCATTAATTTCGTTTTGAGAATTTTAAACCCTCAATACTTATGACATGGAATTTTTCTGGGTTCTCTTTTTAATGTTTACAAGTATGTTGATAGTTCCGTTTTTAATCTGTAACTTGGGCATGTGATACAGTTACTGTCATTGGAATTCAAAGAGCATTAGTCATGTGTATATGAGGAAATATGTTCCGGTAAGCTCTTGTGAAATTGAAACTGTAAAACAGGTGGAAAGAGTTCTTTTCTGTTGTCCTGTATGCTAAGAACCAGTCCTTGTTGCCTCATGTATGTGACTACTAACACTTTTCTTCCCCTTTACAGCACGAATAAAGGTTTGAGTTCGAAACTCATTAGAATTGCTTGTATTGCTATATTTTTTCAACCCTGATCTTGTCTGTATATCATGAAGTGAAACGTACCTTCATATTGTACATTTAGGCTTAGATTCACTAATGTAACTCCAGGCTGAGGTCGTTGAGCTCGGTGTGGTAACCTCAACGGAACTGGTAGGTCCTGAATGGCCTGCATCCCCAGTGGCATTTGGGGATGGACTCTGCTGACTGGGAGTGTGTGATGGTTGTGCAAAATGTGATGACAAACCACAAGCCAACGAAGGTCATTGTCAGGGTTGGGGAACTATTGCCTAACTTTTTGGAATTTTACCCAATTATATTTCCAAATGGTATTGTCAAAAAGGGGATCTCTCTTGATGACTGTAAGCAGCCTAACAAATGGAAAGAACATGTAATATATGTTTGACATACTTGTGGTCTTTGGGAGGCTGGAATGTGTCTAGGATTTGGGTTTAAGCACGTACATCTCATTTTACTAAAGAGTTGCATAAGTGCTGTGCTAAGCAATTTGGAATCCAGGGTGTGTGTTGTGTCTAAGCTGACTCTGTGTCCTGGGCGGGTGTCTAAGCTGACTCTGTGTCCTGGGCGGGGAGAACCCAGCAGTGATGCTGGGAGCTCATTTTTGTGCTGCTGTTCTGTGTTCATTGGGGCCCTAAGGTTTTGCTTTATAGGAGATGAATTGGAATAGAAACCACCACCCACCTCTGCTGAGAAGGCTTTTATGTCCAAGGGAGTGGGAAGGGGACAGGGACAGGCTGTGCTGTGACCACAGTGAGGGGCTGGGAGAGCAGCTGGGTGTGGCCCCTGTAGAGACTGGAATTAGGTGCCCACCTGTCCGAGGCTCACAGCTGTGCAGGTTCAAGGATCTTTCCCCTGCTCGGCACCCTGTTCTTAATTTCCCCAGAACAATCTAGGCTTCCTTTCCTACCTTGCCCTTCTTGTTTTCACTCATTTCTCTTCTGCCTGCCTTGCCTTTTTTTCGGAACTTATTTTTCCTTTTGTTTTTATAACTCAAAGGTAGCTGCTATGAGCACCTCTGGGTACTGTTACCTGGCGACTGGTGGGTTGTTGAAGGGTTTCTCCACAGGGGTGTAAATGTTTGTCGTTGAAAAGGGACTGTGAAGTGAGCCTAATGGTACATGGGCAGAACAGGCAGCTGGAGGCTGTGCCCTCGCCCTCCTGGCCTCTGCCTTGTCCCAGGGCCTTGCCTGTTCTTTACCCTCTGTTCACAGGTCAGGTGGGATAGGTCAAAGGTATTGATGGTGGTGGTGATCACTGCTGATCGGTTTGCATCCTCATACATAGATCTGAATTCAGCCATCTCTCTGAACTCTCAGAGGCAGTGGATGGTACAATGAAATTCAGTGAGTGGGCTTGTAGCATTTAGGTAGAAAATGGAGATCTGGTGCAGCTAAAGGTAATGGGGTATAAAGATAGCAAGAGGTGAATTTGGAAGTTTTTTCAAAAAGAAATAGCCAGAGAGGAAGTGTTGGTTGAGGCTTTTTTGTGGGCCCAGACTGGACACCCTGAGAACTTTGGAAATGGCCTGTGTTACAGAAGGGGTTCCTCACCCCCACTTGACTCTCTCGGCTGCCCTTTGTCTTACTGGTTGTGGCCGTGGCCAGGGCTAACCTCTTTGTGTACTTAAGTTTCTGGAGGAAATGTTAACCTCTGGCCTTGAGCACTACTTGCTATTGTGCATGCTACTATTAAATGAAATGGAAAGACAGGCTTTGGATATTTGTGCTAAGTTTTAAATGTTTAACATGCAAAAATATACAGATGCAGTCTGGAAATGACAAGAGAAAGATAACAAAATAACCAAAAATAAGAAAGCTGTGTTTAGGGAGGGTGGCCTTGAGCTTCCTCTGGGTGAAGGCAGCCGCTTCCACCCCCTGGTCTCCCAAGTAGGGCGCCTTCTGCTGAAGGCTCTGCCTGCCAGGGCCCTTCAGCATTGCGCCAACATCCCTTTCTTTTATTTTAAATAACTGTTAGTTCTCATGTAAAATGGGTTTATTGTAAAGTTTACAAATAAGAAAATTGATAAACTCCTCAGTAATCTTATTGACAATTGTTATTGGCCTCTTTGCTTCTAGAGGTAGGTTTTTTTCCCTACGCATAGAGTATATACCTTTTTACACAAAATTGGAATTATACTGTAGATTGTGTTGTGCAACTCTTTCCATTTAGGCATCTTTGTGGTGACATAATGTTCATTGTGTGACTTTATCAATTTAAAATATCTCCATTTAGACAACATGTAAGTTATTTTCCACTTTTTCTTAGTAAGTAATGCTGTGATAACCCTCCTTCTAGCTCAAACTTTATCATATCTGATAGTATTTCTTTGGGATACATGAATATATTCATGTATTGCCTTTGTCAGACTTCTTACGTCTAAGTTCATGTTGCTAAATTGCCCTCCTGGGAGGGGTTTGTAAATAGTGTCCTCAATCTTAAGGTAAACCTCGTTGTCCCCACTGTTTCTCAGATGCGGTAGTTTCACACTGAAAGCCTTTGCTCCTCTGTGGGTGCAGGCAGCTTTTGTGTGCGTGAGCCCTGCTAGTGACCCTGAGCGTCTCTGTTTCGACATCTGCGGTGTTGTGTGTGCATCCATGTGTGACTTTGTACTTCAAAATGGCTCGTTTTTCTGTTTTGTAAAAGCACTTATGTATTACTAATGCTTCATTCTGTTTGATTCAAATATTTTACCAGTTTGTAGATGCCTTTTCATTTGTTTTTCAGTCACACACAAGTAACAGTTTTTCTGAGTCCATCATTCTTCATGTGGTTTCTGTACTTGTGTTAGTTTAGATCTCTCCCAACCCCAAAGCATGAAAGTATTAATCTCTGTTATTTTGTGACAATTTAATGATTTCATTTTTTTACATTTAAACATTGAATCCAACTGGAATTTATTAGCAGACGGGGCTGGGTGTGTGTGTGTGTGTGTGTATACAAGGGGGAGGCCTGGTGCCCCCTCAGAGCCCCCGGGCTTGCTCCTTCCTTGTGGCTGGATGATGGAGTGGCAGAGAGTGCTGTCAGCTGGGAGACTTGTCACAACTGGATGGTTCACTGAAGACTTGGGGGCAAGTGGCCGTTGTGTTAACTGAGCCCAGCTGGCACCCCTGGGTGGGGGCGGTTCTGGTGTAGACAGACATGTGGATCTACTCCTGATTGGGAGCAGTTTCTGAGCCTCACGGTGCTGGTTTTCCTCCTGTGTGAGGTGGGAGAATGGATGTCTGTATTTGGCACGTGACCACTCATTGAGTGGTGATGGTGATTCCTTCACCTCCTTCATGGCCAGCCTAGGTCCAGCCTCTTCCTTCTGGTTCCCACTAGTTACCCACCTTCTCTGGGCCTTTCATGTAGTGTAATCCGTGTGCGTGTTCTGGGTTTCCACCGTAAGTTTGTTATCATGCAGATTCCCCTGTATCAGCAGAGTCCACAAATGTGTTGGAAGTGCTTTTTCTCAGGGATATTAATTCTCTCACAGAAATCCCACTGAGGACTCTTGTAGAAGCCTGTGAGTGCTCTGAAACTGTTTTTCCGCAGAAAGCGTAAGCTTGCTGAAGGGGTTCATGACCTCAAGAAAACACCATGAGTGAGCAGTTGCATTACTTTATCCTTTTGTGCACATGCTATATGACGTTGAGCTGGTTTCTTAAGTTGTAAACAGTGTTTTAACTATTTTCAGTTGTGCTAGTATGAGCATCTCTTAAGTTTTGTGAAAATATGTAAATATTATTGGTAGAAATATATATATGTATATCCATATCTGTTTTCTAGGGTGGCACAGCCTGGTCACTGAGCAGACTCTCAGATACTCTCCAGATACCTTGCACTTCCTCTTGTGAGAATATCTATTTCCCTTCAAAATTGCTAGCATCAAGTTTTTCTGTTTTATTTATTGCTACTTTCTAAAAAAATAGGTAAAATATGCATAACATGAATTTCACCATCTTAACCATTCTACGGTACAGTTCAGCAGCGTTCAGATAATCTCCAGAATTTTCTCATTTGGCAAAATTGAAACTCTGTACCCATTAAACTCATCCTCTTCTCCCTAAGCCTGGGCAACCACCATTCTGTTTCTCTGTTTCTATGAGTTTGAGAACTCTGGGTACCTCGTATTAAGTGGAATCATATAATATTTGTGTTTTGTGACTGGCTTATTTTATGTAGCATAATGTCCCCTAGGTTCATCCATATTGTACCATGTGTCAAGATTTTTTTCCTTTTTAGAGAATATTCCATTGTATGTATACATCACAACTTGTTTATCCATTGGACATATCTATTGAACATCTCATCCTTGAACATTGGGTTGCTTCTACTTTTAAGTTGTGAATAATTCTGTTATGAACATGGGTGTACAAATGCCTTTTTGAGACTCTGCTTTCAATTCTTTTGGATATATACCCGGAAGGGGTGTTGTTGCCTCATAGGATGTTACTATTTTAAATTTGGGGGAGAACTTTCATACTATCTTCTGTAGCAGCTGCACCATTTTATACTCCTATGGACAATTTACAAGGTTTCATAGCCTCACCAACACTTTTTTTTTTTAGTGTAGCCATCTTAATGGGTGTGAAGTGATATTTCATTGTGATTTTGATTTACACTTCCCTAGTAGTGGTGGTGTATCTTTCCATATGCTGTCTGCCCAATTCTGTGTCTTTGGAGAAATGTGTTTTCACCTTTGCCCATTTAAAAAAATGGTTTATTTGTTTTTTGTTGTTGATTTATGGGAGTTATTTACATATTTGGATATTAACCCTTCATCAGATACATGGTTTACAAATATGTTTTTCCATTCCATAGGTTGCCTTTTCACTGTTGATTGTGTCTTTTGATGCACAGAAGTTTCTAATTTTGATGTAATTCAATTTATCTGTTTTTACTTTTGTTTCCTCTGCTTTTGGTGTCATGTCCAAGAAACTGTTGCCATGTTGAATGTTATAAAGTATTTATTGTTACTTTATTTAAAAAGTACTTATGTGGTCAGCCTGTATTTCTGTAATTGCTGTTTAGTCTATTTTACCACTTGATTTACCATTTGTATTTTTTCTTTGACCATTTACCATATAAAGTTTCTATATTGATTTTTATAAAGATCATGAATTCCTTGTATAGTTTGCCAGTGATTATCAAACTTACTCTCATTTTTTCCTTTTATTATTGTGCTTAGAAAGTATTCTACAAAGACATTTTAAAGATTGATGTAACAAGACTAATAGTAACAACTAATAAGTGTGCTTCTGATTATTTTTTCTTTAGTAGCTAAACGTGTGTATTCCCACCTTACAGTAAATGCTCTTCTCCATTTAAGGAGTTATGTATCCAGTCTACTTGGTGTATCTAAACTAATTACACTGATAAAGTTGAATTATCAGACTTCAAGTAAATACTGTCATCGCGCTTTTGTTCCAGGTCTATCCATATTAGCTTCTTATAATTATCTACCTGAATCTACTTCTCAAATTTTTAGTCTGTAGTTGTTGTTTCTAATCAAATGCTTTGGATTTTAATGACTTAGTGTTCACTATAAAATCTAGTAAGTGGAAGATATGATACTCCTTAAGGCAAGAATATTCCTTCTCTTTGTTGGAACTTGAGCACACAGAACTGGGTTAATCTTTGGTTCGAGACATAAAACATGGCTGTCTTATATTTGGTTCCGTGATGTTTTAATGCTGTGGCAAACAGTTTTGAATCTTCTAGTATATAACTAGGACTTCTAGACAGTGACTTTGGCCACCTATGTGATTCTACTTGTTTCCCTTCCTCCTCCCTCTAAGCCAAAGTAGTTATGATCCTGAATACTAAGTTTCTCTTTTACTTATTCTTTTCTCATATAACTTTGGAAAAAGAAAAAAACTTACCTAAATGAACTTTAATTTTCATTTTAGTAGTTTTTAAGTTTATAGAAAAAGTATAAGCTTCTGGAATTTTTCTCATTTAATGATATTAAAATTCATCCTTTACCTTGTGTGTAGTTATATTGGAGTCTCTAATGTGACTATATGGACATAGTTAATGATTCCATCTTTCACATTGTTTTTTAATCTGGTTAATGTAATTGGATAAGTGGTAGGTGGATACTCTCTTATACAGAATTAAAGCTTGACTGACTAGGTTGTCACACCACCCCCAGACCCCAACCAACCCCACCTTGAGTGCTGTTTCCTGCTAGACATTTCTCTATACATTTTATCCACATCTAATATTAAAAAATCTATATAAGTGGGAAAATACTGTTTTATACCATATATCATTACTGACTTGCTTTTTTCACTTGGCAGTAGGGAGATTCCCATGAGTACGTGTTGAACTGCCAGCCTTGTGTTAAACTGCTGGGTACTAGTCCTTCACTTAGACGTTCTGTGAGTTATTTAGACCTTCTCCTGCTGGTGGATATTTACACTATTTCCAGTCCTTTTGGATGCTGTGTGGTCGTTGTCATACACACCCTGTGTGCATACACATGAATGTTTCTCAGAGTAGGTACCAAAATGTCAGACATTGTATACTCAGTTCTGCCACTCAATTCTCCAGAGTGGGTGTACACGTTTGCTTGCCAGAGTGTGAGTGTATATGTCGATATCCTCTTTGACAGTCTGAATAGCAAGCTCTGAAATTCCTGATCTGTCATGTATTCACAGTGACCCACTGAGACTTTAATGGGTACAATGGACTCTTGCCATTTGTGGGTTTACATTTGTGGGCTTGAAGCTGATGGAGGTGCCAGAATCCAAGGCATATAATCATTTGTAATCTTCTTGAGGTATAATTTTTTAAATTATTCATGCATGAGGCTGCTGAGAGTACCCAGCCACACGCTCTCCATCCACGTCACCCTGGGGCTTTGTTCTCCACTGGTCTCTGCATTGCAGCAACTCTCGAAGGGACCAGAACTTGGAAGATTTAGGTGAGTTCATGGCTAATGTCACTATACTGTGTCCTGCAATAATGGATGGGGCTGTGGAGTGTACGTTTGTGGCAGAATTTATATTAATCCTTTTATAAATCACTAGTTTTGCATTTAAATTTTAAACAGTATGTAAAAAAAACATGGAAGATAGATGTTTCTCTGTAGTTCTTCTCCCAAAAATAGTTATTAATAGAAACTTCATTTATTGTCCTTCAGACATTTCCCCTCTGTGGACATCCAACAGTTTTATCCTATTATCTGCTCAATTGCAAACATGCGGTATGACTGTTCTGCAACATCTTTATTATTTTCATGATTCTGTAATATTTATTTAATCTTGCGCATGTTGGCATAGTCATTTTAACCGTTTTCCTGTTGATAAGTTTTTAAGGTGATTTCCAGGGTTTTTGGCCATATAAAGCGTGCTGCAGTGAGCATCTTGCAGATACCTCTTTGCGCATGGGCTATGCCAGCCCTCAGGTCATGATGCCTGCAGGAAGCGTGAGCTCCAGGCACACCTCCACACGCCCTGTACCCTGCCCTGGTGCTGTCCAGGTCTGGGGCTCACAGTCTTGTGAGGTGGGTTGAGAGTTTCTGCTGCCCAAGTAGAATAAAGCTTGTCTTCTAATGTGCTGTGGAATTCAGTTGAAACTGCTTGTTCATACCAGATTTTAACTGAAGATGGTGTCTGACTTTTTAGCACACAAGGACAGGCCTAACCTCAGTCTTTTCCAATGTTCTTCCCCTAAGCAGGTTGAGAAACAAACTCTTCTAGAAAAGCAGTTGTGACATTTGCAAAATTACCTTCTGTGTTTGGTCTGTTGAAACCTGACTGGCCACGGTCTGCGGCATTTCTGTCCTCAGGGGAAAGAGGTGTGTTCAGGTGAGGCACAGTCTGCCCCTGTCTTCTCGGCCAGCTCTGCCTTGGCTGCGTTCTGGTTTAGTACCTGCTCGCTCTCCGCTGAGAGGCCACCCAGTGGCAGGAACACAGGTGTGAATCCCTCTGTCTGTCTCTCTCTTGGGGCCTGTCCCCCCAGCCTTGTTGCCCCACAGCTTCTGGGGTGATCGTGCACTGTCCCCCTTACTCTGCTGTCAGTGTGACAACTGTGCGACCCGCCGTCTGGTTGTCAGATCCAGGCCCTGCCTCTGCCCTGAGCTGACCCTAAGGGCAAAGACTCCTCTAATTCAATGTAAAGGTGTAAAAAATGTTCAGAGTAAAACCTGCACATGTTAAAATCCAAACCCATAAGAGTTACCGTGATGTTTTTCCTCTAACCCCAGCCTCCCTTCCCGTAGAGACTGCTGTTGTGGACAGTTAGTTGCTGGAGCTTTCTGGAGAGCTCTTGCATGTATTTCGCTGTGAGGTCCTATGTTACACTGGATGGTTCAGATAACGTGCATTGAGCTCACTGTATACCTGTATTCTTGTCTGCCTTGGGCACTTCAGTATCTGTGTGCAGGTCCATGTTTGAATTATCCAGTCCCCTTTTGAGGAATAACTAAGGTTGTTTCCAGCAACGTTTACTGTATGTAAATCTATACTAAGTATCCGTTTCTTTGTGTTTCAATGTACATGGCAGCTACATCTGTGCTGTACGCTTCTTTTGAGGGAAATTCTGGCCTGTAGTTCGTTCCTTTCCAAACATGAGGGAGCCATCAGCTTACACTCCAGGAAGGCTGTTCTGGTTGACCATTCCCTACACCTTTACCGACACAATTCTTGAACTTACTTGTCTATGTGAAAAGTAAAAACAGTTATTTCATTGCAGTTTTGATTTGCATTTCTATTGTGTGTACTCAGGGATTTTTAAGAGCTCTTAGGGCTCCCCTTGTGGCTCAGCTGGTAAAGAAGAGCTCTTAACATCTTAGTTAATAACCCTTTGTCATTTGTGCTGCAAATACTATTTGTCATTTACCTTTAATTTTATGCTTCTAGATTGTTTGGTGTTCAAGAGTTTTAAATATATTTAAGCTTTTTAATGAGTGTTTTCTCTAATGACTACTGGATTTTATGAGAGGAAATGGCACCCCACTCCATGGTACCCTTGCCTGAAAAATCCCATGGACGGAGGATCCTGGTAGGCTACAGTCCATGGGGCAGCAAAGAGTTGGACACAACTGAGCAACTTCACTTTCTTTCTTGTCTTTCTTTCAGAAAGAGTAATCCAGCTCAAGATTATTTTTTATTAAACTTTGTGTTTACCCAGTTCTTTTAAGGTTTTATTTGTATTTGAATCTTCGCTCCATCTGGACTTAATCTTGTCATAATGGGTGACTGGCAGTCAGCCTAGCATCCCTGCATGACTTGCTGGTTTATGCGCCTGTTCACCATTTGTCTGTGCATGCTGCAGCTCCAGTTCTCCACACTGTGGCTCTGTACCCCACTCTGTGGTGAGGATAGGCCTGCCTCGTTACTTCACTCCCAGATTTTCCCGGGGTTCGTGCATGTCTACTTTTCCTTGCATGTGATGTCTTCATGCTGTTGGCTCCCTGTGCAAGGATAAGGCAAGTCCTCCCGTTTACTCCCGTTATTTTGATTTGGGTCCATAGGATGTGGAAAGCTGGGGCCCATCAGACTGATCTTAATCTGTCAGTAATTAATATTTTCATGACTCTGTAATGGTTACTCTCGCACGTTTGTATGACTGTTCTAGCCATTTTCTTACTGTGTGTCTGGGTCTCCTAACCTGCTTCCAGAGAGCCCCTAGCACCCACCCTCATGACCACCCCCATCACAGCACGTCGATGTTTTTCTGCTGAGCCTAATGGTTACTTGTCACTGTGGAACTGACAATGTCCTGTTCAGTGGACTTTACAGGTGAAATGCTCCAAAACATACTGCCAACAATGCCAATAGCTTTCTGCAGACCAGACCCAGCATGAAGAATGAATTGGGCATATTCTAGGAGATCACTTCCTAGGAAGGGAGTTCAGCTGGAGGGTTGCATTCTGAACCTCTGTCCCTGTGTGGCTGACTCCTGTCAGCTAGGATGATCTGTGTACTCAGAATGTCTAAGGGGAATCCTGTCCTGGAAAGCAGCGCCTGACCCTGAACTGCCTCCTTCTCCTGTCCACGCCTGACAGACTGTTTACAAAATGTCTTGCATGCTTTCCCTTTATCAGAGTGGTTATGCAAACTAGAATTTTCCATTGCTTTAGGCCACCATCCACATCCACATTGTCCTGTCTGGCACGCGGCAGTTGATTTGGGGTCTGCTTCAGTGGCCTGTTTGTCCCCTCACTGACCATCCTCCCCAGCCCAGCCCTTCCTCAGGGTTGGCCCACCCCTCCTGTTCCAAATTTGGGGTGTCTATACTAGGGGCGAACTGAAGGTGACTGGAGGTGATTGTTTCCTTAGGGGAATTTCTTACCGGTGACATTACTGGCTCAGTGGGCATGGCCAGTGTGAAGGCTTTGGTCTCACCTTTCTGAGTGCCTTCTTGAAAGGCCAGCACACTTCAGCCTGGCCCTGCCCTTTTCTTGGCAGTTTAAGCCAAACTGATTGGCAGTTTAAGCAGTGTCTTACTGGTTTAATCTGCACATTTTGACTCTGTAGGGCTGAATATACACTGTCTGTGTTTGTTAGTTGATCTCTGCATCTGCTTTGTGCTTCATTTTTATTTTCATCGCTTCTTGAAAATCCTTTTTTACGTTGAGGACATGTACTGTAGATAACTACAAAATGTTTTTCAAGTTTGTAATTTGCTTTTTAAGTTTACATCTTGGATCTTGCTGTTGGTTTTAAATTTTGTAACCAAATCTGATTTTATCATTAGGGTTATGTACTTCGGTGTTGCTGCGCAGCCTGTGGGATCTTAGTTTGAATCCAGACCCCTGCAGTGGAAATGCAGGGTTGTAGCCACTGACCTGCCAGGGAAGTCCTTTTTCTGGTTCTTTTGTGGTTTCATTTTTGACATTTAATATTTTACTCCATCTAGAAGTTTTGGTGTACAGTATGAGTTAAGATCTAATTTAGATCTTTTGAAATGGTTAACAAATTTCCCCACACTTTTACTAAATAATTCCTCTCTCTACTGATTTAATTATGGGCTAAATACTCTGAATCTGTTCATGAACTCTTCAGTCTGTTCCACTGATGTCTTTCCTTGTGCCAACCCAATGTTTTAAGTATTTAGCTTTATAATATCTGCTTTAATATAAGTAATACAGGCCCCCACCATTCTTTTTTCAAGTATTTGGATTTTATTGGAGTTGAATTGCATTTGTATGTATGTTACTGAAACTTCTCGTTTAGGAACTGGCCTCCCTATTAATTCAGGATGGGAAGATGTTCCTATCTCTTGGGAATTTTAGACTTCATTCAAATTAAGCATGTTTATGAAGTATGTTCCTAGAAGCATTCTGTATTGTGGTTGGATACATTTTTCTATTAAAATTTCTGACTATGGTAGCATATGGTAAGGCTGGTTTTATGTATTTTATAAACACATTGAACTTCATTACTAGAGTCAGTTGAGACGCAATATTGCATCTTGGCTAAAAGTGTGGACTTTCAAGTCCATTTCCATTATCCATTTCCAGAACTTTTCGTTATCTCAAACAGAAGCTCTCTACTTTCATGCTGGGCCTGCCTCATTTCTGTGTGACCATCTCTCTGCCTCAGTTTTCCCATCTGTACAGGGAAGGGAGTGCTAATCGTATTATCTGTGAAGAAGTGGGATGAGGACTAATGGAGCAATGTAAGCTTTGTGCTTGGTGCTGGCCTGCCATGGAGTGAGCACTGTTCAAAGTGGTTTCCAAGTAACTGAGGTAATCTTTAATCATATTATCCATGTGATTTATTCCATTTTCATGCTTCTCTCCTGTCTTGTTTGCATTGGCTGTAATTACATTGTGATCCTGTTCCCTTCTGAGCCACCCATTAGCAAATGGAGGAGGCCACGCAGGCAGCCCACACCAAGTTGCTCAAGGGAGGGATTGTTCTGCTGGTGGTCCTCAAGATGAGTTGGGGTGATCTGCTGACATAATTTCAAATGTCAATATTTATGTATTTTTTTTAACATGTACTTGAAAATTCCTTGTTTTCCACTTGTGGTGATACAAAGTTTCCTTTTAGCTAGATTTATTTTTCCTTTTTTAAGTGAAATATTCACAGTACCATAAAATTCATGCTTTCAAAGTGTATGATTAAGTGGGTTATAGAATGTTCAGTATGTTGTGAATGCTGTGTGTTCACATTAGTTCACATACACTAATGTTCCATTTCCATTATCCATTTCCAGAACTTTTCGTTATCTCAAACAGAAGCTCTCTACCCCTGCAGTTTCCCATCTTCCAACCCTGCCCCCCATCCCTGGTTCCTTTGTTACATGATGATTGTCCTTTTGTGTCTGCCTTATTTAGCATGGTGTTTTCAAGGTTCATACGTGTTGTGGCATGCAATATTTCTTTTTGTGACTGAGTAATATTTCATGGTATGGGTATATCATATTTGTTTATCCATTCATCGATTGGACATCTGAATTGTCCCACTATTTTTGCAATTAGCAGTAATGCTTCTGTGAACATTTGTGTACAAGTTCTTGTGAAAACACAAGTTTTAACTTCTCTGGTATATACCTAGGCGTGGAACTGCTGGTTCATACAACAACTCTATGATTAACTTTAACCAAAGTGTTTCTCAGTGGAGCTATGCTGTTTACGTTCCCATCAGTAATTTATGAGGGTTCCTGTTTTTCCACATTCTTGCCAACACTTATTCTTACCTTTTTGGTTGTAGCCATCTGAGTGGACTCATAATTTTGATTTGCCTTCTGTGATGGCTGATCATGTCAAGCACATGTTTAATGTGTTTGTTAGCCACATGTGTATCTTCTTTAAGGAAGTGTCTATACTGATCCTTTGCCATCTTTTTAATTGGGTATTTGTCTTCTCATCATTGAGCTGGGAGTTCTTTATATATTCTGGAAGCTATACCCTTATCTGATATATGATTTCCTCATGTTTTCTCACATTCTGTGGGTTGCAACTCTACTTTCTTGATACTGTTTTTGAAATAATTTATATTTTAAAAGTTAGTTGATTTAAGGAGGGGGAAATAGGACTGCTGTATTCAGATGTGGCAAAAAGATGTGTGAATTAAGGTTTGGGAAAGTGTCTTCTGTGAAACCACAAGTGTTTGGGGAGAAAAGAGTGCGAACCTTAAATGAGAAGTGAGTGAATGAGAAGCGCTATCCCTCCATAGTGACGTCAGTGGGCTCACTGCTAGAGTCACTCGGGTCATTTGCTACATTATGAGGAAGCTTCTATTTTTTAAATCAGTGATAGATAGGGATTTCTTAATGTCTTTTCTGCATCTTTTGAGATGGGGCATCAGGTTTTTCTCCTTTCATTTTTCTAATGATTAAGAATTAATGGGATAGTAAGCCCTCCTATGACTTCTGAAACAAACTTCTCCAGTCCTGGAGCTCTATCTATTTTGTCGACAGAAATGAACCGGAGGGTCGACTGTGACTTGGGCAGGCAGGTATCGAGATCTCAGGAAAGGCAGACATAACTGCAGGGCATTGGTTTGAGCTCAGCTCTGACAGCCAGTCCCTGTTCCCTGCTTTGCTGCCTATGGGCACATGCTTTTGGCCAAATTCCTTAAATTCTTAAAGCCAATTTCCTGAGAATGGGGGTAAAAATAGTGCATCGCTCTCCAATGGTGTGAAGCTGAAGTGAGGGGTGTGTGTGGCGAAGCTGAAGTGAGGGGCGCATGTGATGCGGGCTCTGGGAGGTGAGTGGTGGCACCACCCTTCCCGTCCGTTAGGACAGAAACACATAACGATGGAAAGTTCCCAGATCGCACAATGTGGGGTGTTCTGCCGCTTCTTTTTGGAGGTTGAGTTGGTTCTTTGAAAACTGAGTCAACTGGACTAGTCAATATTTCTATCTGATCATACACTTGTCAGGTTTATTTTCTAAGAAAATTACATCGTTCATCTGTATTAGTGTGCAATATCCTTTTACATTTTATTTATATTTTAATATCCTTATGAGTAGTTTTCTTCACTTTGTTTTAAATCAATTATCGTTGACTGTGCTGTCTTCGTTGTTGAGCGCGGGCTGTCTAGTTGCGGTAAGCTAGGGCTGTCTTGAGTCGCCCAGCGCAGAATTCTCACTGTCAGTGTCTTTCCTGTTGTGGAGCACCAGCCCTAGGGCAGGTGAGCTCCGTAGTTGTGGAGCACGGGCTTAGTTGTCCTGTGGCATCTTCCTGGACCAGGGATCACAGCGGGGTCCCCTGCAGGTGGACTCCGAACCACTGGACCACCAGGGAAGTCCTTCACTATGTTCTTATTGCTGGCTTTTCTTTTTCTTGAATAGTCTTTTAAGAACTCTATTTTACTGATCTTTTCAAAGAAGCAGCTTTAGATAAAATAGGTAGTTCTACTGCTTTCATTTTGTAATTCATAAATTCTGCTTTTATTTCATTCTTCTCTCCGGCTTTCCTTGGACTTTGTTCTGTTAACCTCTTTCTAGACTCTTGCATACCTCATTCACTCATGTTCAGACACTCACACTTTTAACAACGGAAAGAGGTGGAGAATGGCACAGGGCGGCTGTGGCCTGAGGTCCTGCTCCAGCCCCACGGTTGTCATCCCTGTGACCTTGGACAGGGTCCTCCACTACTGAGGTGTGGGGCCTAAGAGAGGCTACTGATGCCACCCAGGAGGATGTACCCATGCCAGTTGGTGGCTGGGGCCTGGCAGACACATGGAGAGGGAATTCAGCAAAGAGAAGCAGTGAACCGCTGTCGCCTCCTTCAACTTTTGACTTCTAATGCTCATCTCCATGGCCAGACCCTGAGCTGGCCCCCAGGAACACAGGTAAACATGACTGGCCCTGCCTTCATGGTACACATTTTTTTTAAACTATGTTAATCAGGCTGTGGTTTACTGAATGGTTACTTGAAGAAGTGATGAGAAGTAGTTCTAAACACTGCTGCTTTTTTGAATCTATGCTTCCCCTTGTTCATTGCTTAAAGTATTATTTTTATAAATGTTCCACGGCACTCAAGAAGGTATTCTCTGATACGTTCCACATTCTGGATAGTCCCTTTGTGTGTTTTTTGGTCTGGTTCAAATCCACTATGTCGTTTTGCATGTGAGGAGTGTGGTTGCATTCTCAGCACCTCTTCTGGTTCTCCCCCTTTCCCCCAAGATGGTTCAGCAGCTTTGTTCTCTGTGTTCTGCTGCAGCATCATTGGAACAAGATCTGCCTGTTTGACTGCTGCCTGCTTGGAATTCACTTTGTCTGATGTAAACAGGGCAGACCTTCACCCCACCCGACCCTCGGCCTGGCCATGTCTCATTTGCATTTGACTGAAGTACCTGTGGAGAGTCATTTTCAACTGAAATTTGAAACTATTTTTACGTCTTTCTGCCTATGTATGTGTGTTCACTTTACATCGTTAAATTGGTAGCTGTTTTGCTCTTTCCACTTCAGGTTATGTTGTGGGCACAGTTACCCTCTGGAACCATGCACCTGTTCTAATTGAGGCCCCCTGGCATTTCAGGTGGGAGACTGTCACTGCTGCCTTGTGGGCCACAGCAGCTGGGGTCCAGCATTTGGTGAGGACAGATAACTGTCACAAACGCCTTTGGGCAAATCCCTCGTGGCCTTGCATCCCCCACTGGAACCCCAGCGGGAAGCAGCAGTCGCCCAGTCCCCCTTGCTCACTGCCCTGTGCCCCCCAGATGGCTCAGTGGCTGGTGACGCGCTACATTTGCTCCTGACTAGGAGTGTGTGGCGGTTTCTTGACACCACTTTAATGTTCACCCCTTTAGCCGGTGGCATGTTTCCCTGTGTAGATCACCCTCTGGGTTTCCCGAAGTACAAACAGTGAGGGGCTCGTCACTAACGTGTCAAATTAACTCTTTGCTCATCTTGCAGAGTGTGTTTTGACTACCCTCATTTCTGGGGCCTTTTAAGGTCAGAGCTTTGTTGCTTCATCATCAGGTTGGGACTTAGATGGCCATGCACGTCTCTCTCTCCTGCTGCAATAAGTAAGTTCTGCCTTTTGTTGCATATTTTGGGGGGTGAGTTGAAGGAAGGCTGTGAGGGGAGATGGGTAGAGAGAGGAACAGGGACACGAGGGATGTGGGTGAGGGGATGGAGGCTCGGCCCACAGGCCTGGCTCTGAGCCTGCCTGGTGGGCCCCAGGCCTTGGGGTGTGGGGTGTGTGTGTGAACAGGGTCAGCTCTGCTCACACCTCTCAGCCTGATGTTTGGTGTGGCCCTGAGCAGGTCTGGGTCCTCTCTGAGCCTCTCAGCCTTTCATCTGGGCTTTGCAAAGGAAGGGGCTTGTGAGCGCCTCAGGGCTGACAGCAGGGGCCAGGAGCCCTCGCCCTGTGAGAGGCGGGGCAGAACTTCTGGATGAAGATTACGGAGCGGGGAGGAGTGCGCCCACTGGACCGGTCGTGGGCCCAGGGGAGGCAGAGCCTGGCCTGGGAGCAGTGGGTGCTGTGGGCAAGGGGCTGAGAGGGAGAGCTGGGGCAGGTACTGGCCAGGGTCCACAGTGAGCCCCTTGTACTTCTGGGCCCCGGAACGCAGGCCCCGCTGAGTCGGTGAGAGGAGAGACTGGTGGGGACCCTGTGCTTCCGACTTCATCTTCCAGTCAAGGCAGTTCCCAGAAGGGATTCCACAGCTGACGATGGCTGAGACGGAGGACAGCAGGCGAGGCAGGTGGGCATGTCTCTGACCCCAGGCAGCCGGGGCACAGACCTGCAGGACCGTTGGCATTGGTGCTAGGCCAGAGTGCTCAAAGTTTTCCCTGGCTCTTAGATTTCCTGTTGTGATGAAAGATTTTAAGATTTTTGTCTTTTATTATAAAAGTATTCTGCGTAGAGTTAAAAAAAAAAATCAAGCCATGGAAAAGCTAGAAAACAAAAGTAAAATTCCTTTCCCCTCACCCATCCCAGCCTTACTACACAGAGGTGACTTCTCAAGTGTCTCGGAGGTTTCTGTACCCATACACATCCTGTCACCGCCGGCCCTGTCCCAGAAGCATCAGGACTGTGACTCGTGGGTGGGTCTGCCCGTCGGATGTCACGTGCTCCCAGATGTTGTGCAGCGCAGCATGACAGGAGACACATCCTGTGAAGCCGAGGGGACGCGTGTCCCCTGGCTGTGCCTGTGAAAGGGGTGTCTGGGGAGGAGTGAGCCTGGGGGGCAGGGGGCACGGAGCCGCCGCAGGTGTTTCTTTTCCTGGATGCGGCTCATGGCCGTGTCCAGGTTTTGCTTTTCACCTTTGAGTCTGTGAGAAAACGAGCAGGAAAAAGCAAAAGGCGCTGGTGGTGGCACGCCTGGCACTGCTGGGCTGGGGTTCGAGTCCCTGCAGCGTCCCTGCTTCCTTCCGGCTCCCCACTCCAGGCCCTTCCCGCCTCATCAGGCATCGTGGTCCCCAAGGAGAGAGGTGTTGGGGTGGGGCACCCAGGGCCTCTCCCAGGAGCCCTCCAGCCCTGCTCGGCCCCTCACCCACTGGAGGGGCCTGTGAGATGAGCAGACACGGAAAGTGGCTGGAGCTCAAGGGCTCTGCGGGTTGCAGCCCCCTCCCCCGGGCCACGTGTGGTGGACGGACGCGGGAAGGGGAGGACAGCCAGGGTGTGCTCCCCACCTGGCCTTATCCACCCAGGGCTCCCGGGATCAACTCACCACTGCCCTCCCCTCTGCCTCTGAGGACCAGGGAGGGCTGGGTGGACAAGGTAGGCCTGGCCGAAGTGGGCAGGTTGTGGAGTGGCTCTGGGGAGCGGGAAGAGAGGCCAACAAGTAGGCCTCGGCACAGAAAACGCAAGAGGAGCCTGAGTGGCCCTGAGCCTGCACTCTCCCGGCACCTGGGACTGGAGGCAGGACCCCAGGAGACCCCCAGCTCAGGACCCAACAGGGGCTGCTGTGACCCTAGGCAAGCCCCCACACAAGCTGACATTGGGTGCCTTGTCTCTCAGCCTCAGAGTTTCCCTCTGCCCCTCCCCTAACTTTGGCCAGCTTTCCTCATCCCCACCTTCCAAGAGGTCAAGAGGATCACAACCCATTTTGCTGGACCTGATGCTGACAGTCTGCACCTTGGAACAGGGCTGCCTAGGCTCCAGTCAAACCCTGCGATTCCCAAGGGAGCCCCTCCCATCACTGCAATAATCTCTCCCTTTAACAACATGCATACCATAGAGAACAGCTGGAAGCAGGAGGGGAAGTATGCCAAGTTGGCCTGAGACACAGGGCTCTCGAAGCCCAGTTTGAACACCAGGTCCCTGTAGGTCTTCTCAGCCCAAACTCCAGTCACATGATGGGACAGTTTCTCCCAGGAAGCCGGGCTCCCATACTTGGACAAGCCTGAGGGAGACACAGGCTGCAAGCCTGGGGTGGGGTGGGGGGAGGGGTTGAGGGGGGCAGAACTAGGAAGGAGAAGGGTACGGGCCAGCCAGCCTTGGTTAAAAGAATTCCTTAAAAAGCGTTCTTGGCTTGGGCCTCCTGAATGAGAGCAGTGGCTGCTTTGCCATCACCTGCAGTGCCTCAGCCCCCTGGCAAGTTCTGGTGACAGAATCCCTCCTTGGAGATGGTGTTTCTTGAGGGTGGTGAGAAGAGACAGAGGAGGCCATGGTGCCAACAAGCAGACTGTCCAGGCCTGGGTGGTGAGGCCCATCTATCTGAAGCTTGGCAGGCGCAAGGGCAAAAAGCAGCTGTGGGACCTGCTGTGCTTGGACACTATCAGCCTGGTGGGGGCTGACAGGCTTACACGCATGCATGAGCAAAGGCACAGAGGCACCAGAGTTAATGCCAGAAGGGAGCCAACACATGGCACAAAGAACCTACTAGGTCTCTGAGTCCAACCTAGCCCGTGAGAGTCAGTTTCCCCATTTCCAAAATGCAGTCAGTGATAACTGCTTTGCAGAGTTGTTGAGAAAATCAGGGCTAACGTTGCTTAATTTGCATGTGTGCGTGCACGGTCAGTCACGTCCAATCCTCTGTGACCCTATGGACTGTAGGCCGCCGAGCTCCTCTATCCAGGGAATTCTCCAGGCAAGAATACTGGAGTGGCTTGCCATGCTCTTCTCCAGGGGATTTTCCCGACCCAGGGATTGAACCCATGTCTCCAGCATCTCCTGCAATGGCACATTTACCACTGAGGTACCAGGGAAACTATGTGGGATTTGAACTCAGGTCTGTGAGAACCCAAAGCTGCCATGTCCAGGTGAAGAGAGGGCTCTGAAGTGGAAGAGACTGGTGGGGGCACCACAGCTGGTCCACCACCCTAGAGCCCTACAAGGGCACTGTCCTTCAGGCCCATCTCTGGGCCAGCTCTGCAGGGCCCAGTACCACCTGGCAGGGCACAGGGCAGGGGCTCAGCCATTCCTTCCGGAGACTGTAGGGGTAGCTGGCCTAGGAGGAAAGCCCACCCCGTCTTGAGTACCACACCCACTTCCAGAGTTTAAGTTGCCTCCTGCGGGAGCTGGGTTAGGATACATGCTCCCACCAAGCAGAAGAGGCAGTGGCCCCACTAGTGAAGCGGGAAAGAAGTGGACACCAGCAGCTTTCACACACACTGCCTGGCTACTTCTGGTGGGTCTCTATAAATACCCCTCCCTGAAGGTACTCAGAGCTTGTCTTCCGCTGCTGATCCCTCCGTGGGTTCCCACCCCGACCCCTTTCAGGGCAGAGTCTAGTTCCGAGGATCCAGTCACTGTGCTCCCTCAGTCACAATTCCAGCATCTCTCCCCAGCTCACAGGCCCCTTGAGCTTGTCTGTAATACAGGAGACATGCTGGCTGCTTGGCCAAACTTCAGAAGCCCTTCCCTAGGGGCCAGGAGGGAGCCGCCCTTGGCCAGCATGGTCCGCATTACCTCACTGATGTGGGTGATGGACATCAAACCCAGCGGGGCTGAGAAGCCCTCCACGTCCTGCTGTGGGCCACGGGTAAGGTCAGGCAGGCCTGCCAGGGGTCCCCTCCAGAGGGCAGTCTAGCCTTCTAGGTTCCTAATCCCCTATCGCTGAAAAGGCAGAGACCAAGAAGTCTGACCCACCCACTGGCCGAATGTCTCTCCCTCTCATCTAGAGCTGCTGTGGGAGGCTGCTAGGGGCAGCAGGAGCTCCACAAACTAGCCCTCAACCACAGATCACACCATGACAGCATGATTAGGCAGGCCTTGGGTCTGTGTCTGAAGCAAAAAACAACCACCTTTCTCTCAGCCACTGGCCTCCAAGGATGGGAAGAAACTCAACAGGTGAAAGGAGAGCATTCCAAGTAGGAAGCAAGGCGGCAGGGGCCTGGAGGTAGAAAAGCACTGGGTTCAATTTGCCGGGAGTCTGGGAGACTAGTGGGCTACAAATAAGGCTGGAAAAAGGGCTGGGCTCTGATGTGTCTGCTCCTCCGACCTGTGGGACTCGAGTAAGGAGATGCATTTGAAAAAGTCTGAGACAAACGTTTGAATTACAGGTCTAATTCAAGAAGCTATTTATCTATTCTGTGCCAAACACCGTTCTGAATATTTTATAAATACGTTAACTTGGGGACTTCCCTGGTGGTCCAGTGGTTAAGATCCCATCATCTTCGACATTCCACAGCCCTGCAGGGTGCCACTTTTCCAGCTCCTCAAGGGCAGACCGAGAACTGAGGACGCCATCTTGGGCACGCCCTCCAAAGGCTCCGGCGCGCCCAGGACGATGCCTGCGCCTGCGTGGATCGCGGGGGGCGTGGCGAAGAGGACGGGGGTGTGGCCTCAGTGGAAGGCGTGAGGCAGTGAGGCAATGCGCCCCTAGTGGCGGGTGTGTGCGTGCTCCTGCTCTGCAGCCATTGGATTCCGTTTCCACGGTTACGGCGGCCTTGCGAGACAGTGTCCCTGGTAAGATGCAGGTAGAACTGAAACATGAAACCTGAGAGACTGAAGTCTTCAGGGCTTCGAAGAACGGGAAAGCAGTGCCTCACCCTGGGTCTCAGGAGGCCTGGCTTGCCCGGCACGTGCCCCTTCTGTGACTCTCTAGGATGCTGTCTGGTCCACAAACACTCTTTAAGAGCCAGGAACTGTCCTGGATTCCCATACTCCTCCCCCTACCTCGCCCAGCTCCTGAGCTCACTATTCTCTATCCTCCAGCCGCCAGGATGCAGCTGCTTGTCTGTGGCTGGGAGCTGCACACTCTTGAAGTGACCGGCCTGGAAACCGTTGTCCAGATCTAGGCAAAGATAACAGAGTTCACTGAGCCATCCGCCCTTTGCCAATCCTGTAGCTTCCTAAGAGAATACTCTTGGCTCTCCCTTTCCTTCCTCGTCCCATGTAGCCTCCCTGGATGGCCTCACTCCTGAGGCTAAGGGTGTGCTTCTGGCAGATTTCCCCCTCAGGATGAAGCCGCCCAGGGCCAGTGTGGGGTAGAAGCCCTGACTACCCTGGAGGTGGTGGGCCGCATGCTAGGAGGTGAATGGAGCTACAGAGGCCCCATACTGGTGCCCAGAGGGTGTTTGTGACGCTTAGGTTTACTTTGTCTAACATTTTTTGTTTTAATTTACAATATATAACTGAGCCAGCTCATTTTGTGATAAAATGCAACGCTGCTGCTGCTAAGCTGCTTCAGTCATGCCCGACTCTGTGCGACCCCACAGACTGCAGCCCACCAGGCTCCCCCGTCCCTGGGATTCTCCAGGCAAGAACACTGGAGTGGGTTGCCATTTCCTTCTCCAATGCATGAAAGTGAAAAATGAAAGTGAAGTCACTCAGTCTTGTGGGACTCTTAGCGACCCCATGGACTGCAGCCTACCAGGCTCCTCTGTCCATGGGATTTTCTAGGCAAGAGTACTGGAGTGGGGTGCCATTGCCTTCTCCAGATAAAATGCAATATCTGGCTTCAAAAATTGGGAAGATCTGGTGACAAGTACCTGTGTTATCAAATACCAACAGTCTACCCTACCTGACTAAGGGCTGCTCCCTTTGGAAGGCTCTCCAGTTTACTATAGTCCCTCCTCCTCCCTGTTACTCCTCAAAACGGTGTCAGTTACCATTTATCAGCAGGTTTGTGCTGCTGCTTCTCTCAGAGAAAAGAAAAATGAACTCTCTTTTTGTATCTCTATCAAAAGTGGGAAAATTAAAGACGGATCCAGGGCATTGCATGTTTCAAGAAAAGTGGGAAGGAGCCTTTTTTTTTTTTTTTTGGAAGTAAAGAATAGCCCCGTGTGTTTAATATGCAACCAAACCTTGTGTCAAAAGAATACAACTTAAGACACATTATGAAACAAACCACAATTTTGACTGGTATGCAGAAAAGATGCATGATGGAAAACTTCATGAACTCAAAAAAAAGACTAAACTTTCTACAGCATTTATCATCAAATACAAATAAAATAAGTGATGCTGCTATGAAGTACACATAGATAAGTGAAAAAATTACCCAGGCATCAAAACCTTTCACAGATGGTGAGTTTATAAAAGACTGTCTATCCAGTGCAGCCGAAATCATGTGACCTGAACAGAAACAAGCATTTGCAAAGGTAAGTTCTACATGGAGACACTGTTGCTCAGCGAGTAAAAGATATGATTGAGAACTTACAGGATAAGTTGTGAGAAAAAGTGAAATAAATCATTTGTGACACTTTCTATTGCAGTTGATGACAGCACATACATAAATAATATGAGCCAGTTAATTTTATTTATCTGCAGTGTTGAGAATTTTGACATCACTGAAGAACTTTTGGACATGGTACTTTAGGACTTACTCAGCATCTGAAGATGACTTATGTTTGCATGTTTAAAAAAGTCTCGAAAAATTTGATGTTGACTAGTCAAAATTAGTAAGTGTGATCACAATGGTGTCCCTGTGATGGTCTGTGATAACACTGGACTTGCTGTAAAACTTTAAAGCAAGGTCAAAATGTTTTTGCAAGGATGCAGAACTTAAATCCATTCACTGCATTATTCCCCAGGAATTGTTTTATACTAAGAAGTTAAAACTAGAACATGTCATGGATGTAATTCATTAACACAGTGAACTGGATACTCTCTCATGGCTCCAGTCATAGATAATTCAGTGTTTGCTTGAGGAATTGGATATACAATATGATAATCTCCTTTACTATACAAAGGTAAGGTGGCTTAGTCTGGCATGGTATTGAAGAGATTTTTTGAATTGATAAAGGAGATAGATTTGTTGTGCCATCCAAGGGCAAATCCCTTTCCCAGCTGAATCTTCCTTACCAGTGAAGATTGGATCAGAGGTCTGGCCCTTTTGGGTGACATTACAAACCATCTAGCATTTTGAATACTTTTCTGCAAAGACATTCACCAAGTAGCTACACAAATGTATGATAGTTTGGTGTTTCCTAGTAAAACTGAAACCTTGGGATACTCATTTGGCAGTAAACAATTTGGCTCACATTGAGATTCGTTTACAGAAATAAAAGTTACAGTTTAATCTACATCCCCAAAATTGTTCAGTTGAACATTGCATCCCAAAAAAGATTCTTTTGATTTCAAGCATTATGAAAATGAGCTTACATTGTTTAGCTCACCTTTCTTAATTAACATTGAGAGCTTTAACGAAGAATTACAAATGGAAGTTATTGAACTGCAGTGTGATACAGTACTGAAGACTAAATATGACGACATTGGGATACAGAATTCTACAGATACCGTAGCAAGAGTTCCCCTAGATATAGAAATCATTGTGCAAAGATGCTGTCCATGTTTGGAAGCACCTATGTCTGTGAACAGCTATTTTCTGTCATGAAATTGAGTAAAACTAAATTTTGCTCCCAATTAAAGGATACAAGATTGAATTCAATCCTACACACCAAACTTCAAAATATGAGACCAGACATTGATATCTTGGTGCAGAAAAAAAGGTGTCAGGTTTCTGGTTCCAATCAAAGGAGTAACAGATAATGAAAGAAATGTTTAATAATTAAAGATCTCTATTTTTAAATGTGTATTTCTAAATTTTATCTTTGAAATATCTGGTATTATAAATTTTGTATGTTATGTGCTTATACTGTGTTTAATTAAAAAATTGTTATCACAGTTATTTTTTGTGTTTTTCTACTGGTCTCACACCTTGAGCAAAATGTACCTGAGCTGTAGAATTTCTGTGGCTGTTTGAATGAAATTGTGGCTGTTATCAATTTCTTGCCTCTCAGCCCCAAATTTATCCTTCATTGTCTGCTCTCCAAAAACGGATCTGGGCCTTTAAATATCTTTCCTTTGACACCTGGCATGATGTTAAGCTTTGTCAGTAGAGGGTACTGGACACACATTGCCAAAGAAAGGAGTTTTCCTTCTGGTCTGCTCACTTGGCAGATTCCTGCAGTATGGGTGATGGATGGCAGGTACCAGGCTCCTGCAGTGCCCAGCAGTCAGCAGCCCCCAGGAACCAGCAGCTTCTCCTCCTTCCAGCAGTTACATAATTGAATCCTTCTGCTGAGACACTTCCCCATTAGCAGCTTTCTCTAGTACCCTGCTACTGCTAAGTCGCTTCAGTCTTGTCCGACTCTGTGCGACCCCATGGACTGCAGCCTACCAAGGCTCCTCCGTCCATGGGATTTTTCAGGCAAAAGTACTGGAGTGGGTTGCCATTACCTTCTCCTTCTCTAGTACCCTAGAGGGCAGATATCCAGCAAATTCTTTCACTATGACATAGAAGCTATTTCTCTGAACCATATGGTATCCAACCAGGTGTGAATTTTAGCCCTGCAGTGGGAAACTTCTTCCTTGGGCACCTATTTCAGCCCTTGGGGTAGTGGCTGCTTCTTGTACCTGCTCTTTCTTTAGAGTTTTTCTTATGCTCATTGTAGTTAATTCTTTATATTAAGTTGTCCCTATTCAAGTTACTGTGTGTTTTCTTTCTCCTCATTGTACCCTGACAAATTCAGACCCTATTTTTTCTTATCTGTCTTGGGATTCCCCCAAAATAAGACTGGGTTCTGGGCGACAAAGAGGCCTTTGCCTTTGTCTTTGCCTTTACTTGAGTCAGCAAGTCACCTAAAGAAAAGCAGATGTCCCTGGGACCCATAACACTTAATTAGGCAAACTCTTAATTATGTTTATAATAGTTGGTTTTAACTGATAACTATTGTACCTCAACTTTAAGCTAATTTTTTTTTTTTTTTTTTTGGCTCTGCCACATGTCTTTCAGGATCCTAGTTCTCCAGTTAGGGAATGAATCCAAGCCATGCCAGTGAAAGCATGAAGTGCTAACCATTTGGCGCCAGGGAATTCCCTAAGCTAATTTGATAACAGGAAAAAAAATGATTGAGCCAATTCAACAAATATTTGTTGGCAATATACTATACGCAAGGCCCACTCTGAGTGCAAGTCAGTTCTGTCTTTTGTTCATTCCTTGATCTGGTTACTTTGTCCCTTTTAGCTTTACCTTTATCCATAAAATGAGGCTATTACTGCACATATTTGTCTTCTGTTATTGCATTCAAGTTATATCAATGTGAAATGGCTTAAAACAACAAATATTATCATACTGATATTTCTAGGTCAGGAATCTGGGAGTGGCTTAGTGGGGTGGTTTCAGCTGAGGGTATCTTAAGAGTTTGCAATCAAATTGTCAGCTGGGCCTGCAGTTCTCTGAAGGCTTTAGCAGGATGAGAGGATCTGCATTCAAGATGGCACACACACGTGGTTGTTGGCAAGAAGCCTCAGTCCTTGGCTACCTGGGCCTATCTGCAGGACTGCTCACAACATGGTAGCTGACTTTCCTGAAGCAAATGGTGTGAAAGAGAAAAAGAGAACACACTGAAGAAAGACACAGTATCTTTATAACCTGATCTTGAAAGCGACACACCGTCGCTTCTGTCTTATTCTGTTGGTCACTCTATTTATCATGTATTTTATTTTCTGTGTTCTGATGCTCTAACATCTGGGGCTGTGCTGACCCTAAAGGAATTTCTCCTCCCAAGATTAGCCAATCCCAAGGGATATAAACTAACCAATCCAGAGACTATACCCACAACCACTTCCTTTATCAGGCTCTCACACTCTAGGCCACTGTCCATATATCCTAATCACCTCAAGGCCAGGCATCAGACAGGCCCTGTGACTCAGAGCCTGATGAAATTATTCAGAGTAACTAATCCTAAATCCAGCCGTTCTGCCTTGCCCATTCCTTCCTGCAGAAACTGCAGTGAAGGCTTTCCCCAACACTCCTCTCTCTCGGAGTCTCTTGTGGTTGCAGTCAGCTGTCTGCTGGGGCTGTAGTCAGTCTGAAGGCTTAGCTGGGCTGGATGTTCATGATGGCAAACCAGCTGTGGTCCTGGTTTAAGCGGGGAGCTGCAGTTGGCTATACATGAGCCTCCAGCATGGCAGTCTTGGGGAGTTAATAACGGAATCTGACACAGTTGATGTCTCCCTCCTCCAAAAACATGTCCTTTGCTTCCCTTTCACCACATTGGCAACTCTTTCTCAGCCTCCTTCCTGATTCTTTGTCACTTCCCAAATTCTAAATGTTATATAGCTCCTCAGGCTCTGTTCTTTTTCATTTACGCTCCCTCCTCTGATGCACATTCCTCTTGGTCTCCTGGTTTTAAATGGGTGTTAATGTGCTCCTAACTCCCAAAGTTGTACTTCCCGCTAGACCTTTCTTTCCTACAGAGCTGCTGATTTTTCTCTTCAAAATCTCCTGCTGCAGTTGATGGCAGTTCTGGTATTCCTACTGCTCAGACTGAAGACCCTGGCCTTCTCCTTGGTTCCTTTCTTCTCGATAGCCCACAGCCATTGAATCTTGTCCACTGGGTTTAGAGACTAGAATCCCTAGTGACCTTGGAGACAGACCTTTGGTGGTGTTATTAGGGGCAACATCAAAGCTGACACTTTCTGAGAACTTTTAGACTATTTATTCAGTAGGCATTGACTGGTCCACTGCTGTTGATAAGATTGTGCTTGGGTCAGGCAGGCGGGCAGGGTACTACATACGCAGTAGGGGGCTTCCTGCATCCCAAAAGGGAGTCTTGAAGGCCTCTGAGCACTTAAATTAATAGGGAATTCCCTGGTGGTCCAGAAGTTAGCATATTAAAAAGCGGACATGACTTTGCCGACAAAGGTCCATATAGTCAAAGTTATGGTTTTTCCAGTAGTCACATAAGGATATGAGAGTTGGACCATAAAGAAAGCTGAGTGTCAAATAATTGATGCTTTTGAATTGTAGTGCCGGAGAAGACTCTTGAGAGTCCCTTGGAGAGCAAGGAGGTCAAACCAGTTGATCCTAAAGGAAATCAACCCTGAATATTCATTGGAAGGACTGATGCTGACGCTGAAACTCCAATCCTTTGGCCACCTGATGCAAAGAGCCCGCTTATTGGAAAAGACCCTGATGCTGGGAAAGATTGAGGGGAGGAGAGAAGGGGACGACAAGAATGAGATTGTTGGATAGCATTAATGTCTGACTTAATGGACATGAGTTTGAGCAAACTCCAGCAGATAGTGAAGGACAGGGAAGCCTGGCATGCTGCGGTCCATAGGGTCACAAAGAGTTGGATATGACTGAGTGACTAAACAATAACAACCACCAGAAGTTAGGACTCACTGCTTTCATTGCTATAGCCTGGGTTCAGTCTCTGATTGGGAACTAAGATTCTGCAAATTGCGTGGTGTGGCCAAATAAAGTAAAAATAAAATAAGTAAGAACACAGCTCTTGGAATCCCCACCTCACAGCTTCCTGATTTCTCTTTTACGTATATTTGTATCAAGTGCGGTCTGGTTTCCTCCAAAGCCAGAGCCACTGTGCGTGTGTGTGTGTGTGTGTGTGTGTGCACGCGCTTAGTCGCTCAGTCATGTCTGATTCTTTGTGACCTCATGGACTGTAGCCTGCCAAGCACCTCTGTCCATAGGGATTCTCCAGGCAAGAATACTGGAGTGGCTTGCCATGCTTTCTCCAGGGGTTCTTCCCAACCCAGGAATTGAAGCAGGGTCTCCTGCATTTTGCAGGCGGATTCTTTACCAGCAGAGCTACCAGGGAAGCCTGCCAGAGCCACTAAGAAACAGGATTGCTGCAGGTGGGCAATGGGCTGCCAGACTCAAAACAGGGAGAAATTAAAAAGCAGAATTCCAAAGGTACAACTGCAGAGGCCACTTAGTGTAGGACAAGCAGCCTGGCACACTTCACCAGGGGCTGATGAGGTCACGTCTGGGGAATCCACAAACCACCACAGGAGGGCCTGGCCTGTCTACTGTCAGAGTCTCGCTGTGTGACCTTCAGTGAGTCACTGAATTTGTCCTCAGTCTTTTAGTTTTTGATTAGAAATATTAACTTTTGTCTTGCCTATTAGAAAAAAATTTCACTGTATATATACAGTTAAAATGCAGCATAAATACAGGGGCATTATGCAGCATAAATAAGACACTGGACAAGGTACATGAGAAACAGAAAGAGCCTAATGTTTATTGATCACCTACTATGTGCCAAGTACTGATGCTTTGCTTCTGTGCTTTCATCCTCCCCAAAAAAATACCCCTTAGTGTAGCTATTATTGGTATTGTTGTTGTTCAGTTACTAAGTCGTGTCTGACTCTGCAAACCTATGAATTGCAGCGCACCAGGCTTCCCTGTCCTTCACTATCTCCCAGAGGTTGCTCAAACTCATGTCCATTGAGTCGATGATGCCATCCAACCATCTCATCCTCTGTCATCCCCTTCTCTTCCTGCCTGCAATCTTTGCAGCACCAGGGTCTTTTCCAATGAGTCAGCTCTTGAGAGTCCTCTAGACAGCAAGGAGATCAAACCAGTCCATCCTAAAGGAAACTCTCCAGTTACAGAGCTTGGAAAACGAGTCAAGGTCACTCTGTCCCCATCTCTAGTGAGGGCTGAGGGCTGGACCGGGCCAAGAGGTTTCTTGCTGTTTCCTCCCACTTTAGCCTTCATCTCCTAAACTCACACTGAACTCAACACCCAGATTCCTGGGGTTCTCTCCTTGTCCTCCGATTCCCCTCTGCATTTCTTCCGGCCTGACTCTGTTTTGCTTTGACCCTGACACCAGCTTTTCATGTATTGATTTACTGACTACTCTGGGTCTTTGCTGCTACTCACGGGCTTTCTCTAATTGTGGTGAGCAGAGGCTACTCTCTAGTTGCAGTGTGCGAGCTTCTCGTGGTGGTGGTGGTTTCTCTTGTTGCCAAGCATGGACGCTCTGTGCTCAGGCTCAGTAGTTGTGAGCGGCCTTAGTTGCCCCGAAGCATGGGGAATCTTCCTGTACCAGGGATTAAACCCATGTTCTCTGCATTGGCAGGCAGTTTCTTAACCCCTCGATCACCAAAAATCTGACATCAGCTTCTCCCTTCCACTTTCCTGGGGTGTGATGAATCCAGTATTTGGATAACTTTGAAATGCCTCCCTTAGCATCCTTCCAAGTGTAGCATTCCACAGCAGGAGGAAATCACAGTGAACTCCTTGTTCAGCCAGTTTAACAAGCGTTTCCTGTTCCTTCTGTAGAGTACAAACCATTGCTAAGTGATGTGAGAACGCTGGTTTGAGAAGGAAGTCTCCTAGAGGACAGCAGGGCCTCACAGTGGGGAGCCTTGGAGAGTCCTGGGGCCAGCTCTGGCCCAGGCGGAGACCACCTGTGCATTTTTCAATAACGTAATACAATAAATACCCTTTTCTGCTTAGCACCTCTTAAGCTAGTATGGAAGTTTCAGGTGGAACTCAAGGAGGTATGGGAGACCTTGGCGTGAGCCTAGTGCACTAGTGCTGACATGCCTCAGGTGTGCGACGCCAGGCAAGTAACAGTGGGAGAGGGCATGTGTCCTGAGGGGAGAAAAAAGACCAGTCCCAGACCTGACGTGCTGTGGGGCAGGAAACTCTAGACTCTAGACTGGCTTCTGCTACTTGCGCACTGAGCTGTCTTTGGGCCTGTGTTTCCCAAGGCTGTGGAGAGGCTGAGGGAATGAAGGCTCGGCCTCGATGTCCCCTGCCCAGGCTGCCAGCTGCACCACGGCCACCCGCTCCTCAGAGGGCAGTGTGCGCTCCCCCAGGGGATTCTTGGGGTCAGAACTCGGACTCGTGACTCAGAACAGATACATCCATTGCCAACTGACGAGATGGGAGAGGCAGGGGAGGCCAGGCTGCCTTGCCTACTAGCTCCCACTCATCTCTGTGACGGCCTGTCCCCAGCGCCAGCACACTGGGAAGCCCCTTCAGGGTTCAGACTTTCCCTCTGTGCAGCAAAGAGGGGCTCCTCCGTGGCCCCCACTCTGAGGAGCACGGGAGATTCACAAACTGGACCTTGCTGGTTCCTTGGGGCTAGAACTTGAACCACAGTCCCAGCCTCCGTGGGCCTTGGTTCTGCTATTTAGAATGATTTTCCCACCTCCAAACCAAGTTCCCTGCCTGCAGTGTCCTGCCCAGCTTATCCACCAGCTCATCCTTCCTGGCCTAATTAAAGCACCGCCCACTCTCGGAAGCCTCTTCAAGCTCGTGACCATGACTATATCCCTGACGCAGGTTCCCAAGGTGCTGGGTGCCTCAGTTACAGCGTTGGCAGGCCCACACGCATCACAACTATTTATAGATGTCTTCAGCTCCCTGGAAGGAAACCGACGCAACCCCTAAAAGCAAGTTCTAGAAATATGCTTAGGAAGGTAGAGAAGAAACCTGGGAAAAAACAATGTTGTTGCCTTGGATAGGGTGTGTGTGTGTACTTTTACTTTTTGCTTCATACATTTCATCATTTATAAAATTATCAATATTACAAGGTTGTAAATATTACAACCCTTTGTTTTAATTTGTTAGAAAAGAACATCTTTAATAACATTCTACATGAAATGTCACATACTTCTTAAATGTATTCCTAGGTATTTTACGGTTTGTGTTGCCATGTTAGTACTTAAAAAGAATAAGGTAGGTCTTATGTGCCAAAAGAGATTTTCAATTCTATTTTTGAGAAAAAGCAGGCTGCAAAATAATTTCTTCAGAATAATACCTTTATAGAAGAAAATCTACAGCCACTAAAATGATATTACATTTGTATAGCTATATATACGTACATATGTGTGTGTATATATATATATACAGTACATTAGCATATGTATGTCTGTATATATACCAAACTAGAGTATATATATATTCTTCACACTGACATATTTGTGTTATATATATATGATATCTATATATCATATATATAAACAGTTGTCAACTTTAGGACAGATTGAGGGGGACACAATGGTCCAAGGGGCTTTGACAGCACTCTTTAAATTTTGTAACAGTAAAGTGGTGGGTATTTCTAAATAAATAATAATATAAATACATCACAGGATGCAATCAAGAAGCCTGAGGTGGGAGAGGCATGGTTTCAGCTGAGCCCATAAGACACTTCAACAAAGTTTAATTGGCCCTGGCAGCTGAGTCCAGTTGGACATCTTGGTTAGACAGTTTCTGGAAGAGTCACAGTATATAATTATCTTTCTTTTTTTTTTCACAGTATATAATTTTCAAAGTTAAAAGGGTATGTGTCAAAGATTACTTAACGCCTTAAGGAAGGTACCCGTATGATGGAAGAGCTAGTTCAAAGAGAATTGGAGAGACGCAAGTATTGAGAGGCACCAAAAGCAAAAGTGCTGGAGTAAGCTTGCTGGGTCACACACAAACTGGCTAATGACCCACAGGAGTCACTGTTACCTTGGGGGTCATCTTCTCTGCCTGCTAGAGTTATTTACAGCTTTGCAGTCTGCTTCACACCGAGTTGGAGCTGACAGTCATCCTTTTGCCTTTTCAAATTCTGAATATTTTTCTTAACTGCAGACAGTAAAGTGGTGGGTATTTCTAAATAAATAATAATATAAATACATCACAGGATGCAATCAAGAAGCCTGAGGTGGGAGAGGCATGGTTTCAGCTGAGCCCATAAGACACTTCAACAAAGTTTAATTGGCCCTGGCAGCTGAGTCCAGTTGGACATCTTGGTTAGACAGTTTCTGGAAGAGTCACAGTATATAATTATCTTTCTTTTTTTTTTCACAGTATATAATTTTCAAAGTTAAAAGGGTATGTGTCAAAGATTACTTAACGCCTTAAGGAAGGTACCCGTATGATGGAAGAGCTAGTTCAAAGAGAATTGGAGAGACGCAAGTATTGAGAGGCACCAAAAGCAAAAGTGCTGGAGTAAGCTTGCTGGGTCACACACAAACTGGCTAATGACCCACAGGAGTCACTGTTACCTTGGGGGTCATCTTCTCTGCCTGCTAGAGTTATTTACAGCTTTGCAGTCTGCTTCACACCGAGTTGGAGCTGACAGTCATCCTTTTGCCTTTTCAAATTCTGAATATTTTTCTTAACTGCAGAGTGTTGCTGCGAACGTCTGTGGATCCCAAGTTTTCACAGAGCTACTGGTCTGAGCTGGGTGGAGAGTGAAGTGTCCACACTTGGTGGCAGCACTCTAGGCTGCTCTAGTTCTGGGGCCACTGGTGCTCCTGTCTTGAGAGAGCAGGAACCAGGCAGCCCTCTGCCTAAGGTCAGGGAGCCCTGCAGCAGGACTCTCACACTCCTGTCTTCAAGGAGGCTGCAGGGCTGAGCTGAGACTCAAGGACGTACTAGAATTTACCAGGACCTGGGGCGGGGCAACTGGGTGAGCCAGGAACACAAGGAGAATAAACCCAGAGAAGCCAGGGTTTACTCGAAGGCTGGGGTGGGACAGGACCAAAGACTGGTTCATCAAGTTTCTGAAGGCAGATGGCCTGGGGCTCTGGGAGGAGGTGTTCGGCACAAGGGAGAGGCCCTGGCCTGGGGAGGAGGCCACTTGTGGGTACGGGGAAGGGGAAGGGGGACTGTGGAGGAGGCCGACTCAGCAGGTCCGGCTCAAGTGAGAAAGCAGGTGGCCCCAGGCTGACAGAGGGCAACCCTGCCTCACCCTGGGGCCTTCCTGCACCGCCCAGAACCAGGTCCAGCTCTAGGGTCCTTCGAGATGGCCCCAGGCTGACAGAGGGCAGCCCTGCCTCACCCTGGGGCCTTCCTGCACCGCCCAGAACCAGGCCCAGCTCTAGGGTCCTTCGAGAACCCTTTGGCTCCTGTGCTCCTGCCCCAATCATGTTACTGCGCCTTTGGATCAAGGACCACAGTACCCGCCGGACACTGTGCAGACACCAAGATGGGCCAAGCCAATAGGAAAAAGTGGTTCTCAAAGGCCCAGGCCCATCGGGACCCAGGAGTTCCCTCCCCATACGCCCCTCCTTCCCAGCCCACTCAGACACTGGCCAGGCTTCAGACATGGGGCCACCAGCAAGTGGCAGACCAGGGAACAGAAGCGAGGGGACCACGCAGTTCAGACAGGGCCCGCCCCGCTGGTGCCTGTCTCAGCCCCAGCTTGCATGCAGGCAGGTTAGACACGATGACAATAGATCTTCCGGAGACTCAGAGGTAAAGAATCCGCCTGCAGTGGAGGAGATGTGGGTCTGTGGGTTCCATCCCTGGGGAAAGATCTGGAGAAGATCTCCTGGCAACCCACTCCAATATTCTTGCCTGGGAAATTCCAGGGACAGGAGCCTGGAAGGCTACAGTCCAAGAGGTCACAAAGAGTCAGACACGACTTAGCGACTAAACCACCACCACCACCACCACCACCACCACCAGGGACTCCTAGAAGCCGTCCAGTGGATGTTTACTGGGACAGTCACGGGAGGAGCCACTCTGACAACCACAGGAGGATCTGGTGGGGTCTGGGCCTGGCCATTCTGTGGCCTGTGTGTCTCTCCCCGTCCAGAGATCCCAAGGCGGGTGGGGTGGGAGGAGCCCAGGCCTCTTCTCTGCCCAGGGTCTCTGCCTGGGCCTTACAGATTGGGAAACCTGGTGCCTTTGCACTTGCACTGCCCTCCCCCGAACCCCTCTTCCCCCCTTGATGAACGCTGGAGCCAGCCCTACACCCAGCTACAGAGCAGCACACCCTCCGGAATGCCTTCTCCGCGAGCCTCTACCACCAGCTCCGCTCTTAGCCTCACTTTCAGACCTCCCTCAGAAGGGGGACCCAAGCGTGTGCGCGGGGCCTGTCACTTGCTGCGAAAAGGCTTTGGGGCTGGGGAACCGCACAGGGCTTAGGGTGAATGCGCACTCGGCCTCTGAGAATCGGGTGTCAAGGGACTCTGGGAGGGGTGGAGGGGGGACAGTGTTGGAAGGAAGGAGGGGTGTGGTGCTCCGGGACTCTGCCTGCCCAGGTTGGGGGCGGGGTATGCGGAACTGCGTACCAGGCTGGTGCCCGCGCTCCCTCCTTCTCCCCCTCCTCTTCCCCCCTCTTCCCTCTCCTCTTCCCCCCTCCTCCCCCCTCCACCTTCCCTCCCCGCTTCTTTCCTTCTCCCCTCCTCCTCTCCCCCCCCTCCCCTCTCCTCTCTTCCCCCCCCCCTTCCCCCCCCCCCCTCTTNTGTCTTGGAATTTTAGTGGTATCCCGTGTCAACCAAGTGATTCAGCCTCTTTCTCTCCTCTAATACCTCTGACTATTTTCTGGCTGAATTCCCGTCTGGCCCTTGGGTCCTCACCAAGCCTACCACCTCTGCCTGGGCTTCTAAGATCGGACCGGGGAGAGCCTCAGTGCCTCCTCTCCTTCGGGAGAACGGAAAGACGCCTGTGGCCTACGTAGGTGGGGATTGGCATCCCGTGTAAGCCAAGTGATTCAGCCCCTTTTCCTGCTAATTTCCTAATCTCTCTCTATCTGTAATTGAATAACTTCTTTCCTTCTCCCCTCCTCCTCTCCCCCTCCTCCCCTCTCCTCTCTTCCTCCCCTCCTTCCCCTCCACCCCTTCTTCCCCCGGGGCTCGGGTGGCTGCCGCGGGCTGAGCTCACTGGGCTGCAGTGACGCGCGTGCTCCAACTGCGCCCCCGCGGCCCCGCCTCGGAACCGAGCCGGCGAGCACGCCCGCAGCTGCGTCAGCCCCGCCGCCCTCCCGACGCAGGTCTTCAGCCTGAGCTCCGCGCGGAGGAGGCGCAGGGGTGGGCGCTTCTCAAGTCTGGGGGCCCGGGAGGCATGACTGCGTAAATAAGGCCGGCGGCCGCGGGGACGCAGAGGGGTCTAGGAGACTGAGCCAGCAGTCTCCATGTATATTGCTTTGTTGGACTTGACTTCCCCACCCCAGGTTATTCAAAGTGAACCTCACACCGCCCTGGGATAGAAGGCTATCCTAGGTCCTCACCACTCCCCAAGGCGGGACCCCAGACCAGTGGCCATCCAACAGGGCCAGTGGGTTCCTCCCAGTAGTAAGGAGCTCACTGGGTATTACTAAGAAAAATCTTAACAACCCCTGCCCGTTCATTCATGTCACAGATATTTACCAAGCACCTACTATGTGGCAGAGGCTGGGCACTGGTTTAGATAATGATTAATTTAACCCTGATAAAATCGAGCCTTGTGGTTGATGTTCCAGGATTCTTCTGAGTGTGTGGATCGCTTCCCCCTGGAAGCCCTCCTAGCTCTGCCCTCTGATTTAAGCCCCTCTTCTTTGTACAGGACTTCCCTGGTGGCTCAGATGGTAAAGCGTCTGTCTACAATGCGAGAGACCTGGGTTCGACCCCTGGGTCGGGAGGATTCCCTGGACAAGGAAATGGCAACCCACTCCAGTACTCTTGCCTAGAAAATCCCATGGACGGAGGAGCCTGGTGCAGGCTACTGTCCATGTAGTCGCAAAGAGTTGGACATGACTGAGTGACCTTTCACTTTCTTTGCTCTAGTAGCCCCCAGCCTCCCCCTTCATCAGCACCCACCAGACCTCCANAGGAAATGGCAACCCACTCCAGTACTCTTGCCTAGAAAATCCCATGGACGGAGGAGCCTGGTGCAGGCTACTGTCCATGTAGTCGCAAAGAGTTGGACATGACTGAGTGACCTTTCACTTTCTTTGCTCTAGTAGCCCCCAGCCTCCCCCTTCATCAGCACCCACCAGACCTCCACTTCCTTAATCCAGAGAAGGCAGAGCCTCTTCTGGTGTGGACTTGACCAAGGTGTTTAGTGATGACTGATGCACCAACGCCCAGTGAAAGCTGAATCCTGAGCTTTGAGAAATCCCCACCGCTTCCAGCTTTGCGCTGTGGAGTGGGCCGTCCAGGGGAAACCAGGTCTTGCCTTGAAGCACAGATCCTAGAGCAGGTATCCTGACAAACATGTGGCACAGGAAGCCAGGATTGCAGGGCTTGCCTGTCTGAGGTGAAGCCCACAGGTTGAAAGGCCTGGGGCCTCCACTCACAAACGAGGAGGTGAGCATGTGTTTTCACACAGGTAGTGGTTGGAATCTAGGAGCAGGGAGGGCGGCTGCATATTTCACATTCACTGGCCAAGGGCAGATGGCCATGTCGCTGTTCAGTCACTCAGTCACGTCTGCCTCTTTGTGACCCCATGGACTGCAGTATGCCAGGCTTCCCTGTCCATCACCATCTCCTGGAGTTTGCTCAAATTCATATGCATTGAGTTTGTGGTATCATTCAACCATCTCATCCTCTGTCGTCCCCTTCTCCTCCTGCCTTCAATCTTTCCCAGCATCAGGGTCAGGCTCTTATCCAATGAGTCTGCTCTTTGCATCAGGTGGCCAAAGTACTGGAGCTTCAGATGGCCATGCTGGGAGACTTCCCCAAGGGTGAGGGGAAGGAACCCCCTCTCCCCACTGGGGAACAGCCCATCTCCCAGAGCTACATCTCTGCGAGCCTGACTTCCTCTGTCCATCCTTGTTCTTCCTTATGGCTGAAATTCCTCTATCTCTCCTTAAGGCCAGTTCACTCTCATCCTTTGACTTGCTGCTCAGATTCACCTTCCTGGTCTACCCTATCTAAAATTGGTTCTCTCCTCTGGTTCCCTTTATCCCATCACTTCACCTTTTTCAGAACACTTATACTGCTGCTACTCACTGGGATTGTTGCCTCACTTCTCCGCTAGAAAATAAGCTCCATAAAGGTAGAAACCTTGCCTTTCATCTGCCTTATTCCCATTAGTTGTGCCTCGCGTAGAGGGTATTTGTTGAACGAATGGTTCTGTTGTAGAATCATAAAAAGAATGAAGCTAGAAGTCGGGGAAACCAAATCCTGTTCTGATACTAATTTTTAAATTTATCTTGGGGACTTCCCTGATGATCCAGTGGCTAAGATTCTGCACTCCCATTCTGCATACTGCACAATGCAGGAGACCTGGGTTCAATCCCTGGTCAGGGAACTAGATCCCACATGCCGCAACTAAAGACCCCTCATACCACAATAAGGATCACAGATCCTGAGTGTCACAACTAAGACCCAGCACAGCCAAACAAATAAATATTTAAATTTTTCTCTTTATACCTACTTTTTACACAAAGGACTGGAGTCAGCTTTTAAATATACAGTGAGCCTGAGATAGGTAGGTAGCTAGATTGAAAAATCAGGCAGAGAAAGTTCAGGCAGGTTTAAAAGACCAGGGTAAAGGCCATAGAGTCCTTTATCATTGCCAAATTTGTGCCTCACTTATGGCTTTGAGCTTCCTGAGACCTAAAGGAAAAGGGAACAGTATTTATTACATGATTTATCTTGTCTATGACGAGTTTCCCAGTTCCTCAGGGAAAGCAAACTTTTTGCGGGTAGTTAATATCTAAGAAGTTTCTCACATAGGCATTCAGATGGGGATGCTCTCGACAGCAGCGTTTCGAGCTAAAGGCCTTGTTCACAGAGCATTGCAGCATCAGCAGTGAGCTGGGTGCCAAGAACGACTCAGCACATGCAGTGCTGCAGGATGGACAAAGGGGTTTTCTGGGGCTCTGGCTAGACCCGGGGCGGCAGGGTGTGAGGCCTCGAATCAAAGAGGATGGAGGGACACAATTCCTTTCCAAACAATGTGGCTCTCAGCTTTTGGGCTTACACAGTCAATAATTTTATTTTCAAATTGGATGTTTTCAACACCAATATTGCTACTGATATCAATAAAATATTCCTGTTAAAAAAAAAAAAGGAACCCAAATTGGATCAAGATCTAATCCCCTCTTTACAAAAACTGCAGAAGAGACAGAAGAATATGTCTCACCATACCACAGAGGTATAATCAGCAAAATCTACAATGTGGAAAATTCCAAGGGCCAACAATCTAGATTCCTCAGCAAATAAACTACAAGGGGGAAAAAAAAGTGGGGAAGGGAAACCTATAGAATATAAGAGAGTCTTAAGAGACATAATCAAAGGAAATGTTTGGACTCTGTTAAGATCTTAATTGAACTCAGTTCAATTCAGTTCAGTCACTCAGTCATGTCTGACTCTTTGAGAACCCATGGACGCCAGGCCTCCCTATCCATCCCCAACTCCCAGAGCCTACTCAAACTCATGTCCACTGAGTCGGTGATGCCATCCAACCAGCTCATCCTCTGTTATCCCCTTCTCCTTCCGCCTTCAATCTTTCCCAGCATCAAGGTCTTTGCCAATGAGTCAGTTCTCTGCATCAGGTGGCCAAGTATTGGAGTTTCAGCTTCAGCATCAGTCCTTCCAACGAATATTCAGAACTGAGTTCCTTTAGGATGGACTGGTTGGATCTCCTTGCGGTCCAAGGGAATCTCAAGAGTCTTGAATACAACACTTCAAAAGCATCAATTCTTCGGTGCTCAGCTTTCTTTACAGCTCAACTCTCACATCCATACATAACTACTGGAAAAACCATAGCTTTGACTAGATGGACCTTTGTTGGTAAAGTAATGTCTCTGCTTTTTAATATGCTATCTAGGCCGGTCATAACTTTTCTTCCAAGGAGCAAGTGTCTCTTAATTTCATGGCTGCAGTCACCATTTGCAGTGATTTTGGAGCTCCCCAAAATAAAGTCTGTCACTGTTTTCATTGTTTTCCCATCTATTTGCCATGAAGTGATGGGACCAGATGCCATGATCTTAGTTTTCTGAATGTTGAGCTTTAAGTCAACTTTTTCACTTTCCTCAAGAGGCTCTTCAGTTCTTCGCTTTCTGCCATAAGTGTGGTGTCATCTGCATGTCTGAGGTTATTGATATTTCTCCTGGCAATCTTGATTCCAGCTTGTGCTTTTTCCAGCCCAGTGTTTCTCATGATGTACTCTGCATACAAGTTAAATAAGCAGGGCGACAATATACAGCCTTGTACTCCTTTCCCGATTTGGAACCAGTCTGTTGTTCCATGTCCAGTTCTAACTATTGCTTCTTGACCTGCATACAGATTTCTCAGGAGGCAGGTCAGGTGGTCTAGTATTCCCACCTCTTTAAGAATTTTCCACAGTTTCTGTGTGTGATCCACACAATCAAAGGGTTTGGCATAGTCAATAAAGCAGAAATAGATGTTTTTCTGGAACTCTCTTGCTTTTTCTATGATCCAACAGATGTTGGCAATTTGCTCTCTGGTTCCTCTGCCTTTTTTAAATCCAGCTTGAACATTTGGAAATTCATGGTTCACATACTGTTGAAGCCTGCCTTGGAGAATTTTGAGCATTACTTTACTAGCATGTGAGATGAGTGCAATTATTTGGTAGCTTGAACATTCCTTGGCATTGTCTTTCTTAGGGATTGGAATGAAAACTGACCTTTTCCAGTCCTGTGGCCCTTGCTGAGTTTTCCAAATTTGCCACCATATTGAGTGCAGCACTTTCAGAGCATCATCTTTTAGGATTTGAAATAGCTCAACTGGAATTCCATCACCTCCACTAGCTTTCTTCATAGTGATGCTTCCTAAGGCCCACTTGACTTCTCATTCCAGATATCTGGCTCTAGGTTGGTGATCACACCATCGTGATTATATGGTGACGATCTTTTTTGTATAGTTCTTCTGTGTATTCTTACCACCTCCTCTTAATATCTTCTACTTCTATTAGGTCCATGCCATTTCTTTCCTTTATTGTGCCCATCTTTGGATGAAATGTTCCCTTGGTATCTCTAATTTTCTTGAAGAGATCTCTAGTCTTTCCCATTCTATTGTTTTCCTCTATTTCTTTGCACTGATCACTAAGGAAGACTTTCTTATCTCTCCTTGCTGTTCTTTGGAACTCTGCATTCAGATGGGTATATCTTTCCTTTTCTCCTTTGCCTCTCACTTCTCATCTTTTCACAGCTATTTGTAAGGCCTCCTCAGACAACCATTTTGCCTTTTTGCATTTCTTCTTCTTGGGGATGGTCTTGAATCACTGCCTCTTGTACAATGTCTAATTGAACTAACTAACTGCAAAACAGAGAGATAAATTATATATCTGAAGACTAATATTTTATTTTATTTTTCTTTAATTAATTTTTATTTTTTAGTTTGTTTTGCTTTACAATACTGTATTCGTTTTGCTACACATCGACATGAATCAGCCACGAGTGTACATGAACTCCCAATCCCGATCCCCACCTCCCCCCTCCCGCCCCACACCCTCTTCTCTGGATTATCCCCTGAAGACTAATATTTTAAAAGTACATTATTTTTTAAAGTATGAAAATGCTCATCTGGTTATATTAAACGATCTTTTTTACTTTTTACATATGAGTTTATTTGATGTCTGTGATTTATTCTAGAATAACCCAGGGTACATGTTATTGGGAGACAAAAGTGGCAAGCAGTTAGTAATTTTGAAGCTGCCTAACCCAGGGATTCTTTAAACTATTCATATTAGTTTTTTGCATGTTTGAAATTTTCCACAATAAAACATGTTTAGGGAGTTCCCTGGTGGTCTAGTGGTTTAAATTCCCGGCTTTCACTGCCATGGCCCACCCAGGTTCGATCTCTGGTCAGGGAACTGAGCTCTGTAAGCTGTGTGGTGCACCAAAAAAACAAAAAAGCTGAAAAACATTTTTAAAAATTGGATGTGTTGGGCTTCCCTGGTGGTCCAGTGGTTAAGATTCTGCCTTGCATTGCAGGGGACACCAGTTCAATCCCTGGCACAGGAAGATCCCACATGCTGTGGGGCAACTAATTGTGTGCGCCACAACTACTGAGCCGCCTTGCTGCAACAACTGAAGCCTGAGAGCCCGAGAGCTTGTGCTCAGCAATAAGAGAAGCCCAAGCACTGCAACTAGAGAGTGGCCCCTGCTTGCCACAATTAGAGAAAGCCTGAACACAGCAACAAAGACCCAGTGTAGCCCCAACATTTGGCTATGGTGACAAAAGGCTAGCCTTTTGTCAGTTAGCCAACTTTTACCAAATAAGAACATGACAACAAAATAGCTACCATCTGCTTTCATCATCGTTTCATAAGAAAAAGGACTTTATCAAATCAAAGATGCAGGAAAGGCTGGATCTCTGATAAAGGCCAATCAAAACGGAATGTATTTTGCTGCGGGAAGCCAGCGCGAGGAATCCCACCCGTGACAGAGTCACGAGGCACACTCAGATGGCAGAGCAATCTGAGTCATCGGATTTCTCCCTGGTTTTTCCTGAGCATGTGCCCCAATAATAAAATTTGTTCTGTATTTGTCTGTTTCTCCACTGTTTTCTGCCAGTTTCTCGGATAGAGTTAATTCACTGTCTTAGCTCCCTGCATTTGAAAGGAGTGTTGCAGCCCAAGCCCCTTTGATAATGCTCTAGCCTGCCTAAACAGATTCCTTTGACCTTTTTACAAGCCTGTGAATTGCTCGCAACCCCCAGCTGCGAGGGGCAAAAGAGCCTTGAAGTGTCTTAAGTTGCAAACTAACTTCTCTTAAGAGCCAAAGCCTTAATAGATTTATTTCACTGTTGCTTCAATGACTGTTGCCAGACCTCCTTATCTGCACCTGGAAGTTTCTGCTATACAAACTATATTTGGGGATAGGAATGTAGTAGTTTTTTTGAATGTTAGCAACACTAGGCCTTTGAGTTAATTGTTTCTTTTATAAATCATTTGTACTCCTGTTTGCTGTGTCCTTGCATTTATGAAAACTCAATCTTGTTCGGCACCTCCCGAGAATGGCGCCAGACCTTGGAAAAACTAACACTTATCAGAGAAGAGCTGTAAATTGTCGAATTGGCCTTTTGGCTGGAAGATCATGTAAATTACCTAAGACTTGTGTATACAATTAGGTATGCAGAGACTAAGCCTGCTCTCGATAAGAGTCAGGGCTGCTGTCATTGCCAAAAAATTTGTGAAACTCATTGATCTTCATGGTATAAAAAGGGGATGGGAAAAATAAAGTTTGGAGTCAGCTTCCTCGAGAACAGTTTTTCAGAGCAGTTTGTCGGACCAGTGTCTCTCGGGAACAGTTTCTCAGAGCGGTTTTCATTCCTCGGACCAGAATTTCTCAGACCGGTTCTGCAGGCCGGTCTCTCCGACGACCTCGCTCTCCTAGACTTGTTCTTTAGGGAATCTGGCTCCCACACCTCTCTCTCTCTACTTTTCTGTCCTCTTGTACTTTACCTCCAGGCTGAATTCCCATCTGGAGCGGGAGGCTCACCACGTCTACTTACTTGCCCTGGCTATAAGTTCTGCGAGAAAAGTGGACCCACTGTGGGGCCCCTTTAGAGATTCAAGCGGACGCCGGTGGCCTACGTAGATGGTGCAAACCTCTTGTCTTGAGGTTTTATTGGCTTTCCCCGTAAACCAAGTTATTCAGCCTCCTATTTTCATTAATTTCCTACTGTTCTATCCTGTCCTGAGCTGTCCTGTCCTATCCTGTCCTATCCTTTCCTATCTGCCTGCTCCGTCCCACCTTTGAGCATCCCTGGATCCACCGGGGCTGGACCCCGGCGTTTTGCTTTCTGCAAAAATCACAGCAGACACTACCATGGACCAGTACTGGTCAGTGGTCCCCAGCTTTAACCAATCCCTCCCAAACCTTGTGTTTTTCAAAAGTTGAGATCTAAGCTAGTGGACAGTCCATTGGTGCTGGACTTGTCTGCTCTGTGTCTCGGGGAGGGTGACCTGTCTCTTCTTGGTCAATTTCTCAAAGAATCTGTGTATTTAATCTAGAAAGGCCCTCAGAGATCTGGTTTAACCTCTTATTTTTACAGATGGGAAAACTGAGGCCAAGAGAGCAAAAGTGACTTGCTAGAGGTTACACAACACAGAATGATGTGATGGCAGAGCCCACAGTTGAACCCAGGACTTTTGATTCCTTTGCCAGTGTCCCCTCCACCCAATGTCTTACCTTCTTTGATTGATTCATGTTGTCTTTGTCTTCATTTCAGCTGGTGCCTGGAAAGATAACTACATGGTCTTGCTGCCAAACCACCAGGCTTTAAATCTTGCCACCTGCTACTGTGTGACCTTGCGTCTACCTATCTTCTCAGGGCCTCAGTTTCCTCATCTGTAAAATGAGTGGGAACTGTAATAACGATCCTCCCTTCTAAGGCTGCAGTGAAGGTTGAACTGGGCGTGAGCAGTGCCTCCACAGAGAACAGTGCTCGGTGTACGGCAGTTGCCTATGTTTTTACCTCCTTGTGGGGATGATGAGGTCCACAGATTTATTGTGAAGAACATGTTGCTGGCCAAAATCTTGGCTTTCTCTACCCATTGAAGCCGAATAGAAAATAGAATTCGGAGGAAATAAAAAAGTGGCTTTAATTCTCAGCTGGCAGAGAGGGGAACACAGTAGGGTTCATGCCCCAAGAACTGTGCCCCCCACCCCCATAAGGAGTCTAGGGGCTTATATAAGGCAAGGGCTCGAAGCCAGGATTCGGAGATGAGGAACAAAGGTGATAAGATCTTGATGTCTTCCCCTTGCATTCTTTCTAAGATAGTCATTGTCTGGCATCAGTAACCTAGTAATTGAGTCTGGTAGTTCAGTGGCTCTACAGCCTCCTTTCTGACATGTAACTACAAGGGGAAGGGTGTTGTAAGGCTAAACACCAGATACAGGATGTATTTAGCATGGAGTCAAAGGAAAAACTGAATTATAGCTCCTGCAGAGTTAGGGAGCAGAAAAGCAAACTCAGTTATAGACATATAGAGTTAGGAGCAATTAAAGTTAAAAAAAAAAAAAAAGGAATGTTAAGGCCTGCTCACGCTTCTCTTTATCTACTTTGTTCTCAGGAAAGAGAAAGAGAGAAATGCATTCCTCTTTTTTCCTTTTCATTGCAACAGCAGGCAGGCATTTAACTTAGATTCATGAAATGTCAGAGCTAGAATGGGCTTTCCAAGGTCCTCTACAGAGGAATTCTTTTACAGAAAGAGAAAGGGAGTCCCTGGGAAGCTAAGTGAACTGCTGATGGTCTCAGTGACAGAACAGTAAGTGGACTTCCAAGGGGTCCCTGGGTCCCAAGGCTCTGGGCTTTGCTAAACAAGTCAGTAGGGCCCCCAACTCCACTTCATAGGGTTGTTCCACCCTACACTAATGTCAACGCTGGTCAATTAAAGACGCATGGTGAGTGCACAGAGCTTTACAGTTTACAGTGAGCATTTGCAGACTTAAAAAAAAATACTCACTAAGTCGTGCCTGACTCTTTGTGACCCTGTGGACTGTAGCCTACCAGGCTTCTCTGACCATGGGATTTCCCAGGCAAGAACACAAGAGTGGGTTGCCATTTCATTCTCCAAGGGATCTTCTTGGGCCAAGAATCAAACCTGCCTCTCCTGCATTAGCAGGTGGATTCTTTAGCACTGAGCTACCAGGGAAACTCATTTGCAAACTTACTCCAGCCCTAGAAGATAGGGTGTCCTGAATGAATACTCCATTTCACAAAAAGAAAGCAAGGGTGGACTGATAACCAACGCCATAAGTAGAGGCTCAGAAATTCCTTGACTACTGTGGATGATGAGAGTATTCCCCTTCAAAGAAGATGCTTAAGTCAGTGTAAAATGGCTGCCACTCCTTCTGCCTTTGGAAAAGTACTTCAACTACAAAGAAGTCAACTAGTAACTCCTAAGAGAGCAGAAAGGAAAGCAGTTGCTATGGCAACATCTCTGGCAGCCTATTTTCCATCTTCCTCTGGTTCAAAACAACAGCTTCCAGCAGGTTCCAGCAGTGGCTTGGGGGAAGGTCTAACTCCAGCCCAGTAACTGTACTTGGCCAATCTCCTGCTAGATTTTGGTGGCAAGAGAATGTGGCAGCCAATGAAGAGGCCTGGAGCTTGTGTCATCGGCCTTGAGCCAGGTTGGAATAACCAGAAGGCAGGCACACGTGACCGTTTCCATGGTGACCACAGTTAGCAACCCAGATGGCCCTGTTTATGAGCACTGGAAAATTCCATCCAGTCTCTGGCCTGATTTTGTTATTTTCTCTGCCTCCTTCCTCCTCCAAGGCAAGGATGAAATCATTGCAGTGTTTAACCCCTTCCTGAGATGTGGGAGGGGGCTCCCTACTTAGTACAGGAGTGCGAGGAAGGAAGGTGGTGACGGCCACCATTTATAGGGTGCATCATTTGAGCCAGGAGCTCTGGACATCCTCACAACTCTGAGAAGGGAATACTATACAGATCACCCCTGTTTCACTGGGAATAAACTTGATTCAGAGAGGTTAACTTACTTGCCACGTAACAAGGCATAATAGCCAACAAGGGGGGAGCCGGCTGAGACCAAGTGTGTGGGTCTCTCAAGGCCACTCTCTCCATGACCCCTCCTTAAAGGCCAAAGAGTTATAGAACCAGATAGGGTGCAGAGGGGGAGAGATCCATGATCTTCTGGAGGACTGAGGGAAGGTGACTTTCGACTGAGTGGAAGAACAGGGAGGAGATACCTGCTTGGCTCCAGGACGTGTTGCTGGGTTGGGGCTGAGGGCTGGTGGGCATGGCCACACAGGCCCCAGGGAAGGCTGTGGCCAGGACCCCGGGCTGAGTCCCCATCATTCATCCTCTCTGGGATTCAGACCAGGGTTGGGGTGGAGTAGGGAAAGAGGTCAAGCCTGTAAATATTCGTGCTGGACTCCTGCTGGGGAAGTGCAGGCTTGGGTTGAGGGTGGATCCTGGGGACCAGCAGTTGAAACCTGGGGTGAGCCTCTCAAGAGTCTCACCAGAAGAAAAAAAAAAAGAGTCTCACCAGCTGGAGGACACACAGGATGGTCTGTGTGGATGCTACACAAGCTGTGTGCCTACTATTTTGAGCTGAGGCAGGGCTATAGGAAGACTTGGACTGTGTTTTCAAGGATAAGTGATAAAAGTCACAGACATTGGCTGAGGGTAACAGATGAGTCACTGAGCAAAGGACATAATCACAAGAGTGCTGGGGAGGTCATTGGACAATGATGGCCATGGGTGACGGAAGGATGGATGGGCCATTCAGCAGAGAAGGCTTCCTGCAGGAGGCAAGGGGCCTTGATGTAGCTCCTAAAGCAGGGACCTCCCCTGGCCAGGAGGTTGGCCGCGTCCTTGAGGGAGAGGTGGTGGGATGTCTCATGAAACTAGAAGACTGATATCAAATGGGGCTGGAATAGAGGGGACACAACTGATTGAGTTTTATGGCCTAGGTTCAGGGTGGGGCAGCTGGTGACAAAGATCTGGGAGAATGAGGAAGGGTGACCTTTGTGACCTCGATGGTTTCTAGCTCCCAGTTCTGTCTCTGTCTTGGGCCTCAGCTGAAGCCTCTGCTTTGGCAGAAGAGTCATGGAAATTTCCACCCATATACTTTTCCCAGTGCTGTTCTTGGCTCCACCTTCTTCCCGAACTCTGCTGTGTCTACAGTTCTTGGGTTTTTGCAGGCTGCAGGCTGAAGAGGCCTGAAGCAGCCTGAGACTTAGTGACACCAAAAGCCTGTCTGGGGTGGACATGTCAGAACTGCAGTCATGCTGGGCACTGTGCTGCCATGGGATGCCCGGGCTGGCCCCCAGTCGATATTCCCAGGAGCCCCAGGATTCCTGCTTTGGGGGAACGCGAAAGGACAGGAATGACAGCTTCTATCACCATTTTATGGTTCTTGAGCCAAGTCACTCTGTTGGGCATTACTCTCAATGACACATCTGCCTGAAATGCCCCTCCCCCTCTCTTCAGATGACACTCATTCTCATTACTCTGCCTAGACGTCACTCCTGGGAAAGGACTCCCCACCCCGCTCCCCGTTCCCCCCGCCACGGCCCTGGAGTACAGGGCAGCAGGCTGAAACAAGCCCGGGGGCACCTAAGCATTGGGAGTGCACCACTTCTGCTCCCCAGAAATTATCTGGATGCTCTGATTTCTCGGGGGGAGTCTTGTTTGTCCATTTCTGGAACTCACAAGCAGAAGTGACGTCTATCCGGAGCGGGGAAGACACGGGAAGTTCTCTCTTCCTTCTCCCCTCCCCCACTTCCCTCCTCTGGATTCTAAGCTGCGCCCCATCTCAGGTTAGCTGCTCCCCAGGAGCAGCAGCTGGGAATGCAGGGGCCAGAATGAGCTCTGGCCTTACAGAAACAAGTTTTCAAAAGAAGCCAAAGGGACATCTCTGTGGAGTTCCCGCCCTTTGTCCACAGCTGGGACTTGTAGGAAGGATGGCACAGACCCATCTCTCCTGTATCTATGAAGAATGAGCCCGAGGCTCCTCTGTCTCCCTTTCAGCCTCCAGCAGTGACATCCATCCTCTCTGCCAACCAGGCTGCAAACCCTGGAGGCCCTTTGACCCTCTGAGGAGAACGGGGGATGTGTTACCAAACACATACTCAAGTAGGAAAATATAGGCTGTGTTGTGACAGAGTTACTGCGGGGTGGTGATACAGGATGACTTTGGATGTGCTGGTCAGAGAGGCCCTTTCCCAAGAGTGACGTCTAGGCAGAGTAATGAGAATGAGTGTCATCTGAAGAGAGGGGGAGGGGCATTTCAGGCAGATGTGTCATTAAGAGTAAGGAACAGGCGTCTGGACTCACAGATATAGAAACAAACTAGTGGTTACCAGTGCGGAAGGGGGAGGGGCAATACAAAGGTGGAGGGAAAGGCTTATTCTGGGATTATATGAAGTCACATGCGTGAAATTGTTAAAAAATTAATTATTTATTTAGCTGTGTCAGGTCTTAGTTGTGGCTTGTGAGAGCTGTTAGCTGCAGCATGTGAGATCCAGTTCTCTAACCAGAGATCAATATCACAATTATCCAAGTCTATGCCCCAACCAGTAATGCTGAAGAAGCTGAAGTTGAACGGTTTTATGAAGACCTACAAGATCTTTTAGAACTAACACCCAAAAAAGATGTCCTTTTCATTATAGGGGACTGGAATGCAAAAGTAGGAAGTCAAGAAACACCTGGAGTAACAGGCAAATTTGGCCTTGGAATGCGGAATGAAGCAGGCCAAAGACTAATAGAGTTTTGCCAAGAAAATGCACTGGTCATAGCAAACACCCTCTTCCAACAACACAAGAGAAGACTCTACACATGGACATCACCAGATGGTCAACACCAAAATCAGATTGATTATATTCTTTGCAGCCAAAGATGGAGAAGCTCTATACAGTCAACAAAGACAAGACCGGGAGCTGACTGTGGCTCAGATCATGAACTCCTGATTGCCAAATTCAGACTTAAATTGAAGAAAGTGGGCAACACCACTAGACCATTCAGGTATGACCTAAATCAAATCCCTTATGATTATACAGTGGAAGTGAGGAATAGATTTAAAGGTCTAGATCTGATAGATAGAGTGCCTGATGAACTATGGAATGAGGTTCGTGACATTGTACAGGAGATAGGGATCAAGACCATCCCCATGGAAAAGAAATGCAAAAAGGCAAAATGGCTGTCTGGGGAGGCCTTACAAATAGCTGTGAAAAGAAGAGAAGCAAAAAGCAAAGGAGAAAAGGAAAGATATAAGCATCTGAATGCAGAGTTCCAAAGAATAGCAAGAAGAGATAAGAAAGCCTTCTTCAGCAATCAATGTAAAGAAATAGAGGAAAAGAACAGAATGGGAAAGACTAGAGATCTCTTCAAGAAAATTAGAGATACCAAGAGAACATTTCATGCAAGGATGGGCTCGATAAAGGACAGAAATGGTCTGGACCTAACAGAAGCAGAAGATATTAAGAAGAGGTGGCAAGAATACACGGAAGAACTGTACAAAAAAGATCTTCATGACCCAGATAATCATGATGATGTGTTGACTAATCTAGAGCCAGACATCTTGGAATGTGAAGTCAAGTGGGCCTTAGAAAGCATCACGACGAACAAAGCTAGTGGAGGTGATGGAATTCCCGTTGAGCTGTTTCAAATCCTGAAAGATGATGCTGTGAAAGTGCTGCACTCAATTTGCCAGCAAATCTGGAAAACTCAGCAGTGGCCACAGGACTGGAAAAGGTCAGTTTTCATCCCAATTCCAAAGAAAGGCAATGCCAAAGAATGCTCCAACTACCGCACAATTGCACTCATCTCACATGCTAGTAAAGTAATGCTCAAAATTCTCCAAGCCAGACTTCAGCAATATGTGAACCGTGAACTCCCTGATGTTCAAGCTGGTTTTAGAAAAGGCAGAGGAACCAGAGATCAAATTGCCAACATCCGCTGGATCATGGAAAAAGCAAGAGAGTTCCAGAAAAACATCTATTTCTGCTTTATTGATTATGCCAAAGCCTTTGACTGTGTGGATCACAGTAAACTGTGGAAAATTCTGAAAGAGATGGGAATACCAGACCACTTGACCTGCCTCTTGAGAAATCTGTATGCAGGTCAGGAAGCAACAGTTAGAACTGGACATGGAACAACAGACTGGTTCCAAATAGGAAAAGGAGTACGTCAAGGCTGTATATTGTCACCCTGCTTATTTAACTTATATGCAGAGTACATCATGAGAAATGCTGGACTGGAAGAAACACAAGCTGGAATCAAGATTGCTGGGAGAAATATCAATAATCTCAGATATGCAGATGACACCACCCTTATGGCAGAAAGTGAGGAGGAGCTAAAAAGCCTCTTGTTGAAAGTGAAAGAGGAGAGTGGAAAAGTTGGCTTAAAGCTCAACATTCAGAAAACGAAGATCATGGCATCTGGCCCCATCACTTCATGGGAAATAGATGGGGAAACAGTAGAAACAGTGTCAGACTTTGTTTTTTTGGGCTCCAAAATCACTGCAGATGGTGACTGCAGCCATGAAATTAAAAGGCGCTTACTCCTTGGAAGAAAAGTTATGACCAACCTAGATAGCATATTCAAAAGCAGAGACATTACTTTGCCGACTAAGGTCCGTCTAGTCAAGGCTATGGTTTTTCCTGTGGTCATGTATGGATGTGAGAGTTGGACTGTGAAGAAGGCTGAGCGCAGAAGAATTGATGCTTTTGAACTGTGGTGTTGGAGAAGACTCTTGAGAGTCCCTTGGACTGCAAGGAGATCCAACCAGTCCATTCTGAGGGAGATCAACCCTGGGATTTCTTTGGAAGGAATGATACTAAAACTGAAGCTCCAGTACTTTGGCCACGTTATGCGAAGAGTTGACTCATTGGAAAAGACCCTGATGCTGGGGGGGATTGGGGGCAGGAGGAGAAAGGGACGACTGAGGATGAGATGGCTGGATGGCATCATAGACTCAATGGACGTGAGTCTGAGTGAACTCCGGGAGTTGGTGATGGACAGGGAGGCCTGGCGTACTGCGATTCATGGGGTCGCAAAGAGTCGGACACGACTGCGCGACTGAACTGAACTGAACCAGAGATCAAACCCAGGCCCCCTGCATCAGGAACTTAGAGCCTTAGCCACTGGACCACCAGGAAAATCCCTGTCTGGAACTTTTGAAAATTGTAAAGCACTATAGAATTTAAAGAATCTTTCTTTTAATAAACATCTATTGAGTGCCTGGGATTCCCTGATAGCTCAGCTGGTAAAGAATCCGCCTGCACTGCAGAAGACCGTGGTTCAATTCCTGGGTCAAGAAGATCCCCTGGAGAAGGGATAGGCTACCCACTCCAGTATTCTTGGTGGCTCAGCTGGTAAAGAATCTGCCTGCAATGCAGGAGACCTGGGTTCAGTCCCCCACAAAAATAAATAAGTAAAGATGAACATGAATGCTTAAAAAAGTGGGGAGACTTCCCTGGAGATCCAATGGTTACTGCGTTTCCACCATAGGGAGCACAGATTCCCTTCCTAGATGGAAGACTAAGATCCCATATGCCACACAGTGTGGCCCAAAAAAAGGAGGAAAGAACATGAGCCTGGAAAGGGCTGGGGTGCTGAGGAGGAGGCCAGTGTGGGGAGCCCAGAGAGCCTCTGCAGACCTATATCTGTCTTGTTTCTCTTGTTCCATGCCACCATCCAGCCCAATCCAAGCCTCCATGATGTCTGGCCCAGGCTGGGACGACGGACTCTGGTGCCTTCCACTCGGTCGCCTCTCCCAGCTCAGCCACCTTGCAAAGAGCAGCTACACCAACCACCCAAAGCCAGGGCCTCTCCCAGCTCAAAAGCCATTCTTCTGTCCAAAGAGCTCAGTCCCAACTCCCTCTCCAGGTAACTCAAGTCCTCCCAGATCTCGCTTCTGTCTCCCCACCTGCTCCTCTTGCTTTCTAGTGAGTTCTCATCACCTAAAGGGCTTTAAGGTCCATTCTGCCTCAATTGCTGCAAGCCTCTACTATTACATCAGCCCTGGAGAAAGACCCATGATGCTGTGGGCTTCAATTTTTATCTGGCCTGTGCTGAGGAATACATGACTCAGTGAGCATGCACACATGGCATGCAGGCGAGGTTCCTAGAGCCTCGTGACCTCTACCCCTATTCCATGAGACTGGTCTCTGCTGGACGTGGGCCACAGCTGTGTGGAGAAAGAATGGACACCTGTGTGTGTGTGTGTGTGGGTGTAGAAGGGGAGGAATGTTTTCTAGCCTTGTGCTGGGTGTGTGATGCTAACACAGCATCCGTCTGGACCTCAGTGGATGACTGAACACATGCACGCTGCCCACTGGGAAGCTTCACAGTCCCTCCAGGCTACTTTGGAAGGTCTGCTCTCAGGCCTCAGAGGGTGAGTAACCAGAGAGGCCCCCAGCACAGGTCAGGGATAGACACAGTGACTCCTACAGTGAGTCCTCCAGTGAAGTGATAGTGAGACCTGCCCTCCACTCTGGAGGCCAGAGCTCCATGGACACTGAAGACAGCCTTCCAGCGCTGCCCTTCCCCCACCACTGTGGATCAGTCTGTCTAGAAGTTCTGCAGTTTCTTGCCCAGTACAGCTCAGTGCCATTTTACTCCAGCCTGCTGGGCGGTCATGTTTGTGTCACACCTGAAAGTATTTTGTTCCTATCAAAGCACATCAGCTTTTGTCTAATCAGTGCCTTCTTCCTCACCACCACCCTCCAATACTTACACAGTGCAACAAAGTGCTGGAAACTTCAGAGAACCACTGAGTTCACTTTATAAAAGTGTCCCTGGACGGGACATTCCTGGATGGAGGCCAAGTTTCCTTTCACAGCCCCTCCCTGGCTGGGTTACCAATCACTCTGCACTTACTGGGCATCTCCTGTGTTAAAAGAAACTATTCTGTTTTTTAAATTTAAGGATTCGCTGGTGGCTCAGGGGGTAAAGAGTCTGCCTGCAATGTGGGAGACCTGAATTTGATCCCTGGGTCAGGAAAATCCCCTGGAGAAGGAAATGGCAACCCACTCCACTATTCTTGCCTGGAAAATCCCATGGACAGAAGGGCCTGACAGGCTACAGTCCATGGGTTGCAAAGAGTCAGACACGACTAAGCGACTTCACTTTCACTTTCAAAAGAGATACTATTCCAATGTATTCATTTAATTATTATTTAATAGACACATTTTGAGCTTCCAGTGTGTGCCAGGCACTAGTGATGCCAAGAGAGACAGCCTTGGCCTCAGTTTTCTCATCCTTCCAAGGGGTTAACAACAGCATCTCCCTCACAGGGTGATCGTGAGAACTGAAGAGACCGTCCACGGAATGCGTGTGGCACAGTGCTCAATAGATATTACAGAAAATAAAGCTGCCACTGGATTTCCTGTCCTGCAGGTGCACCAGGCACAATGAAGGAATTGAAGAAAGCTGGGAGACCCTGTTCCCTGCCTAGGGAGGGGGTCAGTAGACCGTCTCCACTCAAGGCTAGCCAGCACAAGAGCAGAGGCCACAGGGAGGGTGCACAGCCTAGGAAAGGATGGTCTGGAAGTGCTGGGTGAAGCCAGTGAAGGGCCCTTAAGCTGGGGAGAAACAGGGTGAAACAGAGCTGCCTTCTGCCTCTTGTTGTCATTCTGTCCTCCTACATCCCATGATGCTACAGATTGGCCTTCCGGAAAGATCCACAAATAGGCTGCAGGGCCCACGGCCAAGAACATTATGTGGCAAATAAACTAAAGAGGGAACGAGCAGCATGTTCTTGAACTGGAAATGAGAAACCTCTTTTTCAAGATACTTTTGCCTATATTCTCCCCCAGAAAGAGGATTCTACCTACACAGAACTCTTCCACAAGTCCTACACTTAAAGATGGATTCTTTTCTTTTCTTTCTTTCTTTCTTTTTGGCTGTGCTGGGCCTTAGTTGCAGCATGTGGGATCCCTGACCAGAGATCAAACTTAAGCCCCCTGCGTTGGGAGCACAGAGTCTTAGCCACTGGACCACCAGGGGAGTCCTTGGATTCTTTTTATTAATTTTTATTGAAGTATAATTGCTTTACGTGTGTTAGTTTCTGCTGTACAGCAAAGTGAATCAGCTACATGTTTACATATATATGCCTTCTTTTTTGGATTTCCTTCCCATGTAGTTAGTTCACCACTGAACCTTGAGAAGAGTTTCCTATGTCACACAATAGTTTATTAGTTATCCATTTTGCACATAGTGTAATAGTGTATATATGTCAATCCAAACTCCCAGTTCATCCCACCCTCTCGCCCCTCTTTTTTCCTTGGTATCCATACGTTTGTTCTCTACATTTGCGTCTCTATTTCTGCTTTGCAAATAAGATCATATACCATTTTTCTAGGTTCCACTTATTTCTCTTTCTTACTTCACCCTGTATGACAGTCTGTATGTCCAGTCACATCTCTGCAGATGTCACAATTTTGTTCCTTTAAGATGGCTGCTTTTCTGGGGAAGATAAGAGGAGAATGTTTCCCTTACTCTTCAGCCTAGTGACGTTCAGTGCCTGAGAGAGAGAGGCTCAGGCTGCCTCTTCCCAACAATAGTTTGGGGAAGGCCGATGACACAGCCATTTTTAGTTTCTGTAACTTGTTTTTGCTAGAATTGCCCACAGTTCTCTGTGAGGTAAACTATGTGTCTGGTGGATTTCAGTGGTTGATTTTAGATTTTCTCTGGGTACATTTTTAGCTGTCCAAAATCCCCTAGAAAACAACGACCTCTCTTTTGCATAATGGAGCTCTGAGCTGCATCATCTCTGTGGATTTTTCCTACAGTGTGAGTTGGCTGCTGTGCAGAGAGGAGGGAGCCAAACTTTTGTGCAGTCATCATTCCAGAGATCAGCTTGGGGAAGGTGGGAGCAGAACGGCGCTGGGAGCTGCAAATTTCTTGAGTCTTTAGAAAACAAGAAAGTTGTTCTCTGGGGTAGGGGTTGGGTGGGTATTCCCCCTGCCTTTCATTGCTGACCGGACTTCCCTGGTGGCTCAGATGGTAAAGCGTCTGGCTACAATGCAGGAGACCCAGGTTCAGTACCTCAGTTGCGAAGATCCCCTGGAGAAGGAAATGACAACCCACTCCAGTACTCTTCCCTGGAAAATTCCATAGACAGAAGAGCCTGGTAGGTTACACTCTATGGAGTCGCAAAGAGTCGGATACGACTGAGCAACTTCACTTCACTTTATTGCTGACCAGCATTTCCAAAACTGTCTCTGGCAACAAAGGATTAGCTAAACAGCACAAGCTTAGAGGAAATACAAGAAAAGAGGTGTGGGGGGTTCCCAGGTATCCCTGAAGACTCACTCAGACTGGCCTCTGAACTTTAAACCCAGAAAGGAAAGGCCTCAGAAACTTCTCTTGACTAAGCCCCACTGGCCTTATTAACAAGAGGAGGTGGAGCAGATTCTAGCATTCTTTGGAGGTTTCTGGCCTTACGTGATTCTGGACGATTAGATGACAGAAGCTGTAGAGGCCTGATTCTAAATTTTTGCTACTTTAGTCCTTTTCAGTGCCCCACCTCCTTGGAGCTACAGACAGGAGGCCTAAAATCTTCCATGTTCCCTTCTCATCTCTTTGTTTACTGCATTTTATAGAATCCGCATCATCATTCCTTTCCTCTAATCTCATTTTACACGTAAGAAAATTACCACTGAGAAGCTATTTGGGTTAGTACCCAAGGTTATACGCTGTCAGGAGAACAATTGCCAGAAACCAGAACCAAGAGCCTCCTATTTTTAGCCTGGACATTTTGAGGGTGCAGTGGGAGCACAAGGTGAGCCATCAGCTGAAATGGATTAGCCCTCTTATACCTGTGCCCTTAGGCCCAAATAAAGACCAGGTTTCAGACTGAGGTAGAGGGGAATAAACAGGGTTTTGAGACCACCGTCTTAGAATGTTATGAAGTAAAAGGAATATGAACAAGGGCCAGAGAAAAGATGCCTTGAAGAAAATTTAGTTTTGTGTTAAAGAGAGCCTTGGTTCAAAAGAATTGAGAGAAAGGCTCATAATCAAATGTATTATCTACCTCCTCACCAAAGAAAATGGCAAATTTAGGCCATCTTGTTTAAATTATCTTACAGAAAAAAACAGACTCACCATATCAAGAAGGAGAAGGAATCAGGAGTATTTTGGAGACCGCTAATTTTGTAAAGCAAAAGCTAGGAGAGATGAGGGCAGTAAACCTTCAGGCCTAAATAGTAAAAAGAGGGTCAGTGTTCAAAACCTCTAAAATATTTTTTACTTGCCAACTGGGGGAAAAAAAGGTAAGAATTGTCTCTTTGGCAAGCCATACCTCTCACCGAAGTTTCCTGACTGCTGAGCTTCATTGAAATCTCTTTCCCCAAATTCAGGGGGAATTAGCCAAATACAACACAGCCATTCTTACAGTATAAGCAAAATGGTACACCTGTGTGTAAGGAGAATGGAAATGGCTAGTTAGCTATGTTCAGTTCAGTTGCTCAGTCGTGTCCGACTCTGCGACCCCATGAATTGCAGCACGCCAGGCCTCCCTGTCCATCACCAACTCCCGGAGTTCACCCAAACTCATGTCCATCGAGTCGGTGATGTTAGCTATGTTGACAGTTACTTAAAGCACTTCAGGGCTCTTATTTCTGTGGCTCCTGAAGAGAGAGTGGGCGAGAGATCACAGACAAGACGGGTGGGCCTAGGTCTCCCATTCCCACCAAGCCCTAGAGAAGGGCAGTCGAGGAGACTGACAGAAGCCCTGGGAGAAGGGGGGTTAGTTGTAAGAGGGAGTGGAAGAGAAAGGCAGGTGCCATGAGGTTGAATTCTTGGATTCAAAAAAAACTTCTGATACTAATTAGCTGTGTCTGATTTTAAGCAAATCCCAAACTCCCCAGGCCCCGAAATCCCCATTTGTAAAATGAGGTGACCCAACTCAGTTTTTCTCCTTCCAGTCCTAAAAATCTACTAAAAAATTTCCAGTCCCTGAGCAAATATCAAAACTGCGTCTGAGGGGAACCATCGGCATCTCAGTAATATTCCACTCTTACAGGAAGAAAGATCGATTAAACAAGTACAGCTTCACCAACATCACTTAAATTAGCTGCTAAAACTAGCCCTGCTTTATCAGGGGGTGGATAAAGTTATGAGGTTAGCACAGGGTACAGAACCCTCACTTGCTAAAGGCCCCCAAGCCTGCTCCCTCACCCTTTCACAATCAGTGCTGTTTTTTAGGAACCAAAAGGGTTTTAAAAATACAGATTAGAGATTTTAAGAGGCCATTCTAACCTATACCGTGCCAATGGACTCCATTTACCCCTTTTGGAATGTACTGCGTAAACATCTGCACACGTTCTAGAATTTAAAACTCTGTGGAGTTAAGAGAGGGCCAGAGAGTGGGTGTCACCCTGTCATGGGGTCTAGGTTTCAAACCACCACGTGCCCCGGAGCCGTCCACTTTATCTCACCACCGCTCTCCTCAAAAACAAAACCAACACCCCCTTCCAAAATCACAAACAAAAACAGGCAGCTGTGTTAGGTCAATCTCTGAGACCCTTTCTGTTTCAAGCAATCTAGATTAACAAAATCTGGTGACATACAAACACTCAAGGGCTGTTACAATAAACAATTAGAAGAAGGATGATGTGCGAAAATTTTTAGTTAATGGATGACTTTGCGGTAATGGAATGACAAAAGACGGAGGACGTGAAACAAAGGCCATCCAGGCTGAAAAGGAAAAGGAAGGCAGCATCTCCTGGAAGAGAAGAGGAGCCCAAGAGTGGTGAAAAGTCGGAGCAGCAGCCAATAATTCCCCAACCAGGGACAGCTGCCACCCTCCCCCACACATTTCTCTAGGCGAGGCATCGGCCTTGGGGGTGGGGCGCGCGTGCGCAGTGGCGCGCTGCGCCAACCGCCCCCGCCCCCGGAGGCGGCCGGGACCGGTTGGAGCCGGTTAGAACCGGCAACCCGCCCGCGAGTGGACGCCTTACAAAGGGCGGCGGCTCACGGCCAGCATATCCCTGCGCCGTGCCGGCGTTGGGTGTGGGGATCGAGCCCCACCCCCATCCCCGGACTCACTGGCCGAGGGTTCTGGAGGTTATACCTATTGCGCTTGGCCTCTCCCTGGTTTCTTGTCGCCGCAGTCGCTTTAGCTGCGTGGAGGGCGTGTCTGGAAACCACCGGCGCCATTATCTTTTCTAAGTCCTCAGCCATCGCCCTCGAGACAGGTCCCCTTCGCAGTCGGGAGAACTGAGGCATCTCTTCAAACATCGGAGATGCAGCAGTTCTCCTTTCCCGGTGCTTCCCTCGGATTTCCTTTTTGGTAGGACAGAGAACGCGTTTTAAAAATGGACTACTGATTAACCTGCAGAAAGAAAAGGCTTTGGGTTTGGGAAAAAGTTATTTACCTTTGTGCTCTACTTTTAAAAGTCTTAAGGGAATCAAACCCGAGATAATACAAAATTTGCAGGGAAAAAAACCGAAACCTAGTAAACCCTTAAAGGGTCACTAACATTTTAGAACACGTTCCTTCCGCGAGTGGTAGCTGAAGGTCGCTCTGTCTTTGACGGTGAAACCGTTGGCTTTTCCGGATGCTTAAAACAGCACACGTTTGGAAAGAACAAAAAGTCCAGGCTATGTCTAAACAGGCTACCAAAAGTGTAGAAGTCTAGCTGGTATTTAGTAAATACAAAATCAACAACAAAAGCCAAGTAACACAAGCCCACCCTAATGATTTGAATCTCAGCCTTTAAGATGGCTCCAGCTCTAGTGCAGAGACAACAGTAAACGGTGACTTATTTTCTGGAAGTGGATTTCTACAATTAGTAGAATTCTTAAGTGGATAACCCGGAGTAACTATTTTACGAATAAAAGGCCAAATGAGCTGGGTGAGGTATAAACATCAAAACCACCTCGCAGGACCTGAGACCGTTTTGTTTTGTTTTTGCAGGGGGAGGGGGGTGCCTCCCAAAACGTTAAGGCTTCTAAAAGGCTGCGGTCTGTAGTTGTGAGGCTGAAGTTCGGTTACATAATGGAAAGGAAGGCCGTCAGGAAACTTAGTTTAACCTGCTTTCCAAAACCACTGACTTGTATCCAATCTACTCCAAGGAAACACGAAAAGTATTTTAAAAGCTACTTGAAACATTCCCATGTAACGGCGCTTAGTTTTTATGAGCTATTCGATGTTTATTTAGATGTGATTTTCATTGTTTCTGCCCAAATTTTCAGCTCAAATCTAGTTGCTAATAAATACAAGGTACAGGGCTTACAAGCAAGTAGGATAAACTGTTAGGAAAAGTCCAGAAAGTCTTGTAAATGAGATTCTATTTTTACCTCTTCAGAGGAACTATTTTTGCTTTCCTCACAAAGGCGGCGGAGGAGGATTGAATACCGGAGGTGTGAGCTGTCCTTGTTCTATAAATACACTGCTGCGGGCCAAGCGACAGGCATTGAGGCAGCGAGCGCAGAGGCGGTTTTAAGGCTGGAGTTTCTGCTAGCGGAGCCCGCAGATAAGTTTTTCTATTAAAAGAGGCATTAGTGTATTTCTTTAGGGATTGTAACTAGTGAGAATACGGAGATACGGCTTTGCATTAAGTTCTTAGATAAATTTTAGAGAAAAACGAAGACTTAAAAAGTAGTTGGAGAAAGGAAGAGGGAAGAAAAAAGATAATTTTAGAACCTGATGGAGGTTAAGAGCTGAAGTTTTTTCATGGAGTGAAAAATTTAAGAGAATTGCTGAGCTAGGACTGCAAAGTCTGGATTTTTTTTCTCTTAAGCCTTAAGTTGAAGGGCAACCTTTAACAAAACGTTTGGTTACGTAAATCGAACCTAAACGTTTTAAAAGGTTCAGTTGTAGATGATTAAACTACTATAAAGGCCATCTTAAGATTTAACTGAAGGTGGTTTCAGAAATAATGCCTTCAAATTCACGGCGCAGTAAAAATGGCGTCATTTGAAGCCTACTTGATACTGAGGCTTTGGCTAAAGTTGAAAGTATTAGGAATGGTAGGAAGAAAATTGGAAGTTTAAAGTGGAAAATTCGGAAGACAGAAGTACAGGAGGCAGAAGAAAAAACTAGGGAAGATAGAGATACACGTTTTAGAAGACAGAAAACCTGAGCCTAGTAAGTAGGCAGAAGAAAAAGACAAATCTAGGAGAAAACTGAAAATACGGGCTAGTGCTTAAGATAGAATGAAAAGAAACCTATTGGACGCAAACATACAAGATAGACGTCCAAAAATTTAGAAGATAGTTCAAAATCAATGTTGGATAAATTACAGGAACAAAAGCTAAATTTTTATAACCAATAAGAATTTATTGTAAAAGCCCATCAACTTATTTCTGGTGGTGCAGAAGTTAGCTCTCAGAAGAGGAGGGTTTTTTTTTTAAACTACTGTACACCAGGACCAACTTAGAAGAAAATCCGGAAACTAGAAGGAAAGTCAGTCTAAAATCTCAGCAAAAAGTTAAGGGACTGAAGTAACTTAAAAGCTAAGAATGTATTTGGAAGAGTTAAAAATTTGAAAGGCCTTAAATGCGGTAGCGTAGTTTCCTTTGGAAAATGTAAAGGACTTTAGAAGTGAACTAAATTGAAGAGCAAGAATAACCATCGAGTTATTGGACTTTGAGCTAAGATGAATGTTTAAATCCTGAGGACTAGGCGCTAATTAACAGCTGACGCAGGTGCTACACAGAAGTGGATTCAGTGAAGCTAGGAAGACAGGAGCGGCAGACAGGATTCCAGGAGCCAGTGTTCGGTGAAAACTAGGACTGAGGAGCCAGCGGCAGTTCGTGAAGATAGGAAAGAGAAGCCCGGGAGCCAGTGCGACTTGGTGAAGGAAGCTAGGAAGAAGGAGCGAGCCCTAACGATTTGGAGGTGAAGCTAGGAGAGGATTCCAGGAAGGAGGAAGCCAGTGCGGTGTGGTGAAGCTAGCGTGCGGCTTGGCTTGGCAACCACCGGAGGCGGCGAGCAGGCGGAGTGGAGGATAGATAGAGGATCCTAGAGCAGCAGCCCAGTGTACGAGCCCCGCAGGGGAGCCAGTGGTGTGGTAAAAATCCGTGAGGTCGGCACTGTCGTGGGGTTTTTTTTCCTCCTTTAACTCAGTATGGTAATACCTCTTAAATTTTCCTAATAGTAATGGGGGAGTTGTGTACTTAAGCATAAAAGGGGGTTTTATTACGGGGATGTAGGCCGGTTTTCGGGTGTCGTAGGTTTCTCTTTTTCAGGCCTATTTTCTCATGCATCTTGTCTGGAGCTTTTGAGGGCAGACTTCAAGGCCCGGAGGAATGGTAGATGGCAAGTGTACTTGTTTTTAACCAATGTGAGGGATATCCTGAATTTGATAGAACAACTGTGAGACAACTTCAGCAAGCTTTGTAAACAGGTTTTATATTCAGTTTGGGGGTAATGAAGCATTTCAGTTTTGTGAGTAGAGGGGCTATTTTTCTTTCCTCACCCTGTATTTTAAAAGTTTTCTAAATGTAGTTTCGGTGTATAATTCTGGGCGGGGGCAGTTTTTTTGTGGGGGGGGGGGCAAAATATGTTTTGAGTTCTTTTCCCTTTAGGTCTGTCTAGAATTCCAAAGGCAAATGACTCGAGGTAACAGGCGAAAAGAAAATCCAGTATCAGGATAATCAGAACACTGCAGGTTTACAGTTTATAGAAACTAGCACAAGCAGCTTTCACTTTGAGGTCTGTGGCGCAGCTGTCCATTGGAGAAATGGCTGGTAGTTTATTCTTTTATTCCCACCCCTTAATTATATTTACTTATAAAGTACGTAACTGGTTATTTTTGCTTAAGTATTTTGGGGTGGTGTGAACAGGGAAGAGGGTGGGGGAGAAACTTTTTTTTTCTAAGATTTTCCACAGATTCTGTAGTACTATTGACAAACTGAGTTAGAGAAGGATTGTACTGCTACGCTGTTTGGCACCAACACCTTCAGGGATTGGAGCAGCTTTTTTCCTTGGAAGAGTATTCCCAGTGAAGCTGAAATGTACAGCACAGTGCAGCTTTGGTTCATATTCAGTCATCTCAGAACTTCAGAAGAGCTTGACTGGCCAAATGTTGAAGTTAAGTTTTCAAATAACGACTTTTAAGATACCTTTATTAAAGGGGAGGGGCAGATTTTGGCAATTTGTAGTTGGCAGTGGCTTGTGGTGATTGGGCTGGGGGCGGCGTGGGTTTAGGTAATTGTTTAGTTTTTGATTACAGATAAACTCATGCCAGAGAACTTAATACTTAAGATGGAAAAACTAAAGAAATTTCAACTTCCAAGTTGGCAAGTAACTCGGAATCCTCTGGTTCTGTTTTGCCCCAATTTTTGAATTTTAACAGATGGGGAAGTTCATGAAGATTCACTGGATTTAAAAGAGTAGGGCTTGGGGAAAGGAAAATGGTCTGGGGGTTGGTCTGGCCCTCTGCGCTGACTTAGATAAAAACTTGGGGAATTTTTTAAAAATGGTAAAGTTGTTTGGATATAGTAGTGTGTGGTTCTCTCTTGGAATTTTTTTCAGGTGATTTAATAAAACTTAATACTACTATAGGAGCTTCAGAGCAAAGGAGGTGGCTTAATGATCCTGAAGGGATTTCTTCTGGTGGTAGCTTTTGTATTATCAAGTAAGATTCTTTTTTCGGCTGTATATAAGCAAGATTGATTTATTTTTTTCTTTAGCGTAGGAAAAGTTTGTTAAGGTATGCTTCAAAATTAATTGTATTTTGAATTTACATCTGAGCCTCGTAAATCATAACTGATAAGAGGGGGTGGGCTTTTGTTGATGAGGGAGGGGAAACCTTTTTTTTCTGTAGACTTTTTTCAGATAACATCTTCTGAGTCATAACCAGCCTGGCAATCTGATGGCCTAGATGGAGAGGGGAACAGCTCCTTGGTGAATGATAAGTAAAGGCAGAAAAGATTTTATTTCATACCTACATTGGGGAAAAAGCATAACCCTGAGATTCTGTCTTCTGATGAACACATTGTCTGCACATGCAAAAAAAAGCAAATGAAAACTTCCAATTTAAAGTTAATGGAATCTACTCCTATAAAGTTAATGGCTTATCAAGCTGTATCCACAAAATAATGAATTGATGAAAAATAAAATGATGAAAAATAACGATACAGTGAAGATCAGATGTCCATCTCAATACTGCTTTTACAAAAGCAGAATTTAAAAAGCGAAATGAAAATAGTGCTACATATTAATCCTGGAAAAAAAGAAGCTGAAATAATTGAAATGAGTGGGATCAAGTGAATTGAGAGGAGGAAGAGGCTGTGCTGTTTGCCAATCTTTCGTTTGCCTCAGACAGGTTTTTCTTCATTATCAGAAGAGTTGCTTCATTTCATCTGGGAGCAGAAAACAGCAGGCAGCTGTTAACAGATAAGTTTAACTTGCATCTGCAGTATTGCATGTTAGGAATAAGTGCTTACCTTTGTGAAGAGCTGTGGAAGTCCTTGGTCCCTTGGGATTCCAGGACTGTGAGGCTTTGTCCCATCCAGCCTTTTAAAATAAGACAGGACACCGTTCCTGTGGGCTTCGATGATGGGACAGCACGTTGCACTCAAGAGGCAAGTAATTCCTTGAAGCCTCTTGAGATTAGCAAAGATGTTTATAAAACTAAGAACATTCGTTTAGCTTTGAATCTGACTAGCCCTATTTAAGGGATAGTATTGTATGTACTGTTAAGAATTCAGATTTTGTTAATCTTGCTAAAATTTAAATGTTATGTGTATTATGCAGAAAACCATTAAATCATTCAAAATAAAATACTTTCATCTTTAGAGAATGTATGCTTTTAGGAAGCTGTCTCCTTATTTAAATAAAACATTGTTTGTCTGTAGTTAGTGTTGGGGCAATCTGGGGGGGTTTCTTCTCATCTTTCAGAAACTTTGTCTGCGAACACTCTTTAATGGACAAGATCAGGAAATTGAGCAGAAGAACGAATTTAATTTAAGGCAGGAAAAAATTTTATCCTTCGTAAAAGTGATGAGCATTTAATAATTCCAGGCACATGGCAATAGAGGCCTTCTAAATAAGGAATAAATACCTCTTAGACAGGTGGGAGATTATGATCAGAAGAACAGGTAACTTAACACCTACAAGTTTACAGAAAGTCAGGAGTCTTGTCTAGTGGTTAGAGTAATGGAATGTACTGTCCACATTTCCAGTTTGCATGTTAACTTTGCTTACAGTCACCTGGTGTTAGCCAGTGTGTTCACATGTTGGCCTACTTTTTAGATATCTGGTGGGGGAGGGTTGGGTTTTTTTAAAGAATTTTCCTTTGCAGAGGCTTCATTTCATCCTTCGTGAAGCTTTTCAGGATTTTGGCTTTCATATAAACGCTTGGCTCTGCCTTCTGTTCTCCTAGTGAGTGTGTCAGACCTTGCAGTGAGTTTATTGGCATATTTAAGTATAAACATTTTTCCCCTTGTGGAGGGAAGGGAGGAGGAGAGGGTGGGGCTTACTTGTTTTAGCTTTTTTTTTACAGACTACACAGAATGCAGTTGTCTTGACCTCAGGTCTGTTTGTTCGGTTGGCAAGTAATACAGTACTGTTCTGAACCGCTGCTATTAGAATGCATTTTGAAACGACTGAAGTATGAGTCAAAGTTGTGTTTCCCCCAATGCTTGGAGTGGAGTAGTGATTGTTAAAATCCAGCTGAGTGATAAAAGGCTGAGTGTCGAGGAAACTTCTGCAGCTTTTTAAGCATTCATGTTTGTGATTGGAGCAGAGTCCCTTTTGCTGTGCTTTTTTTTTAGGTAAAATGCTTTTTGTTCACTTCTGGTAAGGGGGTGGGGAGGGCACTGAAGCCTTTAGTCTTTTCCAGATGCAACTTTAAAATCAGTGACAAGAAATAATTCCAAACGAGCAGCAGTCTTCAAGAAATTTTAACTGGCAAGTGGAAATGTTTACCAACAGTTCAGTGGTCTTAGTGCATTTGTTTCTGTTCGGGTGTCTCTCTCTCCTCCCCTGGTCTTAATTTTATATACAGGAACATTTCAAAACAACAGACGTATGCGAAAGGCCAGAGAAGCCAGACCCAGTAAGGAAAAATAGTTTATTTACTTTTAAAATAATAAACCAAACATTGCATTTTAAATGTGGGGATTGGGAACCAGTAGTTTTTCAGATGGTATTCTTCAGACTATAGAAGGAGCTTCCAGTTGAATTCACCAGTGGACAAAATGAGGACAACAGGTGAACAAGCTTTTTCTATATCTACATACCAAGTCAGATCTGTTATGAGTAAACAATTCAGTGTTAAATGACCTTTCAGCTTTACGCTGGAGTCAACAGCATGAGCAAGTTGTTTGCTGGCCTGGGGGTGGAGGGGTGAGGTGGGCGCTAAGCCTTTTTTTTTTTTTAAGATTTTTCAGGTACCCCTCACTAAAGGCACCAAAAGGCTTAAAGTAGGACAACCATGGAGTCTTCCTGTGGCAAGAGAGACAACAAAGCACTTTTAACTAAGGTCAATCAATCAAAATGGTGTCAGCCTCACAGCCCCATCTTCTGTTAAAAATGAGGACTTGACTCAGCCCTCTTGGCAAACAATGTGCATTGAGGCTCTTTTCTTTGGGGAATGAGCGTTCAAAAGAATGCTTGAGTACCTTGTATATATATCCCTGTTCTTGTCCTAATATTTAATTTGGCTGTTTTCATAGCAGCTGTTAATGAAGCACGAACCTCAAGTGATGCTTGAAGGGGAGGGAAAGGGGGAAAGCGGGCAACCACTTTTCCCTAGCTTTTCCAGAAGCCTGTTAAAAAGCAAGGTCTCCCCACAAGTGACTTCTCTGCCACATCGCCACCCTGTGCCTTTGGCCTAGCGCAGACCCTTCACCCCTCACCTCGATGCTGCTGGTAGCTTGGATCCTTGCGGGCATGATCCATAATGGCTTTTAAGGTAATTGCCAAGGTCTTCCGGTGGGCTGCACTACTAGAAAAGACCATTAATTTACCTGCGAACAGGTAATGATATTTAGACCACAACTAGAAAGCTCTTAAAAGTGTTTTAAATGTGTGGCATTATTCAATGACATTTCAACCAGTAAGTGGAGAAACCGCATCTTAAGAACTGTCATATTGGGTGGGAGAGTACACTTACGAACTGACAGGTGTTTTGGCAGTTGAGAGGGCTGTTGGGTGGGATGCAAAAATTCTCTGCTAAGACTTTTTCAGGTGAACATAACAGACATGACCAAGCTAGCGTCTTAGCTGAAGCAGATTCTCCAGTGCTCTTCAGTAGGGTTACTTATAAAGGTTTTTCTTTTCCTGAGAAAACAAAATCTTTGTTTTCTCAGGTTTTGCTTTTTTGCCTTTTCTTATCTTTAAAAAAAAAAAGCAAAAGATGCTGGTGGTCGGCACTCCTGGTTTCCAGGACGGGGTTCAAATCCCTGTGGCGTCTTTGCTTGACTTCTACTCTCGACTCTATGTTTTCCTTGTCTTTCAGGGTGCTAGGCCCTAAAATTAGGGGAGGTGGAAGATAATAGCGTCAAACTCTGCCTTTGTGTTTACATGAGAATGTAATGTAACTACCATGCCTCTAATTTGCAGATATTCCTCATGCAGTTGGTGTATGGAGAAGCCTATTTGGAAAACTTGATTACACATGCCCGACTCTGCGACCCCATGGATAGAAGCCTGCACCAAGCTTCTCCGTGCATGAGATTTTCAAAGCAAGAGTACTGGAGTGGGTTGCCATTTCCTTCTTCAAGGAATCTTCCCAACCTAGGGATCGAACCCAGGTCTCTTAACATTGTAGACAAACGCTTTACCATCTGAGCCACCAAGTGGAAGACCCCTAATAAAAATTGAAAGAACTTCATTGGTGTGATTCATTTATGTATATACCAAACTTCTGTGAGTGAATAGAAGATGGATGTTTTGTGGGTGTTCCGCCTGGTTCCTGTATAAGTATATGGTTCTGTCATGCAGCCCCATCTCCAGGAAGAACAAGAATCTAGGGAGGAAAGGGGTGAAATTGGGTGAGTGACCCGAAAGACACTTGTTTAAAGAAGCCTGCTTTCTGCTGCTTAGCAGTTGCTTGTGAGCTGGGCTGGGATGAAGAGAAACAACTGTGGGGAACATGGGGAGGAGAGGTGTTACCATTGATCATATCAAAGTAAGGCCAATCTGAGCTTTCTGACAATAGGTGACTCGGACACACAATCAGTTGTCAGTTCCCCAGCTGCAAGTTGGTTATGTGGTCACATGTCTTGTGGAATGACCTGTATGTTCAGTCGCCAAGTCATGTCCCAACTCTGCAACCCCATGGACTGCAGCATGCCAGGCTTCTCTTCCTCACCATTTCCCAGAGCATCCAACCATCGTTCTCTCTCCCCTTCTGCCTTCATTTTCCCCCAGTATCAGGGTCTTTTCCAGTGAGTTTGCTTTTCGTCTCAGGTGGCCAAAAATGGCCTGTATACCAGCAGATAATCCCTTATTTGCAGCTGAAATACCCTTGTGGCCCCACCCATTCTCTAAATCCCTAAGATGTCCTAGCTCCTCAGATGTATTCCCTGCATGGGTAGGTAAAACGCTCCTTCCAGTAAACCTGGCCAGTGAAACCAAGCTATATGTCTTCAGACCTAGGTCTGAAGGAGATGCTGGACCTAGCCCAAGTCTCCCAACCTTGGCTATACCCCTGGCCCCTCAGGTGTTTCTGACTGCACTAGCCCACCAGGCTTCTCTGTCCATGGAATTCTCCAGGCAAGGATACTGAAGTGGGCAGAGGCTTTAGCAAATGAACCTTTGTCCTCTATTTGTGAACTCAAATTATGTGTTGCACATGGAGAAGCAAGCTCTGACAGGGACACTGGCAAGGCGGGAGGGCTGGAATTTGAACCCTAGCCTCTAACACTTCAACTCTATGGTCTATGTAAGTGCACGAATGTCCTCACATAATTACCCAGGACTTCCTGGTGGTGCAGTGGATATAAATTGTTTGGCCAATGCAGGGGACACGGGTTCAATCCCTGGTGCAGGAAGATTCCACATGTGGAGAGCAACAGCCTGCACTCTAGAGCCCAAGAGTCACAACTGCAGAAGCCTGTGCACCTAGAGCCTACTGTAAGCAGAAGCTGGCTGCAACTAGAGAAAGCCTGCAGGTAGCAATGAAGACTCAGCACAACCAAAAATAATTTTTTTTAAAGAATCTACTGTCAAACTATATGTAACAAGGACCTAGCATATATAGCACGGAACTAGTCAATATCCTGTACTAACCTATAATGGAAAAGAATCTGAAAAAGTAATGTATATGCAATTTATATACACATATATATAATCTTCACTTGCTGTCCACCTGAAGCACAACATTGTAAACCAAATATTCTTGAATAAAAAAAATTAACTGTCCAGTGGGTCAGCAGCAATCTAATCTCCAAACACGATGGTCCCTGGGCTTGGTTAAGTACCTATTCTGAGTTGATGCTATTCCAGTACCTTATGGAGAAGTCTTTGTTCTTCCAGAGCTGGAGGACTCCCTGGAAGACTATCCTGGAGAGCAATGGAAAAAGAAGAGCGGCTAGGGATTCACCAGGGGCTACATGGTTCCTGGCACTTCTTAGGCTCAAAATTGGCCAGGATCAGGAAATGTCAGCACCAGGGTCAGCAATAAGAAGGGCCAGAGAAGCAGGCCGGAAGTCATTTCCTCCTTGGCACAAAAAGAGAATGCAGAAGGAGGCCAACATAAAACTTTTCTGAAGGCTATATCCAAGTAAAGGGGCTAGGTCTCAATAATATAAATGAACCCCAGGCAAGTCCTTTATATATACCCCCTCAGCTGTACCAAGGGCTTTCACACTGGGCTTTTTGGGATTTCATTATCCTGATAATTTCAGTAGTTCTGTGGGTGCCTAACAAACATGAGCTCAAGTGAGATAGCTCCATTTAGTAACTTCTCCAAACTTGTCCTGAAGTCTCCCAGGCCCAGGCTAGTTGGTTTGGACTTGGGAAATAGATTCCTGACCTCAGTCAAAGGGTGCAACTAGGAGAATGAGATTGGAGAGAGGGCAGGGTATAGGGAAAGTGAAAAATGGGAGTATCTAGCTGGGTTGCTGATTCAGACGCTCTGAAAATCTAGGAGACGTGAGCCAGATCCTGGTGTCTTGGCTGGCTCTGACAAGTTGGCAAACTGGGATGTCATGTGCCCTTTCCAGGTCCTTGCTTTCCTGCTGGTTAAATGGAGATAATGTCCTGTCTACCTGCTATGGAAAGGATGGCTAGCCACAGGAGATGCAAACTTGGAATTGGAAATGAGTGTGCTTTGCCACCATCTAGTGGACTATAACAGTATTGCACACCCTGTCCGTGGAGTGTTTCTTAATGCTCCCCTTGTTTGTTCAACAAATGTTTATTTTTATTGCTGACCATCCAGGTATGACCTAAATCAACTCCCTTACGATTATACAGTGGAAGTGACAAATAGATTCAAGGGATTAGATCTGATAGAGTGCCTGAAGGACTATGACCGAAAATTCAGGACATTGTACAGGACGTGGTGATCAAAACCATCCGCAAGAAAAAGAAATACAGAAAGGCAAAATGATTTGTCTGAGGAGGCTGAGAAAAGAAGAGAAGTGAAAAAGGAAAGATATACCCATCTGAATGCAGAGTTCCAAAGAATAGCAAGGAGAGATAAGAAAGTGAAAGTGAAGTCGCTCAGTCGTGTCCAACACTTTGCGAGACGCCATGGATTGTAGCCCACGGAATTTCCCAGGCAAGAGGACTGGAGTGAGTTGCCATTTCCTTCTCCAGGGGATCTTCCTGACCCAGGGATCAAACCTGGTCTCCCATATTGCAGGCAGAGGCTTTACCTCTGAGCCACCAGGGAGGCAAGAACACACAGAAAACTATCCAAAAAAGATCTTCATGACCCAGATAACCACGATGGTGTGATCACTCACCTAGAGTCAGACATCCTGGAGTGTGAAGTCAAGTGGGCCTTAGGAAGCATCACTATGAACAAAGCTAGTGGAGATGATGGAATTCCAGCTGAGCTATTTCAAATCCTAAAAGATGATGCTGTTTAAGTGCTGCACTCAATATGCCAGCACATTTGGAAAACAAAACAGGGGCCACAGGACTGAAAAAGGTCAGTTTTCATTCTAATCCCTAAGAAGGGCAATGCCAAGGAATGTTCAAACAAGTGCACAACTGTACTCATTTCACATGCTAGCAAGGTAATGCTCAAAAATCCTTCAAGCTAGGCTTCAACAGTATGTGAACCCAGAACTTCCAGTGTACAAGCTGGTTTTAGAAAAGGCAGAGGAGCCAGAGATCAAATTGCCAACATCCACTGGATCACAGAAAAAGCAAGATAATTCCAGACAAACATTTACTTCTGCTTCATTGACTACGCTAAAGCCTTTGACTGTGTGGCTCACAACAAACTGTGGAAGATTCTTAAAGAGGTGGGAATACCAGACCACCTTACCTGCCTCCTGAGAAACCTGTATACAGGGCAAGAAGCAATGGTTAGAACCAGACATGGAATAACAGACTGGTTCAGAATTGGAAAAGTAGAGTACATCAAGGCTGTATATTGTGACCCTGCTTATTTAACTTTAGTGCCGAGTACATCACGTGAAATGCTGGGCTGGATGAACCACAGGCCAGAATCAAGATCCCCGCCGGGAGAGATATCAATAACCTCAGATATGCAGATGACACCACCCTTATGGCAGAAAGTGAAGATGAACTAGAGCCTCTTGATGAAAGTGAAAGAGAAAAGTGAAAAAGCTGGCTTATAACTCTACATTCAAAAAATGAAGATCATGGCATCTAGTCCCATCGCTTCATGGCAAGTAGATGGGGAAACAATGGAAACAGTGACAGATTTTCTTTTGTAGGGCTCCAAGATCACTGCAGATGGTGACTGCAGCCATGAAATTAAAAGACGCTTGGTCCTTGGAAGAAAAGCTATGACGAACCTAGACAGTGTATTTAAAAGCAGAGACATTACTTTGCCAACAAAGATCTGTATAGTCAAAGCTATTGTTTTCCCAGTAGTCACGTATGGATGTGACAGTTGGACCATAAAGAAGGCTGAGCACTGAAGAATTGATGCTTTTAAACTGTGGTGCTGGAGAAGATGCTTGAGAGTCCCTTGGACTGCAAGGAGATCCAACCAGTCAGTCCTAAAGGAAATCACTCCTGGATATTCATTGGAAGGACTGATGCTGATTCATGGCAAGTAGATGGGGAAACAATGGAAACAGTGACAGATTTTCTTTTGTAGGGCTCCAAGATCACTGCAGATGGTGACTGCAGCCATGAAATTAAAAGACGCTTGGTCCTTGGAAGAAAAGCTATGACGAACCTAGACAGTGTATTTAAAAGCAGAGACATTACTTTGCCAACAAAGATCTGTATAGTCAAAGCTATTGTTTTCCCAGTAGTCACGTATGGATGTGACAGTTGGACCATAAAGAAGGCTGAGCACTGAAGAATTGATGCTTTTAAACTGTGGTGCTGGAGAAGATGCTTGAGAGTCCCTTGGACTGCAAGGAGATCCAACCAGTCAGTCCTAAAGGAAATCACTCCTGGATATTCATTGGAAGGACTGATGCTGAAGCTGAAGCTCCAATACTTTGGCCACCTGATGCAAAGATCCAACTCATAGGAAAAGACCCTGATGCTGGGAAAGACTGAAGGCAGGAGGAGAAGGGGACAACAGAGGATGAGATGGTTGGGTGGCATCACCGACTCAATGGACATGAGTTTGAGCAAGCTCCAGGAGATGGTGAAGGACAGCAAAGCCTGGCGTGCAGCAGTCCATGGGGTCACAAAGAGTTGGATATGATGGAGCGACTGAACAACAGCAACTGTATTCCATTGCATGGATGTCATAATTTGAGTCTTTTCCCATTTTTTCTAATTATGACTAAAGATGTTATGAACGTTGCATACAAGTCTCTGTGGATATAAATTTTCCTTTTTCTTGGTATGTTGTATGGTAGGTATATAAGTAGTTTTTAGGAAATTTCCAAACTATTTTCCAAAGTGGTTGTACCGTTTTGCATTCTCACCAAGCGTATGAAAGTTCCAATTGCTCCATATTCACCATCATATGGTATGATCACATCTTTAAATTAGCTATTCTCGTGAATATGTAGTGATATCTCATTGTGATTTTAATTTGCATTCTGACTCTTGCTCATTGGAAGGAATGCTATGACAAACCTAGACAGCATATTAAAATGCAGAGACATCATTTTGCCAACAGAGAACACATAGTCAAAGCTAGGATTTTTCCAATAGTTGTGTACAGATGTGAGAGTTGGACCATAAAGAAGGCTGAGCACCAAAGAGTTTATGGTTTTGAATTGTAGTGCTGAAGAAGATTCTTGAAAGGAGATCAAATCAGTCAATCCTAAATGAAATCACTCCTGAATATTCATTGGAAGGATGATGCTGAAGCTGAAACTCCAATACTTCGGCCACCTGATGCAAAGAACTGGCTCATTGGAAAAGACCCTGATGCTGGGAAAGACTGAAGCAGGAAGAGAAGGGGACGATGGAGGATGAGATGGTTGGATAGCATCACCGACTCAATGCACATGAATTTGAACAGATTCTGGGAGATAGTGGAGGACACAGGAGCCTGGTGTGCTGCAGTCGATGGGGTCGCAAAGAGTTGGACACGAGTTAGTACTGAATGACAACACGACCAATGATGTTTAGAATCTTTTCATGTGTTTACTTGCCATTTATATATTTTCTTAGGTGTAGTGTCTATTCAGGTTTTTTTGGCCAGTTGTTGTTATTGGGATGTTTATCTTTTTATTGCTGAGTTGTAAGAGCTTTTACATTTATCAGGTTCAAGTTCTTTGACAGTGTATGTTTTGAATATATTTTCTTTCTGTATGTGCCTTGACTTTTCACTTTTTGTAACTGTCTTTTCAGAGTGGTGGTGGTGGTTTAGTCGCCAAGTTGTGTCTGACTCTTGGAACTCCATGCACTGGATCCGGTCATGCTCCTCTGTCCATGGAATTTTCCAGGCAAGAGAACTGGAGTGAGTTGCCATTTCCTTCTCCAGGGGATCTTCCTGACCCAGGAATCGAACCCAGGTCTCCTGCATTGCAGGCAGATTCTTTACCAACCGAGCTACAAGGGAAGCCTGTGTTTTCAGAGTAGAAGTTTTAAATCTTCAACAAATCACTAATGTGTACAGTAACATGGAGAAATTTCAAAATAATTACATTGTGAGGAAGAAGCCAGTTTTTAAAAAATACATACAGGGAATTCCCTGGCAGTCCACTGATTAGGACCTTCCACTGCCAAGGGTGCAGTTTCAACCCCTGGTTGGGAAACGAAGATCCTGCAAAGTGAGTGACACTGTCAAAAAAAAAAAAATACATACAGTCCCGTTTCATTTCTACAAAATTTTTCAAAAATAAAAAATAATCTAAAATAACAGCCAAAGAATTCCTGGTGGTACAGTGGGTAAGAATCTGCCTGCCAATGCAGGGGACACAGTTTCCATCTCTGGTTCAGGAAGGTCCCACATGCCGCTGAGCAACTAAGCCTGAATCCAGGTGCCACAGCTACTAACGCCCGTGAGCCGAGAGCGCCGTGCTCCGTAAAGAGAAGCCCCCTTGATGAGAAGCCTGTGCACCGCAGCGAAGAGGAGCCTCCACTCACGCAGCTAGACAAAGCCCCCACATGGCAACAAAGACCTGGGGCGACCAAAAAAAATAAGAGAAATGATTAAAAAAATAGAATAGCTGACTAGGAGTTACAAAGGAGCACAGGGAAACCTTGGGAGTAACAAAGATGTTCATGGCCTGGATTGTGCGTTTCAAGGATGTTATCAAATTACGTACTTCAGTTACTTGCAGTTTATTGTACACTGATAAACTGTAAAAGTGCCCACACGTGAGCTAGCATTTCTTGCTCACTTATTATGTGCTAAACACTGACCAGATGCTGGGGATACAAAGAGAAACAGTGGACTGTCTTGAGCAGCTCAAGCCTTGAAGTAGAGCCCTCCTCGTCTCTTCCCCAGGGTTGGGCTGACAGGGTGTGTTCTAGGCCCATCTCTGCTCCTTGCTCCTCTGCTTTCACAGATTCCCTGTTAGGATTCCCTTGCCGATTCCAGCTGTGCTCACCTCACTGGCCTCCACCCAACCTCTGTAGCCACACCCCACTTGACCGGCAGCTTTCCTTCCCCTACAGGAACCACTCACATCCACACATGTCTTCTCCTGTCCCGTCTCTGGCTTCCCTCATGCCTTTCCCCCTTTCTAGAAACTAATCTCCAGGGTGAATCCCACTCCTTCGAGGCTCAGTCCCCTCCCTCAGCCCTCATCTGGGCCGTCTTGCCTGGAACCCCCATCCCGCGTGATCCCCAACCTCCTGGAGCCTGTGTCCTGGTTCCCATCCAAGCCCTGCCTGGGCACCGACCCAGGACCATGCTCTGGCTCATTCCACTGAAACAGGAGGACCACACCTCCTGAACATGTGCGTGTACATGTGTGCACATGAGAGCCCTGGGCACAGCCCCTGGTGTTGTTGCAGGGGCAGCAGAGCTTGCCAGAGCAGCTCTTACAAAATTAAGGAAGTTTTTGACAGTGACTATTTTTGGCTGCACCATGCAGCTTTTGGGATCTCAGTTCCACCATCGGGGCTTGAACCCAGGATCCTGGCATTGAGAGCGTGGGGTCCTAACCATGCCGCCAGCAAATCCTCTTTCTTTTTTATCTTCATAACCTTTTTGTTTTCTAATGCTTTTAGACTTACATAAAAATTGCAAAAATAGTACAACAAGATACAGTGACTTTTTTTTTTAAACCGAGAAACACATTGAATCGACATGCTCTTACAACATTACAATATCAACAACTAATTCAACATCCAGGGAAAGAGATTCATTACTGAACTCAACACAACAGTTTGGAACAAATGGAATCATGGATCAGATTTGGTTGAGACGAGAGCGCTCAGCTTTGGATGGCAGTCCTGCCAAGCCTGAGAGTGGGCAGAGTGGAAACAGAACGGGTGGTCCTGGACTTGCAGGCCTAAGGCAGGAGTCTGCCTTCTTGCTAAGTGGAGTGGGAGCTGTTGGAGGGTCTTGAGCAGTGGAGTCAGGTGACCTGCCTTACCTTCTCTAAAGATCTCTCTGGGGGCTGGAGAACAGGGGCTTGCAGGGGACGTCAGTTGCCTTAGGACCCAGCAAGAGAGGCTGGTGGCCTGTGGCTGGGGGAGGGGCAGTGGAGGTGGCGGTGCCAGGTGACTGAGCCCCAGTCCCCATGCTGATGGCCTTCGGCGATGGGAGCAGAAGCATTGGGGTTACCTTGGCTTCTGGCCTGGAAGAGTGGACTTGCTGAGCTAGCTGGGGACACGGAGAGCTGTTTAAGGAGTTTGTTAGACATCTGGGCTGGGCGAAGGGGAGGGTCCCCACTGTGGTGAGGGATGCAGATGGCATTTAAAACCCCAAACTCCATGAGATGACCTGGGATGACTTGCCCTGGCCGACCAGTCTTAGTTCTTCAGCCTAAAATTCTTCCCTGGAAGCCACCCTCCCCCCTAGCCCACCTTGGCGCCTGTGACCAGGGATAGGAACTCTGAAGGCACCACTGGGATTCAGCGTCACAGACCTGTCATACGGACACTGCCAGTACCCAGCAAACAGTGTGGTCATCTCCTCCTCTTCCCACCAGGGAGAGAAACCACACCAGCCCTCCTGGCAGCCCAAGTGCCCCGAAAGGGCATCATTAGTCGCTCAGTCATGTCCGACTCTTTGTGACCCTGTGAACTGTAGCCTGCCAGGCTCCTCTGTCCATGGGATTTTCCAGGCGAGAATACTGGAGTGGGTTGCCTTTTCCTTTTCCAGAGGATCTTCCCAGCCCAGGGATTGAACCCCGGTCTCCTGTATTGCAGGCAGATTCTTTACCGTCTGAGCCACCAGGGAAGGTGGAGACAAAAGGGCTCTACCTGGAACCTGGAACGATGGCAGTGGGGGTGCAGGGTGGTAGGCGGCCAACAAACCTGGGAAGGAAGATGCGAGCACGTAGAGCAGAGGGGGATGGGGGTGTCTCACCCTCATCTGACCTGGGCCACTTTCCCCAGAGAAGTGATGCTGGGGGGAGGGCGGGGGTGGTGGCAGAAGCTGATAGGTTCCCAGGCCAGTGCTGAAATGGTGTTACTGGGAATGAGGCATTCCCTGGCTCAAGCAACTGACAGTCAAACAGGTGGCTCGAGCTGCACCCATTCTGCCCACGTGGAGCCAGGCCGCCTGGAGATGGTGCAGTCCCTTCATCCCTTTGCCTCACTAGACTGTCCCATCCTGCCTGCACTCGCTCACTCATAACAGTCATCCACACACCATCAGTAGTCACTGCATTGAGGTTTGAACCCAGGGAGCCTGGCATGCACCCAACTCACATTCTCAGCACACATGCACCAGCCAGCTGGGCCTGGACCCGGTGACAAAGTAGGCATGGGCCCTAACACCATCAGCCCTGACATGCTCACTGATGCTGGGTGTACAGGCCCTAGGGTCAGGCCAGGAGCCTCGGCGCTGGGAGGAGGGTAGGCTTCCTGACGAAGCAGGCATCTGAATTCAGTCTTGACAAAATGTTGGGACTCACTCATGCAAGGACAGGGGGACGGTCTGCCCAAGGGAGAGCCAAGGCAGGAGCTGAAAGTCTGTCTGTCCATGCAGTTACATCCTCAATTCTGGGTGATCGTGGTTCCCAATCTACTCTATGTCACCGCTGAGCTGTGGGGACCGCTCCACGCCAATCCCCACTCCAGGTCTTTTCTTGGGCCTCCTCAAGATTCACTTTCTCTTGATTTCTTTTTTCCTCTCCTTCCAAAGCTTCAGGGCTTCCCTGGTGGCTCAGATGGTAAAGAATCTGCCTGCGATGCAGGAGACCTGGGTTCGATCCCTGGGTTGGGAAGATCCTCTGGAGAAGAGAATGGCAACCCACTCTGGAATTCTTGCCTAGAGAATTCCATGGACAGAGGGGCTAGGTGGGCTATAATCCATGGGGTCGCAAAGACATGGGCACGACTGAGCGACTGACACTGTCACTTTTCACTTTCCAAGACTATTTCTGATCTTTTGGTGTCACTCACACAAGGCCTTCCTTGGTAGCTCAGCTGGTTAAGAATCTGCCTGCAATGCAGGAGAGACTGGTTCGATTCCTGGGTGGGGAAGATCTGCTGGAGAAGGGATCTACTGGAGTAGGCTACCCACTCCAGTATTCTTGGGCTTCCCTTGTGGCTCAGCTGGTAAACAATCCACTGGCAACAACAATAAAAATAATTTTAAAAAGACAAAAAAAAAAAGAAGAAGAATCTGCCTGCAATGTGGGAGACCTGGGTTTGATCCCTGTGTTGGGAAGATCCCCTGGAGAATGGGAACAGCTACTCACTCCAGTATTCTGGCCTGGAGAATGCCATGGACTGTGTAGTCCATGGAGTCACAGAGTTGGACACGACAGAGCGACTTTCACTTCACTTTATACATTTGTACCCAGGACACTGATTATTCACACTGGCCCACTTCTGTCCAGCTGCTCAGCTCCCCATGGCTTTCTTGGATCCTGTTTCTTCCTTCTGGGCTCAAGGTCTTTTTTTTTTTTTTTTTAATATTTATTTATTTGGCTGCACGAGGTCTGCACTAGTTGTGGCATGCAAACTCTGAGTTGTGGCTTGTGGGATCTAGTTCTCTGACCAGGGATTGAACCCAGGACCCCTGCCTTGGGAGCATGGAGTCTTAGCCACTGGACCACCAAGTCCCAAGGTCCTTCTTCCAAAGGTGCTTCTGGAAGTTCTCTCAGCATGGGTCTCTGAGCAGTAAATATTCAGGGCCTTTGTTTGAAATATCTTTATTTCACTGCCTGCTTTCACAGCTAGTTGAGCTGGTATGGCACTCTCGGTAGTCCTCACTTCCTGGCACCTGAAGATGTTGTCTGGATTCAGTTGTTGCTTTTCAGAAACTGCCTCTGCCCCACCTTCTGCCTTCTTGGACCCTGAGTCCTCACAAGTTGCTTCTGGTTCCTCTGGGCCATTTGAGGAATCTCCAGATGGGAATCTTCCAAGGATGAAGCTCTTGCCATCCTACATTGCCCCAATTTCTGGGGCAGTCAGTCCTCAGAGCTGTTTGCCACTGAAGGAGGAAACAGAACAGGCTCCATCTTGAAAGCAGGACTCCATCTTGGGCCATGGGACTGTGGACTTGGAGCTCTATGCCCAGTATCTATGGAAACGACATACCAACTGGAAAACCAGACCCCGGGATGGAAGAGCCCCAGGGCTCATACCTAGACTCTCCGTCGCCTGAAAGAATACCCTAATTATCTGTGTAACCCAATAGAGTCATAAATTCTATTATGCTTACTGGGGTATGACCACAGGCCTATTGATAATTGTCCACTGTTAACTACCTAGGCTTAAGGCATATGAATCACGGGTTAACTTTGATTGTATCTTTCTTTTCCTTTGTTCAGACTAGTTTCAGGGAATTTAGGGAAGTGGGTTTGAGCACATACACTTCGGGTATATAAGGTTTTCACAAAAACTGGTTGGGGTCTTGGCTAAGAGGAGACTCTGCCTTGGGCCTGCCGGTGTAATAAACTGCCCTCCACTATCTGCATTGTCCTTCTGAGTGAGTTAGTTTCCCGGGACGCGTGGCTACAGTACCATCACCCTGCTCACAAAGTACCCTATCTCTCTGCCCCATGCGGTTCTGGGGCCTCTCTCCCCCTGTATGAATCTCCCCTCTCCTGCTCCCTACACCAGATTCCCTTCTTCCTCCTGCATCATCCTAGCTTCAGCATCACCCATGCCTCCCACTGCCCACTGCCTCTGTCCTGGTCCAGCCACCAGCTCCCTGCACTGCACATCTACAACCCTTCCTGAGAGTTCTCTACATGATAATTTTATCCCTTCCAGTCCTTTCCCAGGCTGTGGCCTGATAGATGCTTTGAAAGTGCAAATCTGATCCTTCCACCCACCTCGTTTTCTTCCAGAGTCAAGCTCCATCACCTGACTGAGGGGCCTTCCGTGATCACCCATTCTCACTTCCTGGTTCCATCTTCCCCACCTCAAACCAAGGACTCCTTCCAAGTCTCCTACAGGAAGCTGTTGGGAAACAATTTTATCTAGACAAACAGCATCAGATAAGCCAAAACAGCTACATTGGCACTTTGTCAAATACCGCAGTCTATTGTGGGTAAATGTAAAACCCCTCTGGCTGGGTGAAATGCTGAACATTATATTGTATTTTGGTTTCTTCTTTGAACAAGGCATTTTTTGTTGTTGTTTTTTAACTCAACTCTATGTTTACATGAAATAAAATTCATGTCTTTCAAGGATGTAGGTTGATGAGCTCTGACAAATTACCTGTGTAACCACCACCACAGTCAAGGTTTTTCAGAACTCTTAATTCTATTCCATTTCTCTGTATGTTTGTCCTTATGACAGTACCACACTTTCTTGCTTACCATTGCCTTGGAATAAGTTCTGGAACCAGGAAGAGTGCATCCTCCAACTTTGTTCTTTTTCAGGATTGTTTTGGCTACTTTGAATCCATTGCAATCACATGTGAATTTTAAATCAGCTTGTTCATTTCTGCAAAGAAGCCCTATGGAATTCTGGTTGAGACTGTGTATTTGTGAAGAATTGATATTCTTTTTTAAATGTTTGGTGAAAGTTACCAATTAAATCATCTGGGCCTGGATTTTTCTGTGTGTGCAGGGTGTTTTTTTTTTTTTTTTTTTTTTTTTTTTAACCACACCACGCAGGCAGCTTGTGGGATCTTAGCTCCCTGATCAGGATCAAACTTGGGCCCTCAGCAGTGAAGTGTGGAATCCTACCCACTGGACTGCCAGGGAATTGGTTTTGTTTTAATTACTAATTCAATCTTTACTTGTTATAGATCTGTTCACATTGTTTATTTTGTCTTGGGGGCTTCCCAGGTGGCACTAATGGTAAAGAACCCACCTGCCAATGCAGGAGAGACAGAGATTTGGGTTCAATCTCTGGGTTGGGACGATCCCCTGGAGGAGGATAGCAACCCAGTATTCTTGCCTGGAGAATCCCATGGACAGAGGAGGCTGGTGGGTCCATAGGGTCACAGAGTTGGACATAGCTGAAGCAACTTAGCACACATGCACACATTTCTTCTTGAGTCAATTTTGGGAGCTTGTATCATCTAAAAATTTGTCCATTTCACCTAAGTTATCTAGTCTATTGACATAAATTACTTATAATATTCCTTTATAATCTTTTTTTTTATTTCTATAAAGTCATTAATACAGTCTTTTTTTTTTTCACTTTTGATTCTATTAATTTGAATCTTCTTTTCTCTTAGTCAACCCAGCTAAATGTTTTTCAAGTTTACTGATATCTTCAAAGAACTAGATTTTGGTTTCATTAATTTTTCTCTATTGTTTTTCTATTTCATTAATTTCCACTTTTTTTAAAAAAGTTAAAAATTTAAAATCTTTTTCTAGCTTTATTGAGAAATAGACTTAATTTTTTTTGTTTCAGATATACAACATAATAATTATATATATCTATCTATATATAGATCACTACAAAATGATCACCGCAATACTTCAGTTATCATCCATACCATTGTTATCCAGTTGCTAAGTGGTGTCTGACTCTGCGTCACCACGGACTGTAGCGCACCAGTTTCCTTTGTCCTCCACTATCTCCTGGAATTTGCTCAAATTCGTGTCCATTGAGTTGGTGATGCCATCCATCTCATTATCTGCTGCTCTCTTCTCCTGCCTTTGATCCTTCCCAGAATCAGGGTCTTTTCCAATGAATCGACTCTCCGCATCAGGTGACCAAAGTATTGAAGCTTCAGCTTCAGCATCAGTCCTTCTAATGAATATTCAGGGTTGATTTCCTTTAGGATTGACTGGTTTGATCTCCTTTGCTGTCCAAGACACTCTCAAGCATCTCTTCCAGCCCCACAATTTGAAAGCATCAATTCTTTGCAGCTCAGCCTTCTTTAGGGTCCAACTCTCACATCTGTACATGACTACTGGAAAGACCACAGCTTTGACCAAATGGACCTCTGTCAGCAAAGTGATGTCTGCTTTTTAATATGCTGTTTAGGTTTGTCATCACTTCCCTTCCAAGGAGCAGGCGTCTTTTAATTTCATTGCTGGAGTCACTGTCCCCAGTGATTTTGGTGCCCAAGAAAATAACGTCTGTCACTGCTTCCACTTTTACTCCTTCTATTTGCCACAAAATGATGGGACTGAAAGCCATGATCTTTGTTTTTTTAATGTTGAGTTTCAAGGAAGCTTTTTCATTCTCCTCTTTCACCCTCATCTTCACATTCTGTCTTTAAAGTGGTACCAGCTATTTGTAAAGACTGCTCAGACAACCAATTTACCTTCTTGCATTTGTTTTTCTTTGGGATTGCAAACCAGTTTTTTCTTGTGACAAGAATTTTCAAGATCCATTCTCTTACCTACTTTCAAATATGCCATACAATATTATAAACTATAGCCACCATGCTCTATAGTATCTCCCCATAGCTTAATTTTATAACTGAAAATTTGTACCTTTTGACCCCTTTCAATCAATTTTCCCACTCCCGACTTCCAATTCCCACTTTCACCTTTATTATTTCCTTCTTCCACTTGCTATAGGCTTAGTTTTCTCTTTTTCTGATGTTTTAAGATAGAAGTTTAAATTACTGATATGAGATATTTCTTCTTCTCTTTTGAGTGAGTAAATTAACTTTTTTTTTTTTTTGGCTATGCCACATGGCATGTAGGATTTTTAGTTCCCCATCCATGGATCAAACCTATGCCTCCTGCAGTAGAAGCATGGAGTCTTAACCACTGAACCACCAGAGAAGTCCCTAAATGCTTTCTTTAATTATCAATTTTTAGACTTAATACAATTGAAATACTTTCTAAAATGATATTTGTGTAACTGCCACAAAAAAACCCACCATTGTTTAATAGAATTTTTTTTGTTTCATGACTTAAATCTCATAAAATAAGTAGAAAAAACACAACTGATGGTTTTATCCTGTGGTAAGTCATCAAGGAACAAAGCATGGACCATTAGCAAGTAGCTCTTGAGATCTTGCAGTGAGTTGAATGAGAAATAGTTTCCTCTGAAGTCTTTGGATTTCCATTAGTTAAAGTTTCTATTGTATCGTAGGGGAAGATACTGCTACTGGCAAAAGACAGTTGGACTTCCCTGGTGGTGCAACAGATAGCAATCTGCCTGCCAGTGCAGGGGACATGGGTTCGATCCTTGATCTGGGGAAATCCTACATGTCTGTGGAGCAATTAGGCCCATGCAGCGCAGCTCTAGAGCCTGCGCTCCACTACAGGAGAAGCCAGTTCAGGGAGAAGTCCACACACCACGACAAAGAGTGGCCCCCGCTCGCCGCAACTAGAGAAAGCTCATGCACAGGAGTGAAGGCCCAGTGCAACCAAAACTAAATAAATAAATACATTTCTAAAATTAAAAAAGAGAGAGAGACACTTGGAGGGGAGACTTTCCAAAACCTACATGTATGCGTAATATGTACCTTCACATGAGCTGGTAAAGAATCCACCTGCAATGTGGGAGACCTGGGTTCCATCCCTGGGTGGGGAAGATCCCCTGGAGAAGGGAAAGGCTACCACTCCAGGATTCGGCCTGGAGAATTCCATGGACTGTATAGTCCATGGGGTTTCAGAGAGTCAGACACAACTGAGTGACTTTCACTTTCACATTATATATGTTTTTATAATGTAAAATATATAATTACCCATATACAATGAAATTATATGTATACACATATGTATGTAAGTATACATGTACATATATACATAATTTCCTATTTACAAAAGGAATTCACACATTGTGAAAATTTCAAACATCACATCTCAGAAATAAATATTACATCGCACCTATAAGTTTGCCAATATTTCACTATTTTTTGATAAATTCAGTTCAGTTCAGTTGCTCAGTCGTATCTGACTCTTTGTGACCCCATGAATCGCAGCACACCAGGCCTCCTTGTCCATCACCAACTCCTGGAGTCCACCCAAACCCATGTCCATCGAGTCGATGATGCCATCCAACCATCTCATCCTCTGTCATCCCCTTTTCCTCCTGCCCTCAATCTTTCCCAGCATCAGGGTCTTTTCCAATAAGTTAGCTCTTTGCATCAGGTGGCCAAAGTATTGGAGTTTCAGCCTTAACATCAGTCCTTCCAATGAACACCCAGGACTGATCTCCTTTAGGATAGACTAGTTGGATTTCCTTGCAGTTCAAGGGACTCAAGAGTCTTCTCCAACACTACAGTTCAAAAGCATCAATTCTTCGGCGCTCAGCTTTCTTCACAGTCCAACTCTCACATCCATACATGACCACTGGAAAAACCATAGCCTTGACTAGATGAACCTTTGTTGGCAAAGTAATGTCTCTGTTTTTTAATATGCTGTCTAGGTTGGTCATAACTTTCCTTCCAAGGAGTAAGTGTCTTTTAATTTCATTGCTGCAATCACCATCTGCAGTGATTTTGGAGCCCAGAAGAATAAAGTCAGCCACTTTTCCCACTGTTTCCCCATCTATCTGCCATGAAGTGATGGGACCGGATGCCATGATCTTCGTTTTCTGAATGTTGAGCTTTAAGCCAACTTTTTCACTCTCCTCTTTCACTTTCATCAAGAGGCTCTTTAGTTCTTCTAAAGACAGCAATTTTCTACTGTCAACCTAAGAATATATAGGAGGACTCCCTGGAATCCTTGCGTCCTAGAGGAAACCACTGGCATTCAGTATACATTCCTTCATTCTGGAGAGTATGTCTGTGCACGTTTAAGGTTAGTGGAGTTATCACCACAATGACATAACATGGATAATTTTGCCACCTGCTTTTTAATCACTTTGTAGAACAAAGTAATATTCATTGGAAGGACTGTTGCTGATGTTGAGGCTCCAATACTTTGGCCACCTGATGCAAAGAACCAACTCATTGGAAAAGACGCTAATAACGAGATAGTTTGAAGGCAAAAGGAAAAGGCGGTGGCAGAGGATGAGATGGTTAGGCAGTATCACCCACTCAATGGATATGAATTTGAGCCAGCTCTGGGAGATAGCGGAGAACAGAGAAGCCTGGTGGGATCAGTCCTTGGGTCTCAAAGAGTCAGACACGACTTAGCCACTGAACAGGAAGAGCAAAGCAAATCCTACCACTGGTTGTGCCGTTTCCCTTCGCTGGAGCCTCAGTTTCCTTACTTGTAAAAGTTGAACTAATGATTCCGTTCCAGTTATTAATTTACTGACTCTCAGCTCCAAATTTATCATGTTTGCCTTCTCTGTGAATATGAATCCAGGCCCTTTACCTTTTTTTTCCTTTGCCAGATGGCAGAATGTTAAATTTTGCCAGTAGAGGGCGCTGACAGTCACTGCGTGAGGAAAAGGTTTTACTTCCGGGTTTTGATGAGCATCTCGGCGGACTTCCGCAGGGGGCCCAGCCTCCCCAGCTCAGCTTCCGAGGCAGCTTTTGCAGCCCCGGGTCTCTGCAGTGCAGGTGGCCAGCAGCCCTTAGCCCGCAACCTGGGAAGAGTGGAACGCCTCTACGGAGACTCTTCATGAACAGTTTTTCCCAGCATCGTTAGGGGGTGGTTTTCCAGCAAGCTTCACGGGGCGTGCACAGCATTTGAGTAACTTCTCTACTATCCAATGAGCCCCAGCCATTCCCTCTCCAACAGGTCTGGATCTCCGCCCAGCCCTGGGGATGGGAGCTGCTACTCATATTTGCTATTCCTGTGCCCTTTAGAGTGCTCTTTACTTCTTACTAGTCAGTTCCTGGTTACCCCAACTCCCTGTAAATAATTCTTATATTAGACTTTAATATAAGTCTTATATAGGCTTCCCTTGTGGCTCAGGTGGTAAAGAATCCGCCTGCAATGTGTGAGACCTGTGTTCGATCCCTGGGTTGGGAAGATCTGCTGGAGTAAGGGAAAGTCTACTCCAGTATACTGGCCTGGAGAATTCCATGGATTGTATAGTCCATGGGGTCACAGAGTATAAATAATATATGTTTATAAAAATATAAATAAATAAAACTATGTTTATTTAAAATAAATATATTTATAAAATATAAATAATTCTTATATTAGACTTTAATATGTCTAATAGAAAAGTTAATAATTCTTTATATTAGAAATTTCCTGTTCAAATCACTTTGTGGTTTTTCTCTGGCACAGATCCCCTACACTGTTATAAAGATCAAATTGCAGGCAGATTCTTTACCAGCTGAGCTACCAGGAAAGCCCAGAAATACCTGGAGTGGGTAGCCTATCCCTTCTCCAGCAGATCTTCCCAACATAGGAATCGAACTGGGGTCTCCTGCATTGCAAGCAGATTCTTAACCAGCTGAGCTACCAGGGAAGCCCAAATAATTCTTATATTAGACTTTAAGTCTAATATAAACAATTAATGATTCTTTATATTAGACTTTCCCTATTCAAATCACTTTTTTTTTTTCTCTCTGACTGGCACAGATCCCCTACATTGTTACAAAGATCAGATGAGATCCTGCAAGGAGAGCTCCTAGCTCAGTGCCTGCCAGGCAGCGAGCACTCAGAAAACAGCCATAATATCTCTACCACAATCATCATTTCTCCATGTCAGTACCTGTAGAGCAGCCTCTTTCTTACCAACTATTGTTGTGGTTCTATAGTATGGATGGAGTTGTGAATTACTCCATTCCTGATGGACATTTGGATTATTCCAGTTTTCCATGACTACAAACAGCCCTGTGATTGCTTCACAGAAGAGCTATCATTTATTGAGCTGCAGCAGTTACACATATTAACTCAAGAATCCTTACAACATGCCTAATGTATTAGCTCCCATGGCTGCTGTAACGAGTTGCCACAATCTTCGTGGCTTAAAACAACACATATTTATTATCTTACGGTCTGGATGTCAGAAATCTACAATGAAGGTGTGGGCAGGGCTGTGTGCTTCTGAAGGCTGCAGGAGAGAATCTGTTTCCTTGTCTTTTTCAGCTTCTAGAGGCCACCTGCATTCCTTGGCTCATTACCCCTTCCTCCCATCACTCTACCTTCTTGATCCGACTACTCACTGTGATTCTCCTGCCTCCCTCTTACAAGGACCCTTGTAACGCATCAGGCTGGCTCAGATAATCCAGTATACTCCACGATCTCAAGGCCCTTAACTTAATCAAAACAGCAAAGTCCCTTTGACTGTATAAGGGAATATACATATTCATGGGTTCCAGGGATTAGGATGTGGATATCTTTGAGTGGGCATTATTCAGCCTCCCATACCTATGAACTTGATACTACTATCCCATTCATTTGACAGGTGAGAAAACCAAGGAACAAGGAGAGTAATTAACTTGCCCAAAGTCACACAGCTCATAAGCAGCAGAGTTAGGATACAGGCAATCTAGCTTAATAATCCAAGCTCTAAGGATTACATGCTGCTGGTCCTGCTAAGTCGCTTCAGTCGTGTCCAACTTCTGTGCAACCTCATAGATGGCAGCCCACCAGGCTCCCCCATCCCTGGGATTCTCCCGGCAAGAACAGTGGAGTGGGTTGCCATTTCCTTCTCCAGTGCATGAAAGTGAAAAGTGAAAGTGAAATCGGTCAGTCGTGTTCGACTTCGTGACCCCATGGACTGCAGCCTACCAGGCTCCTCCATCCATGGGATTTTCCAGGCAAGAGTACTGGAGTGAGTGGGGTGCCATTGCCTTCTCCAAGGATTACATAGCTTTGTTATAAATCTTTACATACCTGTATAAGCATTTGTGTAGGATATATTTCTAGAAGTGGAATGACTGGGCAAATTGTTTAACAGTTATTGCCAATTCTTCCTTCCCAACAGCTGTGCCAATTATTTCCCACCAGCAGTGCCTGAAATCCTGAACTGTTACCCCACCTCTTGATGCTCTAGGGTCAGAATGTTACTTGAACACACAAAATCAAAGGATTTTTACTGCTGCTTATCAATTTAGGGACTGAAAAGTGTTTCTCTTCATGAGAGGAGAGGAATGTTCCTTAGCTAATAGTAACCAGAAAATTATAGTTGGAATAAAGAAACATCAATTTCCTGGAGAAAAGAAAATCATTTCATTACCTTAACACACTGTAAGACTGCAAACACTGTCCTAATACTGATCATGAAGACCAGCTTCCTGCCTTCACCAGCACTGCTGTGAGAGTTTTATTTTCCATCTAAATGAGCTGTTTTCATCTCCCAGGTCATCTCCTGAAGATCTCTGCGTAATAAATCACTTCCTTCATTGAGCCTTTTCAATCACTCCCTTTTGGGGGGGCGGGGTCACACTGGCGGGATGGAGGATCTTTGTTACCCAGAGGATGGAACTTGTGGCTCCTGAAGTTGAAACACGGAGTTTTAACCCCTTGATCACCAGGGAAGTCCAATCACCCTTCTTTATCTTGCATCCACGCCACACATGTTATTTATAGCTTGCTTTTCAAGGTTTTCCATTTTCCTTCTCAATGTATGGGACCAAATACTTCACTAACCCCAATGGCAAACACTTAATATAGTTATTTTTAGAGTTTTCACTTTACAAATGAGGAAAAGGAGTGAAGTGACTGGTTCAAGTTCCCACAGAAATGGGATTCAAACAGGCATCTGCCCAAAGATGCTCCTGATCCTACTGTGTCTCCTCGGGAGCAAATGGCCTCCTGGTGTGCCTTTGAACCCCAGGCCTGCCTGCCCTGGGACTTCCCTGGGTCACGGCCAAGCTTGCAGGGTTGCTTGCACTTGTCCTGACAGGTGAGGGAGGCAGCCAGCAACATTCAGGCTCTGCTACTTCCTACTGCATGAGCCTGCAGAGCCTCAGTTTCCTCATCTGTAAGATGGGAACAACACTGGTCCCCCTCATAGGCCAGTAATGAGGAGCTGGTATTGTCCCCATGTTGTAATCGATGAAATGGAGGGGTCACACTGTGAGGACAGGCTGTTCCCTTCCTAGGCTGCTAGCCTCTGTGTGCCAAGCTCTGCTGGAGAAGCAGAGTTATAGAATCTGAGAGGCCAATCCTTTATCTGGCTCTTCTTTTGTAACTCTTCCTGGTGTCCCCTGTCCATCCTGTTGTATCTCCTCGCTGTTCTTCTGTGCACTGGGACTTTCAGATGCCCCCCCACCCCTGCCCCAGCTCAGTGGCCCTGCCCTTCCTGCTCTGGTTTCCTCTCTAGGTGAGGCCCCGTCATGGCACAGGACTGATGTTTGGCAGGTGCTAAGAGAAAGTGCCACTAACTAAACAACACCGCTGGGCCCGTGTGTTGTTAAACCCTCCTCTCCAACTGTGATCTCTACCCCAAAGCATCACTCCACCCCAGCCTACCACACTCCATCATCCCACAGACACAGTTCAGGCTTCAGTAGGGCAAAGTTCCAGACTCTGTATTCTGGTATTCAAGCCCCCTACTTTCTCCCTTTTCATGACAAGATGCTCCCCACCTCCAACATTGCCAAGTCCACATTCACAATGTTGTCTTCCCTGTCTTCCCAGGGAAGTCAGAAGGATCTCTAGTTAATATTTCTATTCTGCCACAAGCAGCCACCACTGTGTCTGATCGTCCCTCTGAGTGCCCTGCACAAGTAGTTGGATGAGAAAAGGGACAAGACTCTGCTGAGCAGCTGCTCTGTGTCAGGTAAGGCAGCCCAGTTTATAGATGGGGGAACTGAGGCTCCCAGATAATGTGAGTTCCCACAGGCAGTGATGGGGGCTGGGCCAGGATTTGAACCCAGGAAATGGCAATCCACTCCAGTACTCTTGCCTGGAGAATTCCATAGACAGTGGAAGCTGGTGGGCTACAGTCCATGGGTTCACAAAGAGTCATACATGACTAAGCAACTAATTTTGATCAGGTTTTTTTTTTTTTTTTAATCTACTGATTTTAAGGGGTGTGTCCCTGGTGGCTCAGAGGGTAAAGAATCTGCCCGCAATGCAGGAGACCTGGGTTCAATCCCTGGGTTGGGAAGATCCCCTGGAGAAGAGATGGCAACCCACTCCAGTATTCTTGCCTGGAGAATTCCATGGACAGAGGAGCCAGGCAGGCTATAGTCTACGGGGTCGCAAAGAATCAAACACAACTTAGCATCTGAGCAACAACTACTGACTTTGGCATCCCTTCCCCTTGAATCTGCTCCCAAGGGCATCCCAACCAGACATTTCATAATCAATCTCAGAACTCTTATCCAGGCTCCATAGGGTGTGGCTGTGGGTTGTCCCCAACCTTGAGTCCCCTGAGACCTTACCTTTGGAGGAGCCCCTTGCCAGCCCAGTCACTCTTGGACACTGGACTCTGACCAGCTAAGGGGCCAGGTCTCCAGCAGTGTGAAAGGCATTTGAAGTGCTGACAGACCCTCTCTGCACAGACACTGGGGGACCTGGAGGCGATGCTGGCCCTAGAGAAAGAGAGCCAAGTCTGCTGGGCTCCAGGGAGCAGGGGGCCCTCTTGACCCCCTGGCTTCTTCTGGACTTGCTGGGCTGTTCCTCCTCTACCCTTCTTCTTTCCTAGGTTCACTGCCTTTTCCCTCCCCAGGCTCCCTCCCTTGTCCTGGGGTTCCTAGACCTTTCCAGGACCTTTGCTTCACTCTCTGCTCCCCAACCACGCTCCTTTTCAGAGGTTCTGCTTCCTTATGCCTCTCTCCCCTGGTCACTCCATCATTCCACCAACACGATGCCTCACTGGATTCTAGAGGTCCCCACTGACAGGTGGGTGCGAGAGTCTGGCTTGGGGACAGTCGCCCTCCCCAAGTTTTTTTTCCCACTGAACAGTGCATCCTTTCATATCTGTCTATCAACTTGCTCTTCCATTTGTCTATCTCTCTGCTTCCTTGCCTCGGTTTCCCTATCCTCTGTTTCCTCTCAAGGTCTCATCCTTATATAACGCTGGGAGGTGGACTCTATTTCCGTCCACATTTTAGGTATAAGGACGCAGAGGGGCTGAGAGTTTAGGTGACCTGCCAGGGCGGCAGACCTGGTAACTGGCTGCGCCCGACCAGTTGCGCCGAAGGTTGGTCTCCCGGTCACCCTCCGCCCCCTACTCCGCCCACAGACCACGCCCACCGACCAAAAGCCCCGCCCCATCCGGTTATGCCCCGCCCTCGCCCCGCCCCGCCCCCGGCTCGGGCTGCCGGAGGACCCGGAGCTGAGGCACCCGAGGCCGCCGCGGCGGCGGGGACGATGTGGTTCTTTGCCCGGGACCCGGTCCGGGATTTCCCGTTCGAGCTCAGCCCGGAACCCCCGAGGGCAGCCCGCCGGGACCCTGGGTCCTGCACCGCGGCCGCAAGAAGGTGAGAGCGGCCCAGCTCTGCAGGCCCGGCCGACCTCGGTCTCGCCTAGCCACTGCCGCCGGCTCCCCCGCGTCGCGCCCGCCTGACGTGGCTGCGGAGCCTCTAGGACTACGGGCCGAGGGAGGGGGACGGGCAGTGTCGACGTGGCGGGCGGAAGGACCGAGGGACCCACAGGCGGACCCAACCAGGGTTACGTGGGCCGGGTTCAATCTCCAAGGGCTGACTTAGGGAGAGACCCGGCCAGCGGCCCTTCTCTTCCGGCACTGAACCAACTCCGGGGACTGTCTCGGAGGTGGAGTGGTCAGCAACCTGAGGCCACAACCTGAGGCCCCTCTGCCTTCCCCCAGGCCACAGGGAGCCCGGTGTCCATCTTCGTGTATGACGTGAAGCCCGGTGCCGAAGAGCAGACCCAGGTGGCCAAAGCTGCCTTCAAGCGCCTCAAAACTCTGCGGCACCCCAATATCCTTGCCTACATCGATGGGCTGGAGGTACCTACCAGCTGCTCAGTCTACCCCACCTCTGTCCCTCACTTTCTCCCAGTCCTGTTTCCTGTCTTCCTGTGGATTTCCAGCCCTTCTGCGCCAGCGCCCCAACCCCCCAGATTTGACTTCCCCTTCTCTGCCCCTATCCCCATCATGTCTCTCATCGCTTCTTCCTCGCCCTCATCCCTTCCTGATACCCCGTGTTCCCTTCTTCAGACAGACAAATGCCTCCACGTAGTGACAGAGGCTGTGACCCCGCTGGGAGTATACCTCAAGGCACGAGCGGAGGCCGGTGGCCTGAAGGAGCTGGAGCTCTCCTGGGGGCTACACCAGATTGTGGTGAGATGGGGGGCAGTGGGGATGAAAGCAGGGGTAGTGGGGGCTGCAACTACTGAGCCGTGATGGATCCTTCTGCCCCTAGAAAGCCCTCAGCTTCCTGGTCAACGACTGCAGCCTCATCCACAACAATGTCTGCATGGCTGCTGTGTTGTGGACCGCGCTGGCGAGTGGAAGCTTGGGGGCCTGGACTACATGTACTCAGCCCAGGGCAGTGATGGGGGACCTCCCCGCAAGGGGATCCCTGAGCTTGAGCAGTATGATCCCCCGGAGTTGGCTGATGGTAGTGGCAGAGCGATCAGAGAGAAATGGTGGGTGACTAGGGGGAGTATGCCCCATCCTGCCCTATTCTGGAAGCCTCCTGTCTAGTCTCCTGTCTAGTCTCAGGACCCCTAGACTATCTGGCATTCCCTCCATCCCCTGCTGCTTGGCTGGGGAGGGAACCAGGGTCCTCAGGGTGGAACCCACTCCTCACTCCCAGGATCCTGAGGGAGGAAGGGCAGGATAAGCACAGGGTTTGGGGTTAGGTGGTTCTGAATTTGAATGTTATGTCACCTGGGATGGATGTCCTTGTTTCTCTGAGCCTCAGTTTCCTGATCTGTCAATTGGGGCTAATGAAACCTGCTTCTTGAGGCTGATGGGGTGATCAGCTAAGGAACACAGCCCAGGGTTTGCCATGCAGTGAGTGCCTGGTGCCCAGGGTAGGTTGGAGGTCTATGCTGGCAGGTGGCAGAGTCTTGAGCAGCTCTGGTCACTGTCTCAGGTCAGCTGACATGTGGCGTTTGGGCTGCCTCATCTGGGAAGTCTTCAATGGGCCCCTACCTCGAGCGGCAGCCCTGCGAAACCCTGGGAAGGTGAGTGTCCGACCCCACCTGCACCCCAGCCCCTTTGCCCCAGCCGACCAGCCACTGCCCTGACCCTGGCACTTCTCCCGCAGATCCCCAAATCACTGGTGCCCCATTATTGCGAACTGGTCGGAGCCAACCCCAAGGTGCGTCCCAACCCAGCCCGCTTCCTGCAGAACTGCCGGGCGCCCGGTGGCTTCATGAACAACCGCTTCGTGGAGACCAACCTCTTCCTGGAAGAGATCCAGGTGAGCCCCTTGCCCCACCCTGGGCTCTGGCCCTACACTCCTCACCTGTGTGCACCTCCCCACTTTACAGGCTCCCTGATAATAACCCTTGGAGACAAGCACAGATGATGGAGCTAGGCTCTTTGGGTTCACACCCTGGCTTAACTATTGCTTATTTAAAATACTTATCTATCTATTTGTATCTTGCAGGATCTTCCATCTTCATTGTGGCATGCCAGATCTTTAGTTGTGGCATGTGGGATCTAGTTCCCTGACCAGGGATCAAACTCTGGCCCCCTGCATTGGGAGCTCAGAGTCTTAGCCACAGGACCCTCAGGAAAGTCCCTCTAGTTATTATTTATGTGCGACTTTCCTCGGCTGAAGTTCAGTCCTGTTAATAGTACCTGCTTCAGAGGAGCAGGGTGAGGAGTCAGTGAGTCTGAAGTGCACAGGACAGTGTCTGGCACGTAGTGGGTGCTTTGTGAGTGCGCCTGGCACTCTGTTAACTGCACACATACATTCCAGCCCTGGCCCTGATGTTGGCTGCAGGGTGGGAGGAAGAGTCAGACCCAGACCCCTGCCCTCAAGGCTCTAGCATGGGCTGAATGATCCAAGTGTCCACCCTTGGGGACTCTCACTGAGGAAGAGGGACAGAAAGCATGTAAACGAGGGAATGGGCTTCCTGGATGCAGATGAGTGCCGGGAAGGAAAAGAGTGAGGGTGGTCCTGGGGAAGGGTTCTCTCAAGGGTGACGTGTGAGCTGTGACCTGAAGGGTGTGAAGGTGGGCGTCACGGGGATGATAACTGGGGAAGAAAGAGGTTCCAGGCAGAGGGAACCTCTTTGCAAGGAGGGAGCCTGCAGCTTAACCTCACTGAACCTGTTTCCTTATCTGTGTGGTGAGGATAATGGCGATGTCTGCTGACCCACGGGGTTGTTGTAGGGGATGCAGAAGGGAGGCTCTGCCCCCTGCCCCGGCCTTGTGTGGGGCACAGAGAGGTGATGAGAGTCTGGAATGAGAGGAGTGACAGGGCTTCCATGGCCCTCCTTGGTCTGTGGAGTCTTGACTTAGATGGAGCTGGGGGGCCGTCAGAGGATGGGAACCTGTGCCAAAGGAGAAGGTGCTGAGAAGTTGAGCCTTGCCATCCCCGGGCAGTGTAGGGCAGCAGGAGCTCCGTTACATGGCGTTCTCACACGGCTGGCTTCGCCGGGCTGCCCTTCTCCTTAATGCAAGCAAACTGTTTCTGGAGGGTCCCAAGGAGAATGTGGGAGGGCTTTGCCCAGAGGCCCCCCTTCCTATCAGAGAGCAGAGCAGTGGAGGAGCCCAGCTGTAACTGTCAAGGGGCAACCTTGGATGTGGCTTGGCCTCTCTCTGGGACTGTGCTCTCCCAAACCCTGTGTCAGAGCACCAAGCCTGCCTGCCATGCCAGACTGAGTTGCTGCAGCCCAATCAGGTCCTTCCCAACTCAGGTTAGAGGTCACTTCTGGGTCAGGCAGCGGCTGTGGCCATGAGGGTACAACCAAGAGCACAGGAACTTTGGAAGCATCCCGGACGGGGCTGTAACTCATGCCCAACCTCTCTTGCCTGGTGACCTTGAGCCTAAAGCCTCCTCCTCTGTAAATGGGGGAATGACAGCACTTCTTCCAGGGCGCAACACAGCAGAAGTGCCACACCGCTGGGCCACGCCCTTCCTTTTTATTTATTTATTTCTCTATTTGGCTGTGTCCCGTCTTAGTTGCGATATACAGAATCTTCACTGCATCATGCAGGATCTCTCGTTGAGGAGCACGGACTCCCTAGTTGTGTGTGAGCTCAGTTGCTCCACAGCGTGTGGGATCTTAGTTCCCCAACCAGGAGTCAAACCCGCATTCCCTGTATTATAAGGTGTATTCTTAACCAGCAGACCACCAGAGAAGTCCCCACACCCTTCCTTGACTGCTGCTTAGCTGTGTGACTTTGGACAAGCTCTTTGCCCTTTCTGTGCCTCAGCTTCCTTGGATTATTTCATCTGTGTAATGGTTTTAGAATACAATCCTGCCTGGCCATGTGGTCTATGCTCAGGAAATGTGAGTTGTGGATAGGACAGCCTCCGGGAGATTAGAAGGATGGAGGGAGACCATTGAGCTGACGGTATGGCCTGTCTCGGCTAGTGAGAGGACCAGATCTGGGGTTAAATGCACCTCATCCCTACCTTCTGACAGCCTGCCACGGTCTCTACCGCAGAGCTGCCGGTGAGCCCAACCCAACAGGGCCCAGAGGCAGAGTAAGCCCTTATTCCCTGTTCTCTTGTACCATGTTTAACGGTGCTCATGGGCTGGTGGTATCTTCTGTGGTCCTGAGGAGTGAAGGCAATACTGATAAAGGGCTTGATCCCCCAGTGGCTGCTTTCATAGCATCAGGTCAGGTAGCAATGCTAGTAACTCACTGGGCGCCTCCAGTGTGCCAGGCACTGCGCTAGCAGCATTTGTGTGCATTTTCTGGTTGAATCCTCAGAACAGTTGTGAGGCAGTACAGTTATTACCCCACTTCACAGGTAGGGGAACTTGCCTAAGGTCACGTTGTTGTTCAGTTGCTCAGTCTTACACTCGCTGGTGAATTTTCCCATGGAAATTCCCATGGGAATACTGGAGCAGGTTGCCATTTCTTTGTCCAGGGGACCTTCCCAACCCAGGTATCGAACCCATGTCTCCTGCATTGGCAGGAGGATTCTTTACCACTTAAAGCCACCTAAAGTCACATGGCTAATAAATGGGAGAGCTGGGCTTTGAACCCAGGCAGGCTGGCTCCGTGTGCTTATTTTCCTTTGGGTGGGAGGTGACCTCGTGTCCTGGCCCTTGGCTGAAGGGACCATGACCAGGCTGATTTCTTGTTCCCTGCTTCCTGCCCACTCTCCCCCAGATCAAAGAGCCAGCTGAGAAGCAAAAGTTCTTCCAAGAGCTGAGCAAAAGCCTGGACTCATTCCCCGAGGATTTCTGCCGGCACAAGGTGCTGCCCCAGCTGCTGACTGCCTTTGAGTTTGGCAATGCGGGGGCCGTGGTCCTCACTCCCCTATTCAAGGTGAGCGGGGCCTGGAGCCTCAGGACTTGTGGGGCCCGGAGACTGGCTGGGTGGTCTGAAGGGCAGAAGAGAGGGCCACCCTTGCCAGCGTCCTGGGAGGGGAGCCTGGTCAGGGGACCCAAGCCCACTTGAGGAGCTCTGACCTCCGGCGGTTCAGCAGGCCGTGGCCACGTGACCAGCTGTCAGGGAGACATGGGGACCTCCTGTCCTTGGTGAAGGGAAAATCTGTGCCTCCAAAATTCTTGTTCCAAAGACCCCTTGCTACAGAGCCTACAGCCCTTCCTCCATTTCCTCAGGACAGCCTCCCTGGTCTGACCCGGGCACTCTGATGCCCAGGGGTCAGCTGCTCACTGCTTCGCTTTCCTTCCTCCCTCCTGACCACTCAGCACTCAGCCTTCTTGGCTTCTTGGGACTGGATCCTCTCTCCTCAGATCCCAGCCTGCCAGTACCTGGGCATCTGCCATTCCTTGCTCAGTGGGAGAACCCTTTCCCCAGAGGAACTTGGCGTGGGGGGAGGTGGGGAAGACAGCAAGTACATCCTGTGTAGCTGAGAACCCCCAGAAGTTACAGGCGGAATCCTGTGTGCACATGGGATCTAATACCTGATTACAGGAAAAGGCCCAGAGCTGCTGCAAGCCTCCTAAGAGAGGCCTGACTCGGAAAGGGCAAGAGTAGGGCTAACTTGACATGGAGTCTGGGCAGAGGGGCTGCTGAGGAAATGCCTGCCTCATCCCACCACCATCACCCTGTTCCTACCCCGAGAAATCAGCAGGGAGCCTGAGGAAGTTCACTGAGCCCAGGGACATCATCCCACTCGCGTGGAGGTGGCTGAGCCCCTCTTCCTGCTCCTTCTCAGGCGGGTAAGTTCCTCAGCGCCGAGGAGTACCAGCAGAAGATCATCCCAGTCGTGGTCAAAATGTTCTCCTCAACCGACCGGGCCATGCGCATTCGCCTCCTGCAGCAGGTAGGGGCCGTGGGGAGAGCCTGCCCGCTTCTACTCCACCCAGACCTCACCCTTGCTGCAGGGGAGGCCCCTGCCTCACCTCCAGCCCCAGGCAGCTAACTCAAGCCCTTGCTTTGGCTGCATGGGGGCCCCAGAAACCCCTCCTTGAAACATACACACAGGTGAGGGACCGTGAGGCTGTGCTCTCAGGAAATCAAGATAATCACCGGGCTCGTTGGAGGCTTAGGGAATGCCCCCATCCAGGCTGCATGGCTCAAAAGCTCCCTGTGCCGCCCAGTCTCCTGGGTTGAGCCTGTTCTGTTGTTCAGTCGCTAAGTCACATCCAACTCTGCAACCCCGTGGACTGTGGCATGCCAGACTTCCCTGCCTTTCAGTGTCTCGCAGAGTTTGCTCAAACTCATGTCCATTGAGTCAGTGATACCATCCAACCACCTCATCCTCTGCCACCCACTTTTCCTCCTGCCCTCAATCTTTTCCATCATTAGGGTCTTTTCCAAAGAGTTGGTGCTTCACATTAGGTGGCCAAAGTATTGGAGCTTCAGGATCAGTCCTTCCAATGAATATTCAGGGTTGATTTCCTCTTGATGGGGGATAGTGTCTCTCTTGCCAACCCCCAGGCATCAGACAGGATTGATGGGATCGGGGATGGGGGGCCACTGCGCTAGGTATCCAGTTATCCCAGCACTCCTCTAGGCAGGGGTTATACCCTTTTTATAGAAAAGGTCGGGAGGCTCCGAGAGTGAGTGTGACCATTCCGCCTGCTGAGCAGGACCAGAGGCCTAGCTCTCTGGCACCCAGTCCCTGGCTCTTCTCAGCCCCCTCCCTCGCCCCCAGCACCGTCTCCATTCCATGTGGGCCTGAGACCAGAGGCACGGTGGGGGGCTCAGGAGACTCCCTGGCCAGCCAGTGCCTGCTGGGTTGAGAAACCATGCCAAGGGTGGCCCCTGGCTCTGGGGGCGGTGGAGGGCCTCACCGTGTTCTCATTCTCCAACCCGGGCCACAGATGGAGCAGTTCATCCAGTACCTCGACGAGCCCACCGTCAACACTCAGATCTTCCCCCATGTGGTGCACGGCTTCCTGGACACCAACCCCGCCATCCGGGAGCAGACAGTCAAGGTGGGTGTGGCCAGGCCCAGAGGGGCCACCCCTGGTTTTCTAAGGCACACAGGGGGCTCATCAGAGGACACAGAGGCTTGGTTTTGGTCTGTGGGTCAAGCAGGGTATGGGAGGGGCAGGCAGACACTGTTCTGCATGTGGGTCCTAGCCGTGGGTATAGCACCGCAGGTGGTTGGGGGAAGACGGTGGCTATGGCCAATAGTCCTGAGTGCAGCAAACATTCACTGAGACAGGAGTGTGGACAGGGGTTCCCCTTCCAGAGCCTTCTGGTTAAGGCCCAAGAGCAGGTTGGAGGGCTCTGGTGGGTCTCCTTAGCACCCAGGGTCACTGGTGCCCTCCCAGGAGGCCCCTCCCATGTGTGGCACCCTGCCCGCTCTGGCCCACACTTTCTGCTGTCTCCTGCCCTGCAGTCCATGCTGCTTCTGGCCCCAAAGCTGAACGAGACCAACCTCAATGTGGAGCTGATGAAGCACTTCGCGCGGCTGCAGGCCAAGGACGAGCAGGGTCCCATCCGCTGCAACACCACCGTGTGCCTGGGCAAGATCGGCTCCTACCTCAGTGCCACTGTGAGTGCCCCGCACACGTGGCAGGAGTTCTGTCAGCATCACAGCCACATCCCCCAGGGCCAGGTCCCCTTGTGTGAGGGCTGTCACCCCCCCACACACACACACACACAGACCCAGGCCCTGGGTGCTCCAGTCCCCATGTCTGACGGACAGAGTAAGTTGTGCCAGGTCACACAGCCAGTAGTTGGTGGCTGCTGGAACTGAACCTGGGTCTGCCTGCCCCCTCAGGGTCTGTGAATGCAGACACTGCAGCCCCCCGGTGCTTAGCAGGAATGACTGAATGGCTCAGCAGGGCAGGCAGGTCAGCAGGGCAGGCAGGGAGGCGTGGCCCAGCCCTGGGGCAGCTTCTGCTCTGGCTTCACTCTGAGCTGTGGGCCGGTGATCTGGAAGGACAAGCCAAGATCCAGAGTTGTTAGTGATTCACACTTGTTAGACTCTGGAGGCCCTGTTGGCCTCAGTTGTGGCAGTTCTGGACCCCAGGTCAGACCCTATACTCAGGAGCCCTCTTCCTGCCCCAGACCAGACACAGGGTCTCACCTCCGCCTTTAGCCGGGCCACAAAGGACCCGTTTGCACCGTCCCGGGTCGCGGGTGTTTTGGGTTTCGCCGCTACCCACAACCTCTACTCGATGAATGACTGCGCCCACAAGATCCTGCCTGTGCTCTGCGGCCTCACTGTGGATCCTGAGAAATCCGTGCGAGACCAGGTGAGGCGTTGCTGGGGCTGGGCCCTGGGGCTGGGGGTCCGGGGGTGCCTGGGCCCCAGCTGGCCTGGCAGACTCACAGGAACCTTGGAGGCTCCAGCTCTGCCCCTTGCTGCCCCACAGGCCTTCAAGGCCATTCGAAGCTTCCTGTCCAAACTGGAGTCTGTGTCAGAGGACCCCACACAGCTGGCCGAAGTGGGTGAGTGGCCCACACTCATGTTCCCTGTTCCTCTTGCCACTTTCTTGACTGTGGCCTGCTGTGGCCCCCGTCTGCCTCGCTGGAGTGTCTGAAGAGCCCCAGGGGACAGACTGTCGAGCACTCTCCCTGCCTCCCATTTCACAGTTGGGAGAGCGCAGGCCTGGGGAGGAGGGCGCCCACTCTAGGTCGCTCTGCTTCAGTTAGTGCCTTCCTATCGCCCTCCCCATGGAGGCCTGAGGTGTCTGTACCTGTCGCTCCTGCCCTTGCCCAGAGAAGGATGTCCATGCAGCCTCCAGCCCCGGGATGGGAGGAGCCGCAGCCAGCTGGGCAGGCTGGGCCGTGACGGGGGTCTCCTCGCTCACCTCTAAGCTGATCCGGGCACATCCCACGGCTGCCCCAGCCGAGACCAACGTCCCCCAGAGACCTGCGCCTGAGGGTGAGTCCTGGACTGAGAGGGCTTGGAGTTCCCCTCAGGATGGTGGGGACACCCCCACCCCCAGCAACCTCTGCCCTGTGCTGAGACCTTCCTGAGGCTCAGTGGGCAGGAACTCAGCAAGCCTCTGCTCCCCAGGACTTCCTGCCCCAGCCCCCACCCCCGTGCCTGCCGCGTCTACAACCTCAGGCCCCTGGGAGACCCAAGAGGAGGGCAAGGCACGGAAGAGGACAGTAGTGCCGCTGACAGATGGGATGATGAGGACTGGGGCAGCCTGGAGGTGAGAGGCCGAGGACTCACTCAGGGTCACAGACTGCCATTCAGGGAGCTCTTGTGGGCTTGGCCGGAGTCAGATCTGTCCTCATCTGCAAGTATCCTAAGCAGGAGTCACGGAGCAGCCATTGTGGGTCAGAGCCGACAGCTGAGCCCCATCTCAACTCCAGAAATGAGAGGCCAAGCTGATGGTGGTTGGGTCTGCCTACTCCTCTTCCTCGCTCCCCTCCACGTCCCATCCCTCCTGTGGCCTTTCTGCGGCCCACCCTGCCCTGTGATCAGCAGAGAGAGGTTATGCCCAGGCCTACAACCAACCTGTCCTCCCTGAGGGTGGGCTCAGGATGGGCTGAGGCCAGAGTGGGGCTGTCCTAAAGGGAATGGGGGGTAGAGCTCCAGCTGCCAGCAGTCTCTGCCCCTGAGGCTGCAGGTAGGGGTGTGGAACTCAGGATCTCATTCCCCACTTCACAGAGGAGTGACAACAGGCCTGGTTCAGCGTGTCCGGTTTATTGACGGGACACAGGGCCAAGGAGAAAATGAGATGGAAGATAAGAGAGGGTGGAGCCCATAGCTGGGCAGAGACTGGGGGGCTTCTTTGGCCTTTCGGGTGGAGCAAGAGGGGTCTATGGTCATGCTTTCCTCCCCACCCTACAGCAGGAGGCCGAATCTGTGTTGGCTCAGCGGGATGACTGGAGTACTAGGAACCAAGCCAGCCGGGCTGGGCAGGTGAGCTGAGCACGACAGAGCGTGTGTACAGGGGAGCGGGGTGCTCCCTGCTCCTCCCTCCCCTTCTCTAGCACTGTCTCTGCCTCCTCTTCTGCAGGCCAGCAACCCTGGCCACAGATCCCAGGAGTCAGACTGGAGCAGTTGGGAAGCCGAGGGCTCGTGGGAGCAAGACTGGCAGGAGCCAAGCACCCCGGAGCCACCCCCTGAGGGCACACGGCTGGCCAGCGAGTATAACTGGGGTGGACAGAGCCTAGTGACAAAGGCGACCCTTTTGCTGCCCTGTCAGTGCATCGGGAGGCTGGGGCGCAGGTACTGGTGCCTGTCCAGTGGGAGGGTGCAGACCTGGGGTGGACCTCAGCTGAGAGTAGGTCTCTACTCCAGCCCACATCTCCCTTTTCAGTCGAGGCGAGACTCCTGGGGTGATGACAACTGGGAAGGCCTGGAGACCGAGAGCAGTAAGTGTTTCTCCCCAGCCAGCTGGCTGATGGCCTGGGCCTACCCTCCACCGGGGCAGGCATGGGAAGGGAAGCTGAGACCCAGGTTGGCCTGACACCTTCAGCCCTCCCCTTCTTGTTCCCAGGACAGGCGAAGGCGGAGCTAGCCCGGAAGAAGCGTGAGGAGCGAAGGCGGGAGATGGAGGCAAAACGCGCTGAGAAAAAGGCAGCCAAGGGCCCCATGAAGCTGGGAACCCGGAAGCTGGACTGAACTGTGGGTGTGGGCCCTTCTCAGCCTCGGAGGCCCCACAGATGTATTTATTGTACAAACCATGCGAGCCCGGTCAGCCTGACCAGGCACATCTCACATGTACATAATCAGAGCCACAATAAATTCTATTTCACACCTGTTGTGTTGGGCTTAGTCCAGCACCTCCAAGGAGGCTGGAGTCTGGCGCTGCCCTTTGGAGGCTGTGCCCATCACGGACATGAACATCAATTTACTTCGAAAACCAAGAGTAAAGAGAAACGATCTGATTTATCAGTTTCTGGGAAATGCCCTCTGGAAGGTAGGCCGGCAGCGCCAGACAGACCCATCTGCCTGTGAGCCAGGCGGAACCGGCAGGGTCGCCCTTGGAAGATGGGGCGTGGGGAAGGGGTCTACGGGCCCGAAGGGTCCCTGGGTCCGAGCCCCGAGTCGGGGCACCAGCGAGAGGCTGAGTTCACCCCAAGTGCTGGGCGGAAACCACTTGGTGATTGCGAAGGTCCAGGCCGAGGGTGGTGTCAGCGGCGGCGCTGGGGCACGCAGGCTCCATGCGTGCGGCTGCGCGCGA
>SJXQ01000251.1:548458-558766 GCA_006408695.1 Aepyceros melampus
TCGCACACTGCGCCCCCCGGCCGTGGCACACAGCGGCCGCTCACGCAGCGACACTCGTCCGAATCCTCCTCCGAGCTGTCCTCTTCTGCGCGGGCCGACAGAATGAGACGTCAACACTGCCCCCGGCGATGGCCGCGGACCCGACTCTGTCCCTCTGCTACACTCACCTCTGGCGGGCTTCCCCAGCAACAGGGGGCTCGTGTCCCAGAAAGAATTACTCTCACTCTGTGACGTCGGGCACTGGGACCCTGAGAGGGGCAAGGGGCGGTCAGCAGGCAATGGCTTTGATTCACCTCGGCTCCGCCCCCAAATTCCCTCCGGGCCAACCCCTCTCGGGCATGCTCACCAGCGCCGCGCGGTGGGCACGGACGGCACTGGGCTCCCCAACCTCGACCCTGGCGACAGCAGCAGTCATCGAAGGTGAGGGCGGGCCCGGCCAGAGGCCCCGCACACATGCCGTCGTCTCCGCGCTGGCCCCAGCACACGTCCCGCCGCTCCGGGGCACGCTCTGCGGAGGGGGACCCGGCGTCAGGGAGGAGCCCAAAGCAGGGGCCGCCCTCCCCCACTCCAATCCACCCTCGTGGGAATGGCGGCCCCGGGCCTCCACGCGGGACACAGGGTTCTGGAGAGCCCAAGATGATCCTTGCCCTCACCGGCCGGGCTCTCGGGGCGCTGGCAGTCGCGGCCTGAGGGTCCGGGTACCCAGGGCGGGCGGCACTCGCAGCGGTAGGAGCCGGGCAGGTTGACGCAGCGGCCAGGGCGGCAGGCTGTGGGGTCCTGGCACTCATCCACGTCTGCGGGCAGCAAGTGGATGGGTGGGGGTGGAAGTCACAGCTTGGCTCGGCTAGCCTCCCTCCCGTTTCCCCAGAGGGCCGACCCAGGCCTCACCCATCTCTTCTGGGCTCAGACATTGGCGCTGCACTGGGCTGTACTCGGCCGGGGGAGTGCAGGCACAGCGGTAACCACCGCGCGTGTTCTCACACACTCCGTTCCGGCAATTAGACTCGTCCAAACACTCGTCCACGTCTGAGGGGAGGAAAAGCGCGAGTGGTAGGAACCGGCCTGGAGTCGAGTGGTTTTGCCTGTCTCCTGGCTACCTTCCCACGGCCACGCGGGCAGCTGCACTCACCCACGCATTCCAGCAGGTTCGAGTCGTAGTAGAAGCCATGCTGGCAATACACTCGTAGCCGGGCTGCGTGTTCACGCACTTGCCCTCCTTGCATATCTCCGCCCCAAACAATATGCATTCATCGATGTCTGCAGAGCGACAGGCCGTGGGCGCCCGCACTCTCTACCTGCCGGGCCTCTAATGCCCAGTAGCAGAGGACGTGGGGGTGGCGTTTACCGTGGAAAGGTGGAAAAGTCTGCTATGGCCTTTTCCCAACGCCTACTTAAGGTTATGGGGCGGGGCTTAGCAGAGGGGCGGGGCAGTCGGTGAGAGAGTGGGCGGGCCTTACCCCAGTACCCGCAATTGACAAGCAAGCACTGAAGGGATGGGGCGGTCCAAACCGGAGGGCGGAGCGGGGCGAGCCAGGTGGGCGGAGCCATGTTGGGGCTTACCACGGTGGGCTGGGATGCCATAGTTGACAATGTTGTTGTCCTGGGTATAGCCCTTCCCGTCTGGGCAGAGGCTGTGGAACTCAGCTACGGGGAGACAGTGGCCATGGGGAAGGAAAGGAGCAGGATTGAGCACGCGTGTGCTGGCCGTAGGGCCGGAGCTCTCGCCTCATTTCCCACCAACTCAGGAAGGGGCCCTCTTCCCCAATCCGGTTCCAAATGAAGAAACTGAGGTTCTGGAAAGGGAAAAGGCCTGCCCGGCTCCTGACCTGAGCTGTAGACTGGGCAGGGATAGATCTCGCAATGGTCTCCCCAGCCAGCCCCCAGCGAACAGCAGCACTCCTGCTGGGTGACATTGGTGGCCAGAACACTGTCACAGAACACGGTGTCATCGAAGTTAAGGTAGCACTCCTTCTTGTGGTGGGGCTGCTCCACCTCTGAGGGGAGGGGAGAGCAGCTCAGGGGCCGGCACCGTGTCTTTGCCTGACCACACTGCCCACCAACCTCTTCCCTCTGTGCCCCCCCCATTGCTAGCTCCCCGAAGCTGCCACGTGGAAAGCCAAGCTCCATCCTCAGTGTGGCATTCAGGGGCCGCCTGACAGGTCTGGTCCCGCCGGGCTCTCCCAGGCAAAAGAAATTTCTTTCGTTCCTCATATTCCAGAGGGTGGGACCAGGTACAACTCTTGAGTCCCAGCTGCAGGGTCTAGATTGAGGAGGGAGCCGAGAGGGCACTCACCCTCACAGCCGTGCTGGTCCTGAGTGGGTGTGAAGCCCTCATCACAGATGCAAACGTAGGAGCCCTGCAGGTTCTCACAGGCCCCATGGGGAAGGCACAGGCCGGGGTCCTGGCTGCACTCATCTATGTCTTCAGGGAGGAGAAGAGCAGAAAGAGTCACCAGAGGGAAACCAGCCCCTCTCCCCCTGGGGTTGGGGCTCAAGGGCCTCACACAAGCCGAGAACCTGAATCTCCAGTTTGACTTCAAAGCACACACAACAGGAAAGCCACTCACTCCTGTCGGTCTGTGCACGTGGGGCAATGTGTACACATTGAGTACACTGTTCTTCACAAACCCTAACAGAATGAAGCCCTAGCTCTCAGCTCAGCATCTGGGGTTTCAGTTTGGTCTCCCAGTATCTTTGTCTCATCACCCTTTGCTCTAAACCACTAACACCCTTAGCTCTGTGTCTAGGCCAAGGTATCTACTCTCCCTAAAGACACAATTAGCTCTGCTTCCAGATCTCTGTGCTTTGCAAATACTCTTCTTTGGGCCTGGTAAATACCATCCTTTGCTTTTCTCTGCTTAGGGAATCTACTTATGCTTTAGGGAAGCCTGTTTATACTTCAAGTTCCAATACAACTGTCACTTCTCTGTTGCAATTAATCACTAGTCCAGACCTCTTTCGGCACCTAGCACTGAATTGTAAGAATCAATTTACCCAGGGCTCCTTGCTAGGGGAGACTGTCTTCCTAGCAAGGAGCCCTGGGTTATTGCTCAGTATCTAGTATATAGCTTAGAACCTGGCAAATATTAGGTGCTCAATAAACTGGTCATAGCAAACACCCTCTCCCAACAACATAAGAGAAGACTCTATACATGGACATCACCAGATGGTCAATACCAAAATCAGAGTGATTATATTCTTTGCAGCCAAAGATGGAGAAGCTCTATACAGTCAGCAAAAACAAGACCAGGAGCTGACTGTGGCTCAGATCATGAACTCCTTATTGCCAAATTCAGGCTTAAATTGAAGAAAGTAGGGAAAACCACTAGACCATTCAGGTATGACCTAAATCAAATCCCTTATGATTATACAGGGGAAGTGAGAAATAGATTTAAGGGTCTAGATCTGATAGATAGAGTGCCTGATGAATTATCGAATGAGGTTTGTGACATTACACAGGAGACAGGAATCAAGACCATCCCCATGGAAAAGAAATGCAAAAAAGCAAAATGGCTGTCTGGGGAGGCCTTACAAATAGCTGTGAAAAGAAGAGAAGCAAAAAGCAAAGGAGAAAAGCAAAGCTATAAGCATCTGAATGCAGAGTTCCAAAGAATAGCAACAAGAGATAAGAAACCCTTCCTCAGTGATCAGTGCAAAGAAATAGAGGAAAACAACAGAATGGGAAAGACTGGAGATCTCTTCAAGAAAATTAGAGATACCAAGGGAACATTTCATGCAAAGATGGGCTCGATAAAGGACAGAAATGGTACGGACCTAACAGAAGCAGAAGATATTAAGAAGAGGTGACAAGAATACACAGAAGAACTGTACAAAAAAGATCTTCATGACCAAGATAATCACAATGGTGTGATCACTCACCTAGAGCCAGGTATCCTGGAATGAGAAGTCAAGTGGGCCTTAGAAAGCATCACTACAAACAAAGCTAGTGGAGGTGATGGAATTCCAGTTGAGCTATTTCAAATCCTGAAAGATGATGCTGTGAAAGTGCTCCCCTCAATATGCCAGCAAATTTGGAAAACTCAGCAGTGGCCACAGGACTGGAAAAGGTCAGTCTTCATTCCAATCCCAAAGAAAGGCAGTGCCAAAGAATGCTCAAACTACCGCACAATTGCACTCATCTCAGATGCTAGTAAAGTAATACTCAAAATTCTCCAAGCCAGGCTTCAGCAATACGTGAACTGTGAACTTCCAGATGTTCAAGCTGGTTTTAGAAAAGGCAGAGGAACCAGAGATTAAATTGCTGGATCATGGAAAAAGGAAGAGAGTTCCAGAAAAACATCTATTTCTGCTTTATTGACTATGCCAAAGCCTTTGACTGTGTGGATCACAATAAACTGGAAAATTCTGAAAGAGATAGGAATACCAGACCACCTGACCTGCCTCTTGAGAAACCTATATTCAGGTCAGGAAGCAACAGTTAGAACTGGACATGGAACAACAGACTGGTTCCAAATAGGAAAAGGAGTATGTCAAGGCTGTATATTGTCATCCTGTTTATTTAACTTATATGCAGAGTACCTCATGAGAAATGCTGGGTTGGAAGAAGCACAAGCTGGAATCAAGATTGCCGGGAAAAATAGCAATAACCTCAGATATGCAGATGATACCACCTTTATGGCAGAAAGTGAAGGGGAACTAAAAAGACTCTTGATGAACGTGAAAGAGGAGAGTGAAAAAGCTGGTTTAAAGTTCAACATTCAGAAAACGAAGATCATGGCATCTGGTCCTATCACTTCATGGCAAATAGATGGGGAAACAGTGGAAATAGTGTCAGACTTTATTTTGGGGGGCTCCAAAATCACTGCAGATGGTGATTGCAGCCATGAAAGACACTTACTCCTTGGAAGGAAAGTTATGACCAACCTAGATAGCATATTGAAAAGCAGAGACATTACTTTGCCAACAAAGGTCCATTTAGTCAAGGCTATGGTTTTTCCAGGGGTCACGTATGGATGTGAGAGTTGGACTGTGAAGAAAGCTGAGCACCGAAGAATTGATGCTTTTGAACTGTGGTGTTGGAGAAGACTCTTGAGAGTCCCTTGGCCTGCAAGGAGATCCAACCAGTCCATTCTAAAGGAGATCAGTCCTGAGTGTTCTTTGGAAGGAATGATGCTAAAGCTGAAACTCCAGTACTTTGGCCACCTCATGTAAAGAGTTGACTCATTGGAAAAGACTCTGATGCTGGGAGGGATTGGGGGCAGGAGGAGAAGGGGATGACAGAGGATGAGATGGCTGGATGGCATCACTGACTCGACGGACATGAGTTTGAGTGAACTCCAGGAGTTGGTGATGGACAGGGAGGCCTGGCGTGCTGCAATTCATGGGGTCACAAAGAGTCGGACACGACTGAGTGACTGAACTGAACTGAACTGAAACTCTTGTTAGATGAATGCACTGAGGGGTGAGTTGGCACATAGTAATAAGCATCATCTAATTACTGTCATTATTACTGTTATTATTATTTTCTGTGAAAGAGTAGAATGAACGAGTGGATGGTTAGATGGATGGTTGGAAGACAGATCAACAGTGTGTCTAGGAGATGACTGCTTGCTGCCATTGCTCCTCGGGAGTTCTCAGCCAATCCCCCCATACCTTGGCATTTCCGGCCGCCTACCAGCCGATGCCCCTGGGGACAGAGACATCGATAGGAGCCATTGGTGTTGATGCAATCACCCCCAATGCAGGCTGCAGGGAAGTCACACTCATTGATGTCTGTAGGGAATCAAAGGGGTAGAGAGTCTCAGGGACAAAGCCCACTCACATGGCCTAAGGCTTCCGAAGAGCCGTGGGTAGGGCCCACACCCCATGGCCTCTCTTGGGTCTGGACGGGGGCTGGCCATGGGAGTGGCGCACTTGCTCACAGTAGCCCCTGGGGTTGGGGCCTGGGCAGAGAAGGTCTGGGACAGGGAGGAACAGGTCAGCCCCCCAGCTTGAGGTCTCCCCTCACCCTCGCAGCGGCTCCGGTCCCTTGACAGATGGTAGCCAGAGAGGCACTGACACTGGAAGGAGCCTGGCGTGTTGGCACAGATGCCGTTGTCACACACGTCCCCAGCCTCACACCATCCACATCTGTGGGGCACAGGGGCCATCAGAGGGCTAGGACGAGGTGGAACTGGGTCTCTGCTCCCCTCTTCCCACTCCTGCCCATGGCCTGGAGCACCAGAGCTGAGGCAGGTGGAGCTGGAGACAAGCCTGGGCCCCTCAGCCCACCCCTGTGTGGCACACCGTGCCCTAATGACCAGGCCAGGTGCTGGCAGGAACCCTGGGCCATTTCTGGTTCCAAAGGGCTCAGGCCTCCCCATCCTTCATCCATTCTCACCAGACAATCCTCCCCGTCTGCCCCGGCTTCACAGCTGCTCGGGTGGCTGCTCCTGCCTTTCCCCCACTGCCAGGGCTCCCTTTGTAAGCAAGCCCCCCTATATCTGCGTTCTCAGAGTAATTTCTCTCACTTGTGCAGTAAAGGCACTTGGCTCTGAGAGCACGCTTCTGTGCAGTCCTTTCTGGGGGGAGCTAGTAGTCGCCCACAGCCCAGACCCCTTCCAAACCCCGCACTTCCTGAAGGACACCTGGGCCCCGCCCCAGCCTCCCACCTCTCTACTGCCATCAGCACCCACCTTCCTAGCGCTTCTCCCTTTCCCTCTCTCTTCCTCTCCATCCTGAGCATTTTCAACATCCATCTGGCTAGCCAGGCCCAGCCTCTGATGCAACAGTCCTTCCTTTGGTGTCCGCGACCTCCACTTCAATGCCAGCCACTCGCTCTCAGTACAAGGGACTGGGCGCTGCCCCGCCATCCCCAGGCCCAGCCGCTGCTCTCCGGGCCCCTCCTCACCTCCTCTCCCCAAGGGCCCCTGCACACCTCTCCTGCCTCCCCTCTGCTCTGGCAAAGCCAGTGCCCTAGCCTGCTTCTCAGGATGCCCGGTGCCGAGTGCGGCTGAGGCCGGCCACCACGCGGAGCGCCATGGCGCTCCACTCCCTGTGGCCTCCAGCTGGGCCAGAGCCTCGGACTAGTGTGCACCCCGAGGCTCCACAGCTCCCCCTAGTGTGCACCCCGAGGCTCCACAGCTCCCCCTAGTGTGCACCCCGAGGCTCCACAGCTCCCCCTAGTGTGCACCCCGAGGCTCCACAGCTCCCCCTAGTGTGCACCCCGAGGCTCCACAGCTCCCCCTAGTGTGCACCCCGAGGCTCCACAGCTCCCCCTAGTGTGCACCCCGAGGCTCCACAGCTCCCCCTAGTGTGCACCCCGAGGCTCCACAGCTCCCCCTAGTGTGCACCCCGAGGCTCCACAGCTCCCCCTAGTGTGCACCCCGAGGCTCCACAGCTCCCCCTAGTGTGCACCCCGAGGCTCCACAGCTCCCCCTAGTGTGCACCCCGAGGCTCCACAGCTCCCCCTAGTGTGCACCCCGAGGCTCCACAGCTCCCCCTAGTGTGCACCCCGAGGCTCCACAGCTCCCCCTAGTGTGCACCCCGAGGCTCCACAGCTCCCCCTAGTGTGCACCCCGAGGCTCCACAGCTCCCCCTAGTGTGCACCCCGAGGCTCCACAGCTCCCCCTAGTGTGCACCCCGAGGCTCCACAGCTCCCCCTAGTGTGCACCCCGAGGCTCCACAGCTCCCCCTAGTGTGCACCCCGAGGCTCCACAGCTCCCCCTAGTGTGCACCCCGAGGCTCCACAGCTCCCCCTAGTGTGCACCCCGAGGCTCCACAGCTCCCCCTAGTGTGCACCCCGAGGCTCCACAGCTCCCCCTAGTGTGCACCCCGAGGCTCCACAGCTCCCCCTAGTGTGCACCCCGAGGCTCCACAGCTCCCCCTAGTGTGCACCCCGAGGCTCCACAGCTCCCCCTAGTGTGCACCCCGAGGCTCCACAGCTCCCCCTAGTGTGCACCCCGAGGCTCCACAGCTCCCCCTAGTGTGCACCCCGAGGCTCCACAGCTCCCCCTAGTGTGCACCCCGAGGCTCCACAGCTCCCCCTAGTGTGCACCCCGAGGCTCCACAGCTCCCCCTAGTGTGCACCCCGAGGCTCCACAGCTCCCCCTAGTGTGCACCCCGAGGCTCCACAGCTCCCCCTAGTGTGCACCCCGAGGCTCCACAGCTCCCCCTAGTGTGCACCCCGAGGCTCCACAGCTCCCCCTAGTGTGCACCCCGAGGCTCCACAGCTCCCCCTAGTGTTCGCCTGGAGGCTCCACAGCTCCCCCTACTGGGCACCCCGTCGCAAGTGGGTGGTCTGGCCCAAGGTTTCCAATCTATACTGCCCATTCTCTGTGGGCATCACCAGCTGAGAGACCCACAGGGACCACACTCTCAACTGTCCAACAGGAAACTTAATGTCTTCCTTCTCAAACACGCCTCACCCCCAGGGACCCTATCCCAGTGGGCGGCACCCGCTGAGTCACCCAAACTAGAAACCTGGAGACCCCTTACTCCTCTCTCTCCTTCACCTTGACATCCAGTTAACAAGCCCAGGTAACTCGTTTTAATATTTCTCTAATATCACATAGTCTCATGACCATCTTTGAGGCCACTATTATCACATCCGCCACTGTCTCTGTCCTGAGTCTCTGCCAGACCTCCAGTCCCTCTCCACAATGGGCATCAGAGAACTTTCTAGAACAAATAGCAAATGTCATTCTTCCCCTTAAAATGCTTCAGGTGCCTCCTAATACCCTCAGGGTGAAGCTCAACCTCCTGGGCAGGGCTTAGGTGGGCCCTTCAGGAGGTAGGGGCCTGCCCCTCACCAGCCAGCCTCAGCCCCACCTCCTACTTACACCTTCCTTTCCCTGTACACTCTGTGCTGGTGTTCACAGAGCCTGGCACGCTCTTCTCTCTCTCCTTTCTTTGCTTGGCTAACTCCTGTTGATCCTTAAAGACAACTCACGCCTCCTCTTCTCCCAGTCTCCCTGAGGTTTCCCAGAAACACCCAGACTCCACTGAGGCCGACAGCCCTGCGCTCCACAGTCGGTGTCCACGGTTCTCCAGTTTCTCTGACTCTCATCCCTCAGCCCATCTCCTGATGCATAAGAAACATTACTGTCGGTGGGGGGACAATACTGACACCCCCTTTCTTTTATATCTCTCCTACTAAATATTCAAGTAACTGTGCTTTGCAAACGCAGCTTCAAGCCTTGCCTCTTAAGATCCTTCCTACCTAGAAATTCTGCCGCCCCCTCCGCCAAGTTGCGGAGAAAGGGAGTGAGTGCGTCAGTGAAGGGAAGGTGCCTGTGAATTAGTTGTCTCCTGGCCGACAATGGGGTGACCCGGTCCCCAACTTCGACGCTCGAGTAGGTGGTGGGACGCAGGGCAGGGAGGGCTGGCACTCACCCAGGCAACTCCGGCCGTCCTGCGCGGGCGCATAGCCCTGGGCGCACGTGCAGCGGAAGGAGCCCGGAAGGTTCTCGCACCAGCCAGGAGAGCAGGGGTTGCCCTCGGCGCACTCGTTCACATCTGCGGCGAAGAAGGCTCGCCTCGGACCCCGCCCCACTGGACGAGGTACTGTGAGGGAATGGGAGACCCTCCTTCCAGGATGTGGGGGGGTCCCCCACCCGGGGCGGGGGAAGCCGGGTTCTGGAGCCGACTCCCACGCCAATAGCCCCGCCCCATCACCGGGGCAACTCCCGAAGGGCCCGCCCTCTTGTGATCGAAGCCCCGCCCCACCCGGACCCCAGCCTCGCGCTCACCGCGGCAGGCCCCGCCCCCTTGGCTGCGGTAGCCTGGCAGACAGGCAATACATTTGAAGCTCCCAGGTTTGTTCTCGCATTTGCTATCCGGGCAGGTGCTAGGGTCTCGGCACTCGTCGATGTCTGCGCAGTAGGAAGGAAGAAAACTCATTTGGGGACAACGTTGCCGGCCAGGTGCTCAGGGTCCTCGGCAGGGCCTCCCTCTGTCATGGATCGACCAGGCGAAGCGGGCCCTCTGGGTTCCAGACCGAAACCTCCGAGAGGCTCAGGGCTGGGCAGAGATGGGAGTGAGGCCCTCCGCCCCCACCCCAGGCCGAGGCACCGCTGAGGACCCGCGTCGGTCCGGATGGGTCTTCCCCACCTTCGCACACGGGCGGTCGGGAGGCTTTAAGCCGGTAGCCGGGGTAGCAGTTGCACTTGTAGTGTCCCGGAAAGTTGATGCAGAAGCCGCCGTCGCCGCACAGGTGGGGCTTGGCGCACTCGTTCAGGTCTGAGCGGGAAGAAGGGGGCCCGAGGGGAGTGCAAGGCGGCGGAGGGGATGACAGGCGGTCGGGAGAGCCCCTCGGGTCCGCCGATCCCCGGGCCCGCCCCCGGCCCCGGCCACGCCCCCGGCCACTCA
>SJXQ01000251.1:568197-592749 GCA_006408695.1 Aepyceros melampus
GCCCCTCTCGCCCGCCGGCCCCCCCTCGGCCCCGCCGCCCGGGCCCAGCAGCAGCAGCAGCAGCAGCGCCAGCAGCCCCGCCGCCCCCGCCCCGCGCATCTCAGGGGCCAGGCCGCCAGCAGCCCCACGGGGCCCGGGCATCCGGGGCCGCAGGACCCGGGGGGGCGCGCCCGGGCGGGGGCGATGGTCCCGACGCCCGAGGGGGATAAGCAAGCCGGGAGCCCCGGGAGAGGCGCAGAGAGGGCAGCGAGGGACAGGATGGGAGGAAGCGCGGGCGCGGGCCCAGTGAGAGGCAGAGAGATGGAGGCTGGACCGCGGGGAGCCCAGAAACTTCCACTGCCCCGGGAAGGAGCCCAGCCACGAGCCGGGGCCGGGGGCCTGCGGAGGCCCCAATGTGAGGCCGGAGCGAGGAGGCCGGAGCAAGTTGAGGCGGAGAGGAGGAGCGAGGGGAGAGGAAGGCCGGGCGGCCGGCCCGCTCCGCGCCTCCCCTCGGCCGGGCTGGGCTCCCGCGGCCGCCGGGAAGCAGGGAGCGCGCGGGGCGGACGCAGGGAGAAGTGAGCAGTTGTTTTCCCTGGCTGGAGCGCGGCGCGGCGGCGGCGAAGGGGGCTGGGACGCTGGCCCCGGGCCAGGGAGACAGTTTTTTTCTGTTTAAAGCGTCGTCGCTGCCGCCTGGGGGAGCGAGGGTGTGCGGGCGGGTGGAGGCTAGGGGGGGCGGGCCTCGCCCCAGATGCCCGCCCCGCCGGAACCCGCCGCCGCCGCGCTGGGCCCGCTCCAGCGAGCCCTCACCTGGGAGCGCTGGCCGCCCCGCCGGATTCCTCCGGGCGGGGCCGGGAGGCCCGCGCCCACCTCCGCGCCGCAGCATCCAAGTGGGAAACCGAGGCTGGGGGAGGAAGATGGACCGGGCCCGGGGGTCGCGCGGCTGGTAGGAGGCCAGGTGGGGCTGGAACCCAGGGCTCCCAGCCCTGGCCCAGCCTCCTTTGCACATGCGGGGGTCTCACCACCCCTCAGTCACTTCTCATGAGTACTGGTCCATCCCAGCCCACTAAACTCAAGGAGGGGGTACCCCTTCACCAGGCCCTCAGTGGGGTCCCAGGAAGAAGTCCATGGGGTCCTGAAGAAGAGTAGATAGAGCAAAGTTTGAAATCCAGCTTGCCTGCCAACCCCCAGTAAATGGCTTCCCGGTGCCCACCCTGCCCCCGCCCCTTTGCCTTGTCTGGCCGGGCTGGCTGGGCTGGCTCTGGGCCTCAGACACTCTGGAATCGCCAAGGTCTGAGCTCAGGGCCTGGCCCCCTTCCCAGGCTAACAGCCGGGAGGAGGGGAGTGATGCCTGAGGGCCTGGGGCTGGGGAGGGGCACAGCTGGGCCCCAGGGCAGGGGCTGGCAGGGACTGGGGAAGGGCCCTGAGTTGGGTCAAGGCTGGAGAGGAGCCAGGCCAGCCCATTGGTCTGGAAGGGAGGCCCTCGAGGGCTGCCGTGGCCTGATGCCCAGGCCATATCACCGGGTGCCTGGCCAGGGGAGACCCCTGATTCAGTCTTTGACTCACAGAACTCAGCAGGGGGTGAGTATGACCAGGGAACCTCCGGAGTGTGTCACAGCCAAGACAGAGTGATACCCTCTCTCTGAGGGGAACAGGGGTTGCAGTCTGAGGGAAAGTGGGTTCAGGTATGTGACTTGAGGTACACCTGTGTAAGGAGCTCATGGCTTTAACTTTGAGGGTGGGCATATGTGGGGTGACTAAGGGAGACTTTTTAGTGGGCCCCTGCCCAAGTTGCTCAGTGGGCTCAGGCCCTGTTCAGATTGACAGGTATTGGAGGAGTAAGATGGGGGCAGTCCCGTGTCCCCAGGGGAGACAGGAGGGTATGTAAGTACGGACAGCCCCCACACTCCTTCAGGGCGCTCTCGGGTCACACACTGAGGCTGGGAGTGGTATTGATGCTCACCACCTGCCAGGCACAGGGCTAAGCATTTTCCAGTCATTTTTCCCTCATACTCATCTGAACCTGACCCTCTGCTTACAGTAAGGCGTGACTCACCTTGGAACACAGCATAAACAGACTAGGGTTAGAGTCTCATCTTTCGGAAACTGTTTTTTTTACCTGTAAAATGAGGATTAATTAGGCTTCGCTGGGTCCTAGTTGCAGCATTGAGTTGCGCAACTTTGAGTTGCGGCATGTGGGGTCTAGTTCCCTGACCAGGGATCAAACTCAGGCCCTACGATTGGGAGCGTGGAGTCTTAACAACTGGACCAGGGAGGTCCCCAACATGCACTTGTTAACAGGTAGAACCAATCGCTGCTTTCCTGGAGCTTCTGTCCTAGAGGAGACAGACACACGACAGAACAATTCACACCTGACTGAGGCTTTGCCAGAGGTCAGTGCTAAGACAGAGAAGAAGAGGGAGCTGGGAGCGAGAGCAGTGGTGAGACCTGAAGTCCAGGAAGCCCCTCTGACAAAGAGACTTTTAAGCCAGGAGCTGGAGGAGGAGCAGGAGTTAATGGGTGTGCGGTCTACCCAACGTTGGGGGAAGGCTGGAGGAGGCCTGAGGGATTGAGGGGAATTGTGGAGGGGACAGTTGACACTGTCATGCCAGGGTGGGGGGTAGGAAAAAGATTCATTTCTTCCAGGAGCTGAGACAGGGCCAGCGGAGCAACAGGGTGGGGAGGCAGAGAGAGAGAGCATCCGGAGGCGGAGGCGGGAGGCCATGGTGAGAAGTCTTGAGTTTTATTTTCATCACAGTGGAACTGTATCAGAGCAAGAAGGGTGTTCTTGGTATCTTCCCAGGAGAGACGATACAACCTGGATGTGGTGGAAATGTGTTTGGGGTTGGAATCCAGAGACTAGGTGAAGTGGAGGGTACCGGAGAGGCAGGTGGTGTGAATGCTTCCCAGGTGTCTGCCTGAGCCCCCCAGGCGGGTGAGGAATGCGGCAGGGGAGGGAGAGACCCACAAAGGAGTGTGGGTTCTGTTTGCAACTTGCTGAGTTTGAGATAGAGCCTCCCTGGTGGCTCAGATGGTAAAGCGTCTGCCTGCAATGCAGGAGACCGGGGTTCCATCCCTGAGTCAAGAAGATCCCCTGGAGAAGGAAATGGCAACTGCTCCAGTATTCTTGCCTGGAAAATCCCATGGATGGAGGAGCCTGGTAGGCTACAGTCCATGGGCTCGCAAAGAGTTGGACATGACTGAGCCTTTGAGATTGGACATGACTGAGAGTGTGAGATGCTTGTGTCATCCAAGTGGAGACGTCTCAATCCAGATATGTGGAGCTCAGCCAGGATGCCTGCCCTGGAGACACGGGCTTGGTGGCCTCAGCACACACAGGCATTTACAGCCACGGGAAAGGAGGGGCTCCTCTGGAGAGAAGAGGGTCAGAGAGAACCAGGGAGGTCTCCTCCTCCAGGTCAGAGAGAGGAGACAGAGTCTGACATGACTCAGAGGAGCAGCTGCAGGAAGCAGAGGGAAGAAAACCAGGAGTGTGATGTCGGAGAGCCCAGAGAAGCAAGTGTTTTGGGAGGAGAGCATGGCCAAGGGTGTCTAATGCTGCTGACAGAACGATGGAGGTAAGGTAGCCTCTGTTCCGGGACCGCTGAGGGGGCTGAGTGACCGGGAGCCGTGAGGGCCAGCGCCCAGCCCCATGCTTGGCATGCACTGAGTGCTCCATACATTTACTTACTGTCATTACCAGACTCCTTAAGCTCATCAGGGCTTCCCTGATAGCTCAGTTGGTAAAGAATCTGCCTGCAGTGCAGGAGACTCCGGTTCAATTCCTGGGTCAGGAAGATCCGCTGGAGAAGGGAAAGGCTATCCACTCCAGTTTTCTGTCCTGGAGAATTCCATGGACTGTATAGTCCATGGGGTCACAAAGAGACATGACTGAGCGACTTTCACTTTCACTTAAGCTTATCAGGGGCCCAGCTGGAAGCGGTGGGCACCATCACCTGGGTGATGAACATTAACTGGAGCCGCAGAAGCTGGAGCTGAAGTGGGGGGTTGAGGGGGCCCTGGGTTTCTACAGACACTGGCAGTACCTGTCCTCCTGCAGCCAGCAGGGAGAGAACTCTGGAAGTCATATTCCTCCTGTCCAGCCCAGCCTCCCAGAGGCCAAACCCCAAAGGAAGTTGTGGGCAGCGGGACTGGGGAGGGCACAGGGCAGGCAGGGTTGGCCTTGGGGCATGAGGCCTGGCGACTCAGATGCAGAGTCGATCCGCAGGGCTCACTGCAATGGCCCAACCAGAGAGTGTCCCTAGCTTGTCCGCCTTTTCTGTCTGCATCTCCTGTGTCACTGTACCCAGGCAGCCCAGCTTCCTGGAACCTACCAGCATGCCTCCCAGATGGAAGTTCTGTAAGCCCCAGGAGACCATGACCTCTGTGCTCAGTGCAGATCACTCCGGCCACGTAACGGGTCTCCACACCGCCATTGCTGCCCAGTCCCATCCCTCCTCCACCTGGTTCAGGACTCAACTTTTAAAACCTAATTCCAGGACTTCCCTGCTGGTCCAGTGGTTAAGAATCCACCCCCCCATACTCCAGTATTCTTGCCTGAAAAATCCTATGGGCAGTGGAGTCTTGGTGGGCTTCCTATCTTATCCAGACTGGGGAAAAAAAAAAGATCCACCTGCCAATGCAGGGGACACAGTTTCGATCCGTGGCCTGGGAAGATTCCTGGTGCTGCTGAGCAACTAAGCCCGTGGGCCACAATTATGGAGCCTGGGCTCTAGAGCCCGAGAGCCACAACTACTGAAGCCCACGCAGTTAGAGCCCGTGCTCCACAAGAGAAGCCACTGCAGTGGGAAGCCCGCATGCTGCAGTGAAGACATAGCACAGCCAAAAAATAAACTGATCTGAGGGCTCCCCTCGCAGTCCACTGGTGAAGACTCCATACTTCCGCCCCAGGAGGTCGGGTTTAATCCCTGGTCAGGGAACTAAGATCTTACACAATGCAAGGCCTGGCCAAAAGCAAAAACAGAAACCTAATTCCAACCATGCGCCTTCTCAGCTTACAAAACCTCCAGCAGCTTCCCTGTGCTCACCTGGCCTGCAAGGTCCTCTGTGCCTCCCCGTGGGCCTACGCCTGCTTCTCTCTAGTTCTTGCCTCCAGGAGGCATTTCTCTAAAACAGCTACCCCCAGCCCTTTGAGTCAATCTTGTGTGTATCTCCTGCTGGTCCTCGTCACAGCCTGAAGCATTCTCTATGGGCTTGATTATGTATTGTCCATCTCACCGCCCTCCCAGGAAGCACAGCCTCGCCTCCAGCTCCTAGCACGTGACCTGGCGCGCAGAGGGCACTGATGTTTGTTGACTGATTGGCTGGACTGAGACCACGAGGCTGTGAAAGATGAAACAGGTAGACTCAGCTCATCTGGCGAGTAAGATATGGGGATTGAATATAGGCTGGCCTGATCCAAAACCCACACAGTGTTCCTGGGAGGAGGAAGGAGAGGAGTCCCACAGATCGTCTACAAATAGGAAGGCAGGGCCCTGAGGGCAATAAGGGGCTTTTAGCCTGAGGAAGTGTCTCTCTGCCGCAACATCAGGGAAGGGCACCTTTGTGCAGAGGGGTTCTTGAGGCCCAGAGACGGCAGGGACTTGGCCAAGGTTACGTTACTGGGTCTTCCCAGGTGGCACTGGTGGTACAGAACCTGCCTGCCAATGCAGGAGACACAGATGCGGATTCGAGTTCAATCCCTGGGTCGGGAAGATCCCCTGGAGGAGGGTATGGCAATCCACTCCAGTATTCTTCCTTGGAGAATCCCATGGACAGAGCGGCCTGGTGGGCTGCAGTCCATAAAGTCACAAAGAGTCGGACATGCCAGGACTCAAACCTAGGGTTCCTGATGCTTCCTTAGGGGCATTGGCTGGACAGGGTGGCCCCAGCCTGTGTAACGGAAGTTAGGTTTCAGGAGGCAGCATACCACAGTGGTAGCTTTCTGGAATACCTGCTGTGAGCATTGGAAAAATTCTTCATCTTTTCTATGCCTCCTTCCTCATTTTCAGACAAGGAAGTAAAGCAGCTGACATTCATGAAACCCTTGGTGGATTCTGGCCACGCGGTAAGTCCTCAGTATATGTTACCTCTATTTTCTTTTATTTCTATCTTTTTAAAAAGATATTCTTTTTTTATTTGGCTGTGCTAAGTCTTAGTTGCTGCATGTGGGATCTTTTTAGTTTTGGCATGAAAACTTGTAGCACATGGGATCTAGTTCCCTGACTAGGAATCCAACCCAGACCCCCTGTGTTGGGAATGTGGAGTTTCAACCACTGGACCACCAGGGAAGTCCCGATGTTAGCTCTTTTCATTATTATCTGGACCTGGGGTCCAAAATGGGCTTGCTGGGAAAATCCCATGGACAGAGGAGCCTGGTGGGCTGCAGTCCATGGGGTCACAAAGAGCTGGACACGACTGAGCAACTGAGCACACACACTGGGGTCCAAAATGGGCTGCAGGTGGGAGCTGGCTGCCTGGGAGGACGGGGAGAATACCTCTGAAAGAGGGCTGACTGTGTGTCAGGCTCTGTGACACCTGAGTTCTGAATGTCTTTGGGAAGCTTCTAGGCTCTGAAGAAAGAAACGGCTCTAGGGGTGGTAGGTTCTAAAGGTGATGGTTGGAAGTTTCAGAGGCCTGGAGGGGCCAGTTGTGCCCTGAAGCATCTCTCTCCAAGTGATGTGGAGTGGCTGCCCCTGAATCCCTCTGATGTGTCCCCATGGTGTTGAAGAGCATGAGAGATGGGACTGGAAAATGAAATGAACTAGTTTTCATGCTTGATCAGCCAGAGGATCTTCAGCCTCGCCCCTTGTCTCTACCTTCCGAACCCAGGAAAAGTCCACTGGTGAGAATCTGACCGGAGACAAGCATGGCCTGGGTGGAGGCCCAGCCCTGCCACCTCCCAGCAGGGTGATTGTGAAGAAATCTCTTAACCTGTCCAGGCTTCAGCTTCTCCATCTGCACTTTGGGGATGATGATAAGACAAAACTCACAGTGCTGTCCTGAGGCTTAAAGGAGGGTAATTCAAGGTCTTAGCGCAGTGCCCGGCCCCAAGATAAAATACACCAAAAGTTCCTCTGAGGGGCTGCTGACACCAACTGCCCTTTGAGTATCCCCCTGTGATGATGGTACTAAAAGAGGGACTAGGAGTTACTTGTCAACAGCGTGTATGTTGGATTTGCATTTGTGTTTTTTTACATGTCGTTACAGGCCTGAGAGAAAAGGTCTCGTCTTGCCTCTTTGGCACAGGTTCAGAAATCTCCCATGGATTGTGGGAATAAAGTTTCTGTTGTGTTTGAAAAAAATACCCCCAAAACTGAGTATTATTATTTTTTATTAGGCTATTTCATTCATCTTAACTCAATTAAATTATATATATATATATTTACATTTTTAAATTTATTATTTATTTCTTTTTTGCTGCGTGGGTCTTCATTGCTGCCCTCGGCTTTTGCTAGTTGCAGTGCGCTGGAGCTGCTCCTTGTGGTGTGTGGACTTCTCGCTGCGGTGGCTTCTCTTGTTGTGGAGCACGGGCTCTAGAGCTTGGGCTCAGTAGTTGTGATACACAAGCTTAGTTGCCCCATAGCATGTCGGATCTTCCTGGTGTGTGTGTGTGCTAAGTCACTTTAGTCGTGTCTGACTCCATGCGACTCCATGAACTGTAGCCTGCCAGGCTCCTCTGTCCATGGGATTCTCCAGGCAAGAATGTAGTGGGTTGCCATGCCCTCCTATAGAGGATCTTCCCGACCCAGGGATCGATCCCACGTCTCTTACTTCTCCTGCATTGGCAGGCGGGTTCTTTACCACTATCGCCACTGGGAAGCCCAGGATCTTCCTGGACCAGGGATCAAATCCATGTCCCCTGCACTGGCAGGCGGATTCTTAATCCCTGGACCACCAGGGAAGTGCGAGTATTATTAGTTTTATTACTGTATCGTCTAGCCCTTTCTTGTTTCCCAGAAATGTCAGGCCAATTCACGTTGCAGTGAAAAACAAGAAGAAAAATCAATACCTTTTGGAGGCCTGTTAGCCTGATGATACAATAACGCCAGTTACAATGCTCAGAGCCGTGGCTACAAAGCATAGGCCACCTGTTGCCATGAGAACCTGATCCACCAAACGCGGCAGTTGAGAAGGGCTTATAACTGAGCTGTGTGTGAATATGCGCTGGTGGGATATGCTGCCACTCAGGGTCAGGCCTAGCTACTGCCACGACCACTGTGCCCGGAAAGGACAAATGCTGGGCTCGGCCGCGAGAGGGTAGGAAAGGGTCCCACTGCTTCCCAAACAGCTGGGCTGCCCACTGTGACTGCTCGGAATTGGCTTCACCACCAGCACTCCTGAGACCTGTGTGCTTGCCTTGTGACAAGGACTGTGATGGGTCTGCGGTTCTACCCTACCTGCAAATACTAGTGAGCCTGCCACAGGTTCGTGGATGCTGGCAGAAGACAGGAGATTCCTGGGTCAGAAACAAAGGACCTCGTTATTCATGGCATAGTAAATAGCACAATCATGAGCATATTGACATCAGTCCTCTGGTCCCCAAGTCCTGTGGGGTGGCGCCAGTGGCCTGGGTAGATGCCTGCACACAGTGGGTTGTGGTATGGGAGCGGGCCCTAAACTTTAGGACCTATGTCTTTTTTGTTAAAACAATTCTTGTTTGTTTCTGTATTTTTATGTATTTGGTTACATTTTGGGTCTTAATTGCAGTATGCAGGATCTTCATTACATCATGTGGTACCTTCCATTGGGGCACATAGACTCTAGTTGTGGCACGTGGGCTCCAGAGTGCACAGGCTCAGTAGCTGTGTGGCGTGAGCTTAGCTGCACAGGCTCAGTAGCTGTGTGGCGTGAGCTTAGCTGCTCTTTGGCATGTGGTGTCTTAGTTCCCTGACCGGGGATTGCATCTGAGTCCTCAGCACGGCAAGGTGGGTTCTTAACCACTCGACCACCAGGGAAGTCCTCCCAGGTCTTTGCTAATGGGTGCCCTTTGCTCTAGAGGGAACGTCTATCTCAGCCTTTCATGGCTGTTCACAACATCCTTAAGAAGAGAGTCCAGGACAAAGGCAGTCAGTGCCTCTCTTGCAAAACGTGCAGAAACTCAAAAGGATCCCTGGAGAATTGTCTTACAATAATATCCACCCCCCATTTCTACACTGTCTTGGCTTTTGGTGAATTTTCCCATGAGTTCACTACTCTGTTGGCAAATCTGATGGACAGAAGCTAGGACCAAGCCTGTTCAATTTGCACATACAGCATTTAACTAAAGCTACTATCAATAGGACTGCAAGCAGCAGGATAAAGCCAACTTGCACTTCTGACCTCAGCCATGCCTCCCAGCTGAGCAAATCCAGAAAACAATAGATCTACCTCAGAAAGCCAGGTGGCTCGCTCCTTAGTTCTTTTCATTGCCCTTTCCACCTTGGCCCAGCAGGCATTCAGGACAGTCTCAGTTCACTGAGCAAGGTTGCTATGGATGATAGATTTCTTCCGGACTTCTTTCCTGAAGGCCAGAATCTGTGCAATTAATATATCTTCTGGAGGACTTAGCTGCTGGTCCAGTGGTTAAGACTCCACACTCCCAAGGCAGGGGGCCCAGGTTCAATCCCTGGTCAAGGAACCAGATCCCACATGCTGCAACTTAGATTCCCGCATGTCCCCGTGAGGACTGAAGACCCTGAATGCTGCAGCTAAGACCTGGCCTAGCCAAATAAATAAGTAAGTGTTGAGTGTTAGTCACCCAGTCGTGTCTGACTCTTCATGATCCCATGGACTGTAGCCCCCTAGGCTCCTCTGTCCATAGGATTCTCCAGGCAAGAATTCTGGAATGGGTTGCCATTTCCTTCTCCAGGGGATCTTAGTGACCCAAGGATTGAGCCCAGGTCTCCTGCATTGCAGGCAAACTCTTTATCATCTGAGCCACCAGGGAAGCTCGAATAAGTATTAGAGGGGAAAAAAAAAAAAAAAAAATATATATATATATATATATATATATATATATCCTCTGTACCTAGGTTAATGCTTTCAGTCATGAGTGAGACAGTTCTTTGTCTCTGACCCCCAGGAGTCTTCTGTCTTCTGCCGGCAAGCAAGAACCTGTGGCAGGCTCACATGTTAATTTGCAAGTAGGCTAAAGTCAAGGAGAAATTTCAAATCACTCTGTTTTATAGAGAGAGGCACATTAATGTGACTTCCACATCAATGGCTCAGAGGTTAAAGCGTCTGCCTGGAATGAGGGAGACCCAGGATCAATCCTCGGGTCGGGAAGACCCCTGGAGAAGGAAATGGCAACCCACTCCAGTAATGTTGCCTGGAGAATCCCATGGAGGGAGGAGCCTGGTAGGCTACAGTCCATGGGATGGCAAAGAGTCGGACACAACTGAGCGACTTCACTTTCACTTTCGCTATCCACATCAGTCATATAGTCTCAAGGGTACACATGGTACTTTTGGGAAGAAACCTGGTGCCCCCCAGTTGGACCTACGTCAGTTAGGGGGTCCCAGGTTGACAGTGCCTCCTCTCAGGTTGGGAGGCCTTAGGACCCCCAGCCCAATTCAAGTAACTGAGTCTAGTCTTTCCTTTCAGAAGGCTGGCTCAGGGCAGTTATCCTGTTTGTCTAGGCCACTGGCCAGATGGCACTTATCCACTCGATGGCATGACCGAGTGGCGATGGCTACGGGCTTGGGCCTGGGGACTTTACCTGGAGGTGATGGTGTTGACAGGTATTTCATGTGGGAAGGACTTGAGGGCAGGAGGAGAAGGGGGAGACAGGATGAGATGGTTGGATGGCATCACCGACTCAGTGGACATGAGTTTGAGCAAACTCCAGGAGACGGTGAAGGACAGGGAAGCCTGGTGCGCTGCAGTCCACGGGGTCGCAAAGAGCTGGACACGACTGAGCAACTGAACAAGAAGAGCTGAGGCTACCTCCTGCTCTTTCCTATCTCTTGGTAAAGTTAAGCAGAATAGCAGTCAAGTCAAGGTCAGAAGTGTGGAGCATGGCAGACCTACCAGTCAGTTAGATTTAAACCACTTGAAAGAGTTTGACCAAGATGTTATCCTCAGTGAAGAAGGTTCCAGGTGGTTTAGAAAGACAAGAATGTTAGTGTCTTTCTTCCCCTCTCTCTCCCAGGGTCTGAGGAGTCCCCCTCCCCAGGTGCCAAGCTTGCTATTCTCCCTCCACTGTCACAAAGTCAGCATGCTCTACTCCCCTAGTTAGAGCGTCACCTTTTCCACAGTCTCTCTTGCCTATACTTTTCATCTGGAATATTGGGTGCAAGAAGGACCGGGAATTTTTATAAAATATACAGAGACCACTCCACATGTGGGCCACTGTCAGGGGGACTCACAGAGAGAGGGAAGTGCGCACCAAGCCCTCTAGGGATTCTCATGATCTAGACCCGTGTCAGTCAAACAAGAGAATCCAGGTGGTTGAACCATAATATATTGAGAATCCCCGCAGTCCCCTCCTTTCATTTATTTTTGGTTTTTAAAATGTATTTTTTGGGCTGCACTGGGTCTTAGTTATGGCACACGAGATCTTCGTTACAGCAGGCGGGCTCTTCGTTGCAGCGCGCAGGCTGCTCTCTAGTTGTGGTGTGCAGATTCTGTAGCTGCAACGTGTGAAGTTAGTTTGCATGTGCGATCTTAGTTCCCAGAGCAGGTATCGAACCACACTGGAAGGCGGATCTTAATCACTGGACCACCAGGGAAGTCTTGAGGCCCCTTTCTGACCGGGCTGTAACCCAGCGTTCACCAACCCCGCTGACTTGGAGTTTCTGTTAAGGGAAAGAAAGAAGCATTATGTCCAGGAATGGTGAATGGTCAGCCCTAAAATTCCAAAGCTGGTCTATATAAACCCCACCCTTCTCATCTTGATCATTATGAAGGTCCCATAGTGACTAAACCGCTGTACTGAGGTATGTGGGCCAGAAGGAAGAGCCAGAAACCTCTTTGAGCTAATTTTTGAGGAGCTGTTTCAATAGTACTCCATGCTTATGGATGATTAAGGAGAATGGAAGGACCGCCAGATACCTAGACTATCAGCCCATTGTTGGGTAGCTTTTGAGATGAAGGGTACACCATTGTTAGACTTCAGTTGGTCCAGAAAGCCAAGAACATTACACAGATTGGTCTCAAGGACCACAATGGTGTGACCAAACTCGACTGATTGATCTGAAACAGTACCACTGTAAACTGAAAAAATATGAAACACCATCCATAGCCCCAAGAAGGAGCCAAAGGCCCTGTGCCTTCAATCTCTCAGGAGTGGGCAGGGACAATGCCATATACACTGTAGCCTCCCTCTTCGCAGACGAAGAGATTTTGGCTGGAATCACAAATCTGGCATGAAGCGGTGGCCTCTGCATCAGAGGCAGAGTCCTATACTTTGTGTCCACTCTGTGACGGTGGACGTGCTGCTGTATCTGGTATGATGATGAGTCCGGGCAGAAGTGGAGACAATCTGGGCATTGCGGGCTCGATCCACAGCTTGATTCCTGTCATCTTGTCAGAGAATGGGTCCCCAGCAGGGGTATCTGCATAAGTGATTTAGATGGTTAGATCAGCCTGACTTGTTTCCACCGTTAGCTGAGAACACTGCGGTCCAAAGCCCTCTACAGGCAGCAGGATCGTGACATTGTCTGTTTCACGTCTGGGGACTCCTTGACTCAGCAACCACAGCCACACTGCATTCGAGCTGGAGCTGCGAGGTTCACGCCATTTGGCTTATCTGGTCTTGAGTTGGTCACTCTGGCTAAAGGTCTGGCAGTTTTGTTGATCTTCTAAAGCAGTGGTCCCCAACCTTTCTGGCACCAAGAACCAGTTTTGTGGAAGGCAATTTTTCCACAGCCGGGGGTGGGTGAGGTGGTTTGGGGATGATTTAAGAGCGTTACATTTATTGTGCTAATGATAATCTATATTTGCAGCTGATCCCCAACGCTAGCATCACAACCTCAGCTCCACTTCAGGTCGTCAGGCACTAGATTCTCACAAGGAGTGAGCAGCCTAGATCCTTCCTATGTGCAGTTCATAGAAGGCTTCGTGCCCCTATGAGAATGTTGCACTGCCAGTGATCTGACAGAAGCCGGAGCTCAGGTAGTAATGGGGAATGATGGGGAGCCACCGTAAGTACAGATGAAGCTTCACTGGCTTGCCCGCCGCTCACCTTTGGCCATGCAGCCTGGTTTCTAATAGGCCATGGACAGGGAGTCGGGACCCCTGTTCGAAAGAACTAAATTGTAGGTGAGCTGATTTTCTCTCATCTTTTTTCTAGCTTTCCTTCTGTTTTCTTTGGATTTAGTTTGCTCTGCTTTTTCTAGTTAAGTCTTAAGGTATAAGTTACATTACTGACTTGAGACCTTTTTTTTCTTTTAAATATAAGAATATACAGGGAATTCCCTTGCGGTCCAGTGGTTAGGGCTTGCTGCTCTCATTGCTGAAGCCTCGGGTTTGAGGTTCAATCCTGGGTCGGAGAACTAAGATCATATGAGCCCTACAGTGCAGCCAGAATAAAAAAAAAAGAAAAAAAGTAACACACGACTGTAAATTTACCTCTAAGCACTGCCATGGCTCCATCTGACAAGTTTGGGTAAGCTGTGTTTTCATTAATCTCAAAGTAGCTTCTAACTTCCTGTGTGATTTCTTCTCTGACCTATTAGTTATTCAAGAGGGTGTTAATGTCCACATATTTGTGAATTTCCCAAATTTCCTTGTTATTGATTGCTAATTTCATTCCAGTGTGATCTGAGAACATATTTTGTATGATTTTAACCCTTTTTAAAAAGTATATTCAGGGACCTCCCTGGTGGTCCAGTGGGTAAGAGTCTGCCTTGCAGTGAGGGGGCTCAGGTTTGATCCCTGGTCAGGGGACTAAGGTCCCACACGCTGCGGAGCAACTAAGCCACACAACACAGCTGGAGAGTCTGAGGGCCACAATGAAAGATCCCATGTGCCACAACTGAGACCGAATACAGCTGAATAAACAAGTAAAAGTTTAAAATAAGTGTATTAAGACTTGTTTTATGGTCTAACCTACAGTCTATCCTGGAGAATGTTCCAAGTATATTTAAGAATATGACTTCTGCTGTTGTTGGCAAGAGTGTTTTATAGATGTCTGTCAGGACTTGGACTTGACAGCTCTGATTTTTATTTTAAAGGAGACTTCCTTAATAGGGGGTGTTTCTGTCCCACTGTCATAACAACATGTTATTTCTGCCTTGTTTTAATAGAAGGACGAGGATTCTAGCTGGAGCTGATCACAAGAATTTATTTAGATTTCTTTGTGTCACCTGTAGCAGTACTATAAACTTAAACAATACAAGCCCAAGCAGTAATCATTGCCTCATCTGTAGTTTCCGTGGGAGTTTGTCTGCCTCAAGGAAATTCCCCTAAGAGGGACAAAGCTCCCTTACAGTAGCCAGGACCCACTGCAGGGTGTGGGGTGGGGATGGAGGAGCTGAGACCTTTTATTGTCATCTCAGAATGGATTTAAGATTGCCATGATAGACTGTAGAAAAGGCTGAGCTGTACGATGGCCCAGCTGTTGCCATTCTATCTTACCAAGTATCACTTGCCCTACCCCTTGTCTCCTAAGTGAGCCAGCAAAGTTCTAGTAATTCAGCTATTTGTTTTTGTCCATAGCAGTAGTGAAGTTCTGTGAGATGTTTCTACTCCCCAGCCCCACCCAGGAGAGAGGAGTTGTCATGAGGAATAAATGGAGTAAATGGGAGGATGAACGTAAGGGTCTTAGTTGAGGCCAGGTAGGATAAGCTGTCAAGTGGAGATCGGTCATTATGATGACACAGAAGGATGCATCGAGGAATCTGGGGTAAGGAGGAGCTGAGGGCTGAAGATAGTAAGGACCTGGAGGGACTGTGCATATAGGCTAGAGTCCAAGAGGCCCTCTAGTCAGTTTGGCAGAACCAACCTGGCATCAGGCCCTGAGTCAGGTACCCTGCTGCCCAAGAGCCTGCTAGTAGTTGGACAGAGTGACTCAGGGCCCAGGGCTCTCCAAAGAAGCAGGGGGCAGCAAGTGTCCAAAAATGGAAGGTCCAGGGAGTCTATGTAGGAGGAAGATGGGGCAATGAGGAGGGCACTCTAGCTGCAGGTAAAACTGTGAAAGCACATTCTGCCAGTCAGAGACAGACTGCTTAGGAGACTGTGGGAGTCTAAGTCCTTGGCCTCCACTTCCCTGGAATACACCCTTGAGGCACTGCAGGCTGCACATCGGGGGTACTGCTGCTGCTCCACCTGGCTTCTCCAAACCTACCAAGGAAGAATGTGTATGGGGTAAAAAAAGAGAGGGAGAAAACAAAAAAACCGACTGGGGCCAATGTTTAGGAAGCCTGAGTTATTTTAACAGCAACCCACTCAAGAAGACATAAAGGTCATGTGTGTGCTCAGTCATGTCTGACTCTTTGCGACCCCATAGGCTGTGGTTTCAGTGAAGGCAATGGCACCCCACTCCAGCACTCTTGCCTGGAAAATCCCATGGACGGAGGAGCCTGGTGGGCCGCAGTCCATGGGGTCGCTAGGAATCGGACACGACTAAGCGACTTCATTTTCACTTTTCACTTTCATGCACTGGAGAAGGAAATGGCAACCCAATCCAGTGTTCTTGCCTGGAGAATCCCAGGGATGGGGGAGCCTGGTAGGGTGCCGTCTATGGGGTCGCACAGAGTCAGAGACGACTGAAATGACTTAGCAGCAGCGGCAGCAGGGATCGAATCTGCTCTCCCCTGTGTTGCCTGAAGATTCTTTACCACTTCACCACCTGGGAACCCCCATAAGGGTCACAGGCAAGCATAACAAACCCCTCACTCCCACTCTCCAGCATGCAGCTGGGACCAAAACAGCACATGCCCAGCACAGCGATTGCCACCACCACCCCACCCGATCCCCGCCTCCATCAGCTGGCTTTTTGAGCGCGCCAGCTTCAACAAAATAAAAATACCTGCTTAGGCGCTAACTTTGCATCAGTCCCAGGCCTTTGGATGGGGATGGAGGGGGTAGAGGGGTGGGCACACTGGAACACCGGACATGCAGAAGGGGAGGGGTCTTGAAATAAGCTGAAAGGTATAGACTTTGCAGACAAAGGTCCGTATGTATAGTCAAAGCTATGGTTTTCCCATAGTCACGTAGGGATATGAGAGTTGGATCATAAAAAAGGCTAAGCGCGGAAGAATTGATGCTTTTCAACTGTGGTCCTTTGGACAGCAAGGAGATCAAACCATTTAATTCTAAAGGAGATCAACCCTGAATATTCATTGGAAGAACTGATGCTGAAGCTCCAATACTTTGGCCACCTGATGCGAAAAGTCGACTCATTCGAAAAGACCCTGAAGCCGGGAAAATACTGAAAGCAAAAGGAGAAGCGGGCAACAGAGCATGAGATGGTTGAAGGCATCACTGACTCAATGGACATGAGTTTCAGCAAACTCTGGGAGATAGTGAAGGACAGGGGAGCCTAGCGTGCTGCAGTCCCTGGGGTCCTACAGTCGGACACGACTTGGCGACTGAACTGATGGAAAGAACTTTCGTTGCCTGGCCTGCTTTGCCAGTTGAATGGCGAACGAGTGAGGCCCGAGGAGGCTCCACGCACGCGGAAGGGGCCGTTTGTTATTATCAAGAGTGGTGTTGTGATGATGCCAACCGCCCCGCCTGTCCCGGATCCTGCCAGTGCGGAAAGGGAAACATCAGGGAGGCGGAGGCCAGCGGAGATTTCTCAAGCCAAGAGATCCCCTCCAACTGCGGCGGGAAGAGCGACCCTGCACTGTCACTTCCGCGTCCAGAGACCTGAGTGGCATTATCAGGGAGACGCCCCTCCTGACGCCCAGCCAGTCGAAAAGTTTTTGTCCACAGAATCCCACCGAGGGGCGTGCCAGTGGGACAGGGTCCAGACTACAGCAGACACGCCCCACTCTAGGCATCGCGACGTCGGAGGAGCAGAGAGAGCGTCATTTCCGCCCTCACTCTCGGCCCAACAGGGAAGGGCGGGGCAAGCAGAAGGCGCGCTGCTTGTGCGTCGCTTCCGGTGAGTCTAGCGGCGACAACGGCAACATGGCCCTAAACGGCGCTGGTGAGGACATGGATTGCAGGGGCCTGTGGCTTCGCGGTTCGGGCGGCACCTTGCTTCAGCAAGACCTTCCGGCCCCTTGTGCCTCTCTTCCCCCAGAAGTCGACGACTTCTCCTGGGAGCCCCCGACCGAAGCGGAGACGAAGGTGCTGCAAGCGCGGCGGGAGCGACAGGATCGCATCTCCCGGCTCATGGGCGACTACCTGCTGCGTGGTTACCGCATGCTGGGCGAGACCTGCGCCGACTGCGGGGTGAGGAGATACTCGGGACGTGGGATCCAGGCTGGGGCCGCGGACCAGGCCACATGGCCCTTTCCCCATCTCTCCCCTCTGAACCCCGTCGTCTGTCCACCCCTGCTCCCTGTGCTTTCTGCCCCCTAGACGATCCTCCTCCAAGACAAACAGCGGAAAATCTACTGCGTGGCTTGTCAGGAGCTCGATTCAGACGTGGATAAAGATAACCCGGGTGAGGGGTCAAGGGTGCTTAGTGATAGAGACTCAGGAACAGTAGTTGGGAGGTGAGAGTGGTATTTGTGGGTGGGGCAAGGGTGAGTTGCGTTCTCCTTTCTCCTAGAAAGGACCATTCATTCATTAAGTGCACCAAGCACCTACTGTGTGCCAGACATCCGAGCCTGAGCTTATTAGGCATAGTTCTGATGAGAGAAGGCCTTATAGTCTTTAAGCAAGGGCGTAAATACCTCTGATACAAAAAAGAAAATGGATGTGTTCCCTTATACTGGGGCAGGGAATACATCTCAAGTACAGAGAGAGCAGAACAGTGAAGGGTAGGGAAGTGTCTCAGGGCTGAGGTGGGGCCAGGTATATCCTGATCATTCCACTGGCTTTCTCCTTTTTTAGCTCTGAATGCCCAGGCTGCCCTCTCCCAAGCTCGGGAGCACCAGCTCGCCTCTGCCTCGGAGCCCCCCTTGAGCTCTCGGCCTGCCCCTCAGCCCCCAGTACCCCGTCCTGAACACTGTGAGGGAGCTGCAGCAGGGCTTAAGGCAGTCCAGGGGCCACCCCCTCCTGCTGTGCTTCCAAATGCAGATGTGGTGGCCTGCACACAGGAGGCTCTGCTGCAGAAGCTGACCTGGGCCTCAGCTGAGCTGGGCTCTAGCACCTCCCTGGAGACTAGCATCCAGCTGTGTAGCCTTATCCGGGCGTGTGCTGAAGCCCTGCGTAGTCTGCAGCAGCTGCAGCACTAAAAAACCCCTCCTGAGAAAAACCCTGTAGAAAAACAGCTGCTCCTCTTGTGTGGTTTGTTCTTTTTTTTTGGTTCTGAATGTGCATGCAAGTCCCAGCTCCACTCCTCTTTCCCCTACTTTTGGTCTTTCATGGTATCACAGTCTGGTCTCCTTGATGCCCTGAGAAATGGTGGGGCTTGTTTCTGCTCAATATCCCCACTCAAAGGATGAGGTGGCAGAGGACTATGTGCTATTTTTTCTTTTTTTCTGGTGAGGAGGCCCCAACCTCAAAGGCAGAAACAGGAGGCGTGGATCTCTGAAGGAATCCTGGAACCTCCGCAGCCATCCAGCGCTATTCCCCACCCTTGAGAGAGATTTGAGGTTCCAGTCCCCTCAGTAGCTTCCCTTTCTTCGCCCAAGCATCCAGACACCATCATCCTGTCCCACCTCAGGCCCAGACCAGGTACTCAGATACTGACAAGATGTCGTCAGATAGGGATCAAGGATGGTCTTAACCTGTCTCCTGACCACACCCCACCCCTTTTAGATCCTTTTCCTTGAGAGTTGTAATTGGCCAGAATAAACAGTGTTGGGGAGGGGGAAGAACCGCACCCTCCGCTTTTAACCTCTTCCCTCCTTTTTACCTGCTTCCCTTCTATCGGTGGCCAATGCCCTTTTCTCTGGTCTCCTGGGGCAACGTGGTCGCACAGAGCCGTTGCCCTTTTAAGACAGGCCCCGCCCACGCGGAGGGGGTGGGGCAGGGGCGGAGTCGGAGGAGTCCGGGTGGGAACAAAGCGCGGCCTGCGGGCGGCGGCTGGGCTCTGGTGGCGGGGCCACGGGGTTCGGGGCCTGCGGGCGGCGGCCCGGACGGAGCGTTGGAGAAAAAGAGGCGGCATCATTCTCTGGTACCCGCCCGGCCATGAATGGGCTGCCTTCTGCCGAGGCGCCGAACGGCGCAGGCTGCGCCCTGGCTGGTCTCCCGCCGTTACCGCGCGGCCTTAGCGGTCTTCTCAACGCGAGCGGGGGCTCGTGGAGGGAGCTAGAGCGCGTCTACAGTCAGCGCAGCCGCATCCACGATGAGCTGAGCCGAGCCGCCCGCGTCCCGGACGGGCCCCGCCAAGCCACCGGCGCCGCCAACGCGGGAACTGCCGCGGGTACTCCTGGCTCGCGTCGCCCTGTCAACCTCGACTCGGCGCTGGCGGCGCTGCGCAAGAAATGGTGAGTAGCTGGGCCTCGGTCAGCTAGGCGTTGGGGGGCGACGGGGCAGCCACCAAGCTAGAGAGTCCAGGCGCGGGCGGGGCGGGGTCCACAGGCAACGCGGTCTGGGTCTAGAGGAACAACAGAAAGAAGCCAGCTGGGTCAGAGAGGATACGGTAATAATTATAGCTATGTTTATTGGCAATAGTTACCATGTATTTTTAAATGCTTTACTAGTGTTATTTCTTTCCATTCTTCTGTCTTGTCCCTGTCCTGCAGATAGGGGTTACTGACTTGCCTAAAGATTCAAAGCTGTCCACAGAAACCTGTGCTTGGGAAGATTGGCTTGGGCGGAGGGGTGGCTGGCACTCCAACCCCAGCCCACTTTCAGTCTTTTGCAGGTGGGCCTGCGGCAGCTGGACATGTCCCTGCTGTGCCAGCTGTGGGGCCTGTATGAGTCGATCCAGGACTATAAGCACCTGTGCCAAGACTTGAGCCTGTGCCAGGACCTGTCATCCTCCCTGCACTCAGACAGCTCCTACCCACCCGACGCTGGCCTGTCTGATGACGAGGAGCCTCCAGATGTTAGCCTGCCCCCAGACCCGCCACCCCTCACTGTGCCCCAGACACACAATGTCCGGGACCAGTGGCTGCAGGATGCCTTCCACATCAGCCTCTGAGAGCTGGGAGGGTGGGGGCATGCACCCACGAAAAAGGCTCAGAAACTCACCCTCAGCAAGTACTCGGACTATGGTGCCTGCTTTCCCCCATACCACCTCACCTCACAGGAGGGCAGGGTCTGGGCCCCACGGAGGCAAAGCTGCCCACCCTCTCATGTCTTGGATTAGCTGGCACTGGGGCGGGTACCTGGGCGTATAGCCTCTGCCCATGGCACTGGTCCTCCACTTGTCTCACCTGTGGGACCTCCAGCGTGGCCGACCTTCAGTCTGACAGTGGGGTCCAAAGCACTTCCCTTGGTTCCTCTGGGACTGGGATTGAGTGGCCTGGCTCCTGTCTCTTCACCTTCGCTGCTGTTGCAGCTGCTGGCTCAGGGGCATCCCACCTCTGGCCCCTGGGTTCCACTGCCCTAGACAGGGGCTCTCCAGGACCCATTCCTGCACCATCCAAGGTCAGGAGGGCCAAGGTTCCGTGCTGGATATTTAAGTTTAGGGGTCAGCCTCTTTGGCTCATAGATAAATAAAATACTGTCTCAGCATTGGTGTGTTCTGACTGACTGGCTCTGGCGGGAAGAAAGCGGTGATTCTGACAGGTGCTGCCCCGCGCTCCGCCGGCAGGTGGCGCCCGAGACCCCGAGTTGGAAGAGGCTCGGCTGCGGCCGGGTGCGACACCTTGCTCCTCGGGCAGAGTTGCCTGCCCATCGGTCCAAGCTGGCTCGGCGTGGTCTCGCGGTTGTGTGATTGCCGGCGAGTCACTTCCCCTATCTGGCTGGAGGCCTGGAGCCCAACCAGCCTGCCCACTCGCTTTGGGCTTTCCTGGCCGGCCGGGAAGGAAGGAGAAGCAGCCGCCCATCTCGAGGAGAGAAACTTTCCACCCCAAGTTGGGGCGGAGTTGAGGCGGCACAGGAAATGGGTGGGCCGGGGCAGGCGGGCCGGGCCGAGGGGCCCTGGGCGTGAGAGGGGAAAGCGCCTCCTGGAAGGGCCGGGAACGAGTGACCAATGGGCAGGAGGAAAGAGTTGCAGAGGCAGAAAGGCATGGAGCCCCAGTGCCCGAGGCCCCCCTAGAGTCCAGGCAAGCCCTGGAGGGGTGATGGGGCTGTGGGTTTTGATGCCTGAGACACTCCCAGCGGCCAAACACCCCCATTCTCTGCCTGGCTCCCTCTCTGCAGCACCTGGGACCTTTAGAATTGTGTGTAAAAGGCTTTCTTTTACAGTGGAGAGCCACGAGGCTGGGTCTTGCAGCTAAACCGGGGTGTCAGCTTCTTTCCCTCATCACCCAGATAAGTCTGCACATTTGCGAGTGGTGGGTGCTAAGGCTTTCGCGCACACAATACCCCACAACTTCCTGAAACAGAGGAAAGGACCTCGAAGTTGCGCAGTTAGCTTACCGGCTGGCTGCCTGTCCCCACGTCCGCTGCAGTCACTTACGACCTGGACAGAACTCAGCTGACACTCTTGGCAGTCAGACGTCCTGTTCAGACGGAGCATTTATCAAGGACCAGGCTTCTGCCCATTCACAAACCTAGCAGAGCGTTTGCACTGACAGAGGGAACAGGCCAGTGTGCTGCTCTACGGCTGTTCTCCTAACTCTGGGCCTGACACCTGCAGCGGTTCATGACCCATCAGGCGGGTTGGCGATAAGGGCTCTAATCTAGGTGTGAACACAGCGGTTAACGCCCCGCGGCAGGCTTTCCAGGGGAGGGAGAGTAAACACACACTTTTACTCTCCACGATAAGGGATTTCATTTAGTAAGACCTGGCAAAAATCAGCCAGATTCCACACTAAATGCTTTCCAAGGTTTCATTCTCAGTGATGTTGTAAAAGGTGCAACTATAATTATCCCTATTTTGCAGAGGTAAAAACTGAGGCTCAAAGCGTTGGTACTTTGCCCAAGGTTACACACTTGTTGGAGGTCAGCTGCTTGTGGGGTGTTGGAACTGCCTTCCCACTTGACAGCTGGAGAGCCAGGTCTGGAGGCTGGCCAGTGGGTGCTGCTCACCGTAGGGCCACCGGGGTTGGCTCCTGACCCTGGTCCTTCCTCCTCTGCTTAACACGTGGGTGGCAGCAGGAGTCTGTCTCCCCAGCTGGCTCTGCCTCAGCGCACTGAGACCCTTCACGTCTCTTCTCCTTTCTGGTCTCTATTTCCCCAGCCTGTGAAATGGGGCCACCAGTACGTACCTCACAGGGCTGCGGGCAGGAAGGGAGGCGACCGGGCAGCGCTCTCGCGGGCGGCACCAATTGCTGGTGGCCCCCTTCCCCGGACCGCGCACCCCCTTACCCCGCCCGCGCCTCCACACTGCCTCGGCTCGCAACAGTCGGACGCTGCGGTCTAGACGTCCCCCTCGACCCTGCTCTCCCTCCCGCGCGAGGCCCCGGAAGCCGGGCCGCCCCGCCCCCGCGCTCCGCCCGGGCCCCCGCCTCCCGCCGGAGCCCCGCCCGCCTTCCGACGGGGGTGCGGCTCCAGGAAACGGCGCGCTCGCCGCTCAGCGCTCCAGCGACCCGACGCGCCCCAGACGACCCCGCCGAGGCGGCCAGATCACCGGCGGGCCCCTGCGGCGGCGGCGGCGGCAAGAGCGGCCCCCGATCCCGGGCCTCGGACCCCTCCGCACGGACGGGGCGGGCGGCGCGGATAGGATCCTGGAGGCCATGGGGACCTGGGCCGGGCCAGCGGTCACGGACTAGCGGGAGTCCCGAGTCTGAGGAGCGGGCGGCGGAGGCGGCGGGGCCATGACCTCGGTGTGGAAGCGCTTGCAGCGCGTGGGCAAGCGGGCCGCCAAATTCCAGTTTGTGGCCTGTTACCACGAGCTGGTGGTGGAGTGCACCAAGAAATGGTGAGTGGGAGGGAAGCCTGGGGGACTCCCCAAACTGGCTGGGACCCCAACCGGGGGCCTGAGAACCCTGACCTCCGTCCAGTGGCCAAAGAGACCGCCCACTCCAGCCAGGGCCCTGGGGAACCAGACACAGAGAAGGGCCCTGGTGACTCTGGGGGATCCCCAGAGTCGGGGGACTGTGGGCAGCATATGGGGAGTGGAGGTCAGGAGTTCCAGGCCTGAGGATCTGGGTGAGCCCACACTTTCCTCAGCTGCTATCAGAGCTGGGGAAAAGGAGGCCTCATATTTCTGGCCAGAGGGATGGTTCAAGGTGGAACGTCAGAAAAGGGGGCAAGTTTTCAGATCCGCGGGTGGAGGGCCTGGGACAACCAACTCCATGACCTCAGTACAGCTCAGAATAAGGATGGTGCCCCCTCCTCCCCTGCCTGTTTGTTGAACCAGAGGAACCACCCGCCCCTTCAGCTGGAGTGGGCCCTGGGCGGCTGGACTCATCTCCATAATATCCTTAAAAGGGGAAACTGAGCGCTGGGAGTGATGAGGAGGGAGGCAGGCAGCAGCTTAAAGGGGCCCGAGGGTTTTGGAGGTTGTGGGTCCAGAGAAGAGAGCCTGGAGAAGGCAAGGTGGTGGGGTGGGGGGAGATGTGTCGGGGGATGCAGGACCCTGACCTGGACTACCAAAGGGCCTGGGGGCATCTGGTTCACACGCCCCCACCGCAGCTGCCCAGGCCCCTGCGTCACACCCTAAATATACGTGCTCCTTGGTGTCAGCTTCCCTTGGCTGGATTAGAGCACAGCTGTGGGGGCCTTACCCGCCAGGCGGGGCTAAATTTAGGCTCCCAAGAGGAGGGACAGGAAGGGACCAGAGGGTCCAAAGGGAGGGGAGTGCACAGGAGGCCTGGGTCCCTTGGGCAACTGTCATGTCCCTGATCTTGACTGGGCCAGCCAGAGTGTGCTTCACACCATTCTCTGACCTGTGGCTTCTGTCTTCTGCCCCAGCATCCTGGGTGAAGCCAGGGGGATGCTGGGCATGATCGCAGAGAGCTGGCTGAGGGTGTGGGCAGTGTCAACGTGTCTGAGTCACAACGGGCAGGCAGGGCCTCCTGGACTTTCTTGCCTGGAGCCTCGGCTAGGAAGCTGCCCCTGCCCGGGTCAGAGCTCCCTGGGAGGGTGTGCCCCACCTGAGTCAGGCTGCCCGAGCAGGCCCCGCCCTCCCCAGGCTCCCACAGTCGGCTTCCCCTTTTTGGGAAGGCCCCATGGCTGCCTTTAGCCGTCGCCTGCAGTGGAGGGTCCAGAGGGGCACTAGGCTCAGGTGTGTGCCCTTGCCCTGGCCCCTAACCTCTCTGGTCTCAGCATGCCCTGGAAGATGACAGGAGAACCAGTTATCCTAGCTCAGCCTCCAGAGGGGCTGTGAGCTGGGTGAACCTGAGCGTCCTGGCATGGGTCTGGGTGCAGGCACGGAGGGCTCTTATGTTGCCCCCTCTGCCTGATGACCCCCGAGCCCTCCCCACCCTCTTGGGCAGCACTCGGCCCCTCCCTCCCAGGCCCAGCCACGTGCCTCGCGACTCTCTCCTCTGGCTTTGTCTGTCTCCCCACATCTCTTTGCTTCTGCCCCAGCTT
>SJXQ01000251.1:622663-633764 GCA_006408695.1 Aepyceros melampus
GGAAACGGAATGGGGACGGGGGCGGGGGGACAGAAGGGGTCTGTGAGTGGATATGTCCTGTTGGGCCAAGGAACTCTACCCTTCACCCTCCTGCCCTATCCCCTTACCGGCCATGAGCTGTGCGAAGGGCTCCGGGCAGGTGGACGGAATGGGCAGTGTGAGCTTGTTCACGGCCACACCATAGGCTACAGCAAGGCAGTCGATGCCACGATAGGGTACCTCCCCGGTCAGCAGTTCCCACAGCAGGACCCCAAAGCTGTGGGTGAGACAAAGGGTCTGTGTTCCCACCTCGACTCATACATTGCCATTTCACCCCAAAGCAACCAAGAGCTAAGTGGTCTGTGTCCCTCCCCTGGCCTTTGCTTATCCATCCTGCCCTAGATTTTGGCTGCCACCTCTCCCACCCCCGCGACCCCATATCTGTCCAGACTCCACCCAGCTGCACCTCCAGACATCGCTGCCTTTGGAGAAGGTGGAGGCCTTGATAACCTCAGGAGCCATCCAGGCATAGGTGCCCGCAGCACTCATTTGCGTGGTTTTGTGCCACTCACGAGCCAGGCCAAAGTCCGTGATCTTCAGGGTCTTGTGCTCCATGTCCTCACCTTCAATGGGCTGCAGCAGCAGAACTGGGGAAGAGAGGCTGGACTGTGGTTCCAGGCTCAGGTGGTGGGGACAGGGGAGACGCTGGGAGCAAAGTGTCACCTGACAGACATCCTGGCTAGGTAATGGGGGCAGTGAGGTGACTTGGTCTCAACCTTGCCCTGGAGACCTCATATCTGGAGTTGGGATAGAATGAGACAATAAACACAAGGCTGGGACATATTTACCAAGGGGTTCCTAGAGGTTAGGCATATTGTACTCAGTGTTAGCAAACACACACAAAATCTGTGAGGTAAACATCATGGGATTCCCTGGTGGCTCAGTGGTAAAGAATTCACCTGCCAGTGCAGGAGACCCGGGTTCTATCCCTGGGTCGGGAAGATCCCCTGGAGAAGGAAAATGGCAACCCACTCCAGTATTCTTGCCTGGAAAATCCCATGGACAGAGGAGCTTGGTGGGCTCCAGTCCTTGGCGTTGCAGAGGGCCAGACACGATTTAGCGACTAACAGTTCACTTCAGTAATTAGGACTCTGCACGTCCACTGCAGGGGAAACAGGTTCGATCCCTGGTCAGGGAACTGTGATCCCACATGCCCTTGGCTTAGCCAATAAATAAGTAAATTGTAAGATTTGGGAAGATTTCCCAGAGGAAGTGCCATTTAAGCTGAGACCAGAGTGAGGAGTTAGCCTAAGCTAGGCGATGGTGGGGGTTCAATCCCATGGACAGAGGAGCCTGGCGGCTCTAATCCTTGGGGTTGCAGAGGGTTAGACACAACTTAGCAACTAAACAGCAACAACAAAGACATCATTATCCTCATTTTTCAGAAAAGGAAACTGAGCAACAATTTGACTTAACCAAGGTCATAAGCAAACAAAACAGGTATCACACATAACCTGGTATGCATGGTTCCAAAGCCAGTGTTCTAACTTTCCCCTAACCCTGCACAGAATAGAAATAGGCAATGCGGCAGCCTCTCAGAATTCGTGACTTTGATTTCAAAAGAAACCTGTGTGTTGTCATTTTGTTGAGGCAAGAGTGTGATTTAGAACCTCCCTGGGGGTGGGGAGCAGGAGGGAACTGCCTGGTGAGAAAGGAAGCCCAGCGGGCATTATAGACCCCTGGTGCCCATGTCCCACTGTGGCTAGCACAGCCATTTCCAGAAGAGAGAAAGACTCCAAAAGATACCCACTGATGTGGCTAGATGTGATAAGAGACTAAGGGGTCTAAGGTGGTTGTTGACTAGAAAAGAGTTTAGGACAAATGTAGGAGTGGATGGACACAGCAAGGGTTCCTGGCTTTGTCCTCATGGGACCACCATACCCTGTATACACAGGAAAGCCAGCAATTGCAAATGTCTCACCAGGACACGCATGGCTCAAAGAGAGAGGCTTTAAAGGAAAAAAAGGAAGGCAAAGTCAGAGAATCTTCGAGGGTCTGAAGAGGACTCTCTACTTTTCTGGTTATAGTCAACTGTTTTGTACAGAAGGGACATCCAAACCAACGACATTTCTGAACACATATCCTTTCAGGGCACTGCTGCCACTGCTGCTGCTGCTAAGTCGCTTCAGTCGTGTCTGACTGTGTGACCCCATAGACGGCAGCCCACCAGGCTCCTCTGTCCCTGGGATCCTCCAGGGCAAGAACACTGGAGTGGGATGCCATTTCAGGCCACATCTCTCAGCCATCCTGCCCAGGGTGACAGCACCACAGAAGGGGCAGCGCAGGGTACTGAAGTTGGGGCAGAGGAGACAGGCACCTTATACAGGTGAGTCATGGAAGACCTCAGAGGAGGTGGCACAACCAGGGTACTCACTTGTTTAGGCCTAAAGCCACAACTCCTGATCCTGCTGCTGGCCAAGCTCCCCGGGCCTCATGGGGGCATCTGGCACTGCTGCTCAGCCCCTCCCTGCTGTCCTTGGCTCCCAGGGCCTCTGGCTGCTTGTGCTGTTTCCTTCAGGCCTCCCCACCCTTAGCCTTTTCAATGCCGGTGTTTCTCGGAGCCTGGCCTTCCCTTGACCTTGGCCTACTGCCTCGAGGCTGTCCTGGCCTCTCCCAGGTGCCAGCTGCCCCCTCCTCATTGGCATCTCCTGTATGTGGAGCCCTCATTCAGAAGTGGGTCCAGCTGCCCATCTATCACCCTACCTGGTCTCCATGCCCTCAACAACCACCTACGTCCTCCCACTGTGCCTGGCAAATCTCCCTGCCCTGTCTCCAAATTCAGAGAACAGTCCTGCAACCTACCCTCTCCTCTGAGCTAAACTGGAGCTGACTCCTGAACAGTTAAAGCTGAGGATGACAACAAAAGCCAGGTCATCATGAGTATTAACAAGATCACCATTTTTAAAGCTTTCACACAAGGATCTGACAGTTGTTCCAAAGATGCCGTGTATCTCAAGTTGACTTTCCTCTCCATCCGTTACCACATCTTATTCCCAGCTTCACAACAGCCTCTGGGCTGGCTGCTGGAGTCTCAGAACCAGACCATTTAGTAAGACCTGTGAATATCCGTTTCAAAGAAAAATTGCAGCAGGCTGGGGTGGGTGGCTGGAGAGGGACCAGGCAAAGGGGTCCATGTGCTGGGGTTGGGGAAGGACTCCCACTTCCTCTGGTGCCAGGACCCACGCATCCTCTTGAAGACCAACCCCTGCTGCTTCTTGGTCAGGTCTCTAGCCTCCTGTAGTACCTCACGGACTGGTGAAGCACTTTCTGCACCAGCATCTCAAGCTGGGAGGCCAGCCTCCCTTTTTCAATCAGATCATCTGAAGCCCAAACAGGGGTGGCAACCCACTCAGAGTCTCAGGACTCCTCTGTACTGGTGACTTTTCTACCAACCCCATCCCGAGCTTGACCTGACACCTGAAGCCTTAACCTCCCCCCCGTGAGCCCTGCTTTTCTCCAACAGCCTTGAACTTGTTCCAACCCAAGCTGCTCTTCTGGTATCTGATGTAGACCTCGGGATGATCAGGGGTCACTCAGAGAAGGGGCTAGAGATCCCCCTCCCAACATCCCCTTAAGGCTCCCTGGCTCTGAAAAGGGACCTGGCCCCCAGCCCCCTCCCTAGATTGCCTATGGGGAGCCCAGGAGTGGCCTCAGCAGCTCACACCTCTTCCGCTTCCCTCCCATGGTCCCTACTTCTCCTTTCTGGGAGGCCTGGCCCAGGTCTCCAATGGAGGGGGGGGTGTCCTTTGGGGGAGAATTGGGGGAGGTCAGGCCCAGGCCGGGCTGGCTGGTCAGTCCTGTGACTCGTGGGCCTGGAGAATTCCCCCTCCTCTCCCCTCCAGGCTTCCTCACAAGGCCCCCATTGTCCAGGAAAATCATGCCATTGTTTCCTGCCTGAGCCCCCCCAGCCAGGGACTCCCCCCCGCCACAATGCCACAGACAGCACCCCGGGCCTAGAACTGGGGTCTGTGAGGTGGGAGCCCAGGCTCAGGGAGGCTAAGGGCACCCTGCCTACCGTTCGCCACCACTCAGACTCAGGGAGGAAAGCAGGGAACTGGGGGTAGTGGGGGTGCCATCCCTGGCTCCTTCCTCTCCCACAAACCCCCCCACCCCCAACTCTTTCCTCCCCTGCAGGCAGCTGGGCTGGGGAGAGAGCAGAGGCTGGAGCAGGACAGGAAGCCGGCTCAGGGGCAGCAGGAAACGCAGGAAGCGGTGGGGAGGGTGGGGAGCAGGGGCCTGGGCTATTGTTCCATTTTTTCTGGAAAGAAAACTGGAGGAAAAACAGTAGACGGGAGTCCCTTCCCCCCAGGCCTTCGGGGAATCCCCCTCAGGCTGGGGCAGGGAGTGAGGGTCCCTAGCTGGCTGGGGCTCAGGAGCGCAGCTGAGAGCTGGGACCTGCACCCTATTGTGGATGAGAGGAGTGGGTGGGGTGGCTGGCAGACCTCCTGAGTCTCCTCCGGTCCTGGAAAGAACTTGGGTATCACTGGGCCCTGGTGTTCTGCTTCCCACAAGCCTCTGATCCATGGTCAGCCCAGGCTAGGAGGCTCAAAATAGCCATGCTCACCCCTCCACAGGCCACCTGTGGCTCTCCAGTGGCGCTGCCGGCCCTTCCTCTTGCTCTTCGGTCTGCACCTTGGGCCCCAGCAGGCCCACCCACATTCCTACTCCCGTGCTGGGTGCTGCCTCCTTGATTTGCTCTCATCAGACCCTGCCAGGACATCCAACTGGGTGCCTCTCTGGACATGCCTTGCTCTGGGCCAGGTGTGAAGCTTGCCTGCTTGAAGCCCTCTGAACCTGTCACTTGCTTGTCTCGGGCCCATGCTGGGCCGTGCGTAGGACCCGAAATGGCTGGAGATAGAGCGCCTCAAGTCTTCTTAAGCCCTGCCACGCCCACTCCAAGTGCTGATTCCAGGCAAAGCCCTCCTGGCAACCAGCCTTCAAATGTCCACACCCATGGCTGACGACCCACCACATGCCAGGCATTAGGTACCCAACGATTAAGCCCTTTCATCCTCCCAATCACTCCCTTTTTACAGAGTGAAATCGATGCTCTGAGTTGAAATAACCAGCTAGAGAGAGTGCAGCCAGGGAAAGGAGTGGGGTTAGAATTCCATCCCTGACCCCATCTTTGACCACCGTGGGGTGGGGAAGTGGGGAGCGGCTTTTCCCTTTGAGATGTCTATTCTGGAGGAGCTGCCCACCACAAGCGGAGGAGACAAGAAGCACCCGCAGGACAAGTGGGCGCTCCCTGAAGATGAGGGGTGCCAGGATCCAGCATGCCCTTCCTTAAGGTAGTGGCCATGGTTAGGCAGGTTGCTTACAGTTCTGAGAGATTCCAATTCTTTAACTTGGCACCTGTGGGCTGGGGTAAAGGCCTCCTGGGGCTGGGGCATAAAGGACTCTTGGGTGCCTGGGACTCTTGCTTTGGGGCTAGTGTGAGCTCAGGGGCACCCCTGGTCAACTGAGATGCTCCTAGAACAGTAGCTCCTGTCTCTAGTAGATCCCCAGGTAGGCTCAGCTGCGAGCTGGCCGTAGGTGTGTGCTCAGGCCATGCCACCCTCCAACCACGCTCCCCAAAACTCACTGTTGTTGGACTTGAGGTCTCGGTGGATGACAGGCACCAGGGCCTCGCAGTGCAGGTAGTGCATCCCACGGGCGATTTGCACGGCCCAGTTGACAAGCACATGGGGGGGCACACGCCGGCCAGCCAGGGCACGGCTGAGGGGCCCACCAGCGGCGTACTCCATCACCAGGCACAGGTTGGGCTCCTCCAGGCACACGGCCTTTAGGGCAATGATGTTGGGGTGCGCCAGCATGGCGAAAAGCCGGGCCTCCTGTCTCACGCTCTCAGCTGTCACACTGATGTCTTCGTCGGGGTCTTGGCGAGCAGCCTTCACAGCCACCAGCTCGCCTCGCCAGCTGCCCCGGTAGACCTTGCCGAAGCCACCAATGCAATCACCTCCTCCAGTCGCAGCTCCTGGAAGCTGGCCATCTCGCAGGGGGGCGGACCGCTTCCCCGAGACACATAGTTGGACGGAAAGATGCCCACCTGGCCGCCCACCTGGCCCGCCCACCAGCCCTCATCGCCTGAGATAGCTGCGTCCCGGGACAGCACCTCCACACGGTCGCCCTTCCGCAGGGCCAGCTCGTCCTGCCCGCTGGGCTCATAGTCAAACAGGGCTGTCCACACAGGGTTAGCATAAGCTGCCGCCTTCGGGGACCCCTCTGGCCAACCTCCGCTGCCGCCCCCGCTGCCCCCACTGCCACTGCTGTTCCATGACCCCAGTGGGCTCTTGAGGAAGAGGTTCTTCAAGGGCTCCATGGCTGGGAGCTGGCGTTGGTGGGTGTGGGGGACCTTCCTTGGGTGCCCCTGGTCCCCACCCCTGCTGACCGTCGAGGCCCTAGTCCCGGAACCTGGGCATCCGGGCCCTGGCCCTCAGCCCCAGACCCACGCTTCTCTGGGGATCCAGGAGTGTCGCCTCCCGGCCCCCTGCATCTCGGGCTTCCGGAGGAAGGCCACCCAGGGCAGTGTGGTCAGGCTTGGGGGGTGAGCCCCCGGGGTCTCCAGCGTCTCACCATGGCCAGCAAAGACGGGCCCCGGCGTCCCTCAGTCTGGAGCAGTCCTGGGAGCCTGGCTCCAGCACCCCGTGAAGTGTAAGGTGGGGCCAGCAAGGGGCAGCGCCTGGACTCTGGTTGGGTATTCTTACGAAGGGGTGGCTGGAGTGTCTCTTGTTGGGGCTAGCTGTCTCTTCCTGGCTGGGCTCTCTCGACCCGATGGCTCCAACCCCGTTCCCTTCTTCCTCCTCCCTTTGTACTTTGGCCCCGGGGGCGGGAGGCAGAGGTGGAGGGTGGAGTTTCACTTTTTTCCGCTGTTCTCCCTCCCGCAGGAAACAGCATCAGATGACGCGGGCGGGTAGCACCGCTCCCCTCCCAGAGGCTGCGGGGCTACTGGGCCGGGGAGTTCCCGGGTAGGCGGCAATGAGAGGCCAACGGAGGGGAAGGGTAGCCCCCCTCTCCCATGACAGCAGGTTCAGGGTCGAGTTGGTTTCTGCTAACGACGGGCCATCTCTCCCCTCTACATCCGCATCAGGAAAACTCGGGCAAAGAACCTGGCTTGGGAAGGGGACAAACCCGAGTTTGGTCTTGGCTCCGATATTGCAGGGCTGTGTGATCCATCCTCTCTGCGCCTCATTCGCTTTGCATCTGAATTTGGGGCCAGAAGCTCAGCTTTGCAGACCTAGTGGGATGGGCGAGGGTGGCGGGGCGAGTTAAGACGAGGAGGACGGAACTGGCTGCACCTCGAGCTCTTGGAACGAGTTGTCAGGTCCTCCTTTCCCTCACCTGGGAAACCACTTATTCATGCCTCTTCCCCGTGAAGGGGCGGAAACCTGAGACTGTGGTACTGAAATGTGCGCAGTGACTGGATTCAGAATAGCCAAACCGCGCTCGCAACCGCAAGATTGACCCCTTGATTGCCTTGAGCCTGTCACTTTAAGAAAAACGACGCTATCCTACTTCGACTATTTCTGCCTTTCTGAAGGATCGCTCTCTACAATCTGAAGTGTGAGCTCTGACCCGGAAGTAGAGGCCACTCATGACGTCTGAGGTCCCGCACTGAATAGGTTGGACCTAGACGGGGGTGTGCCCCCGTAGCGACGAAATGTAGCTTTAGCTCAGGCAGGTCCACGCCTCCATCCTTTTCCCCGCCTCTTGTAACTCACTGGGAGAGTTTTGCGCCAATTAACTCCGCCGTTACTCGATGGCCACTCAACTAGCCCTTGGGTTCCGCCCAGTGGTCTCCGCTAGGCTGGCAACTTTCAGGTGTGCGCATGCGCCTAAGGGCTTTTGCCTTTCGGCCCGTCCCTTCCCTCAGACCCGGACTCTGCGCAAGCCCGAAGGGTCCCCCAGCTTCTTATCGCTCCACCACCTCCCTGCGCTTGCGCATTCAAGCCGCCAGGTTTTCCTTTTCCGGGTCCCAACTTGGCTCGTTGGGCGCTGCGCCACTGCAGGTTGGCGGCTCGCGGCTCCTTCTTCCGGCCTCCCCCTTGGGCCGGCTCCCGCAGAAGCGGGGCGAGCGCGGAGCCCAAAGCGAGTGACCTGTGACCCCGGAAGTGGACCTCAGGGTCCCGGGGCTTTCCCCGGGCCGGAACCGAGGGAGCCGTCGCTGCACCCCCGGAGCACTCCCCCCACGCCCACCTCTGGATGCCGCCGACGGGTGCCCGGCCCGTGCCCCGCGCCTGCCTGCCGGCCCGGCCCTCTGGAACAGTTCTGGGGCGGGAGTGGGGGCCAGGACCCCGCCTCTGATGCGGCTCCACCCCCGCGCCTGGGTCTCACACCGCTGACTTCCGGGCCGGCCCCGCCCCCTGCTCGTACCCTCGCCCCTCCGATCTCTCTCCCCCTTTGGGGGAGACCATGGCGTGAGCGCGAGGCCGGGCCCCGGGGCCCTCGGGCGCCAGGCGGGGCATGGGCCAGGGGCCGCCCCCATGAGGGTCCCGGGAGGAGGGCGCGCGCAGCAGCGGCGGGGCCATGGGGTCGCAGGTATTGCAGATCCTACGCCAGGGGGTGTGGGCCTCGCTCACCGGCGGTTGGTTCTTCGACCCGCACCAGAGCACCTTCTCCAACTGCTTCCACCTCTATGTCTGGATCTTCCTGCTCACCTTCCCTTTCTTGCTGTACATGGTGAGACGCTGCCGCCACCTGTAACTCCTGCCGGGGAAAGAGAGGGCAGATGTCACCGAGGGGTGCAAACTGACAGGGACTCCGGGCTGTGGGAAGGGGACTCAATACAGAGTTCAGAGTGTGTGGAGGAGAGGCCAGAATTTTCTGGCCAGGGTGACCTTGAGCCCCTCCCTTACTCTCTGTCCAGTTAGTAAAGAAAAGGCCGGGTCTTCGTACTGGTCGTATGCAGGGGTGAGGAAGTTTTCTTGTAAACTTGTGAATTCTAGCCTTGATGGCGGTGGCAGGTCTACCCCTTGTGGGAGCAGGGCTCTATGAAGAAGGACCTGACTTGCTGCCACCCCAGGTCCTGCCCCCCAGCTTGATGGTGGCTGGTGTGTACTGCCTTGTGGTGGCTGTCATCTTCGCTACCATCAAGACTGTGAACTATCGGCTGCATGCTATGTTCGACCAGGGCGAGATTGTGGAGAAGCGCAACTCTACCATGGGGGAACCAGAGGAAGAGCCTGCCCAGGGGGACAGCAATCTGCCCAGGTGGGTGAGGCAGGGCTTGTGCTGGAAATGGAGGGTTCTTGGTGCTTGGGCCTTGGCATTGGAGGATGGAGAGGGGGCTTAGGGAACATTGCCTCCAAGAGTGGTTGAATATGCCTTGACTGGCTCTGGATTTGTCGGGGGAATCGATGTGGAGGGAGGTGTGATGGGGATGGTGGGAGAGGTGCTATATGAAGAGGGAAGGTTAGCTCGAAGCTGATGTTCCTGTGCACTGCTAGAGACCCTGGAGTGGAGATGACCGTATTTCGAAAAGTGAGTTCCACGCCCCCTGTACGCTGTAGCTCTCAGCATTCCGTGTTTGGCTTCAACCAGGTCTCGGTGAGTGGTCCCGGCCCTCAGCCTTCCCTACTCCTTTCCTGGGAGCCTGTCCCCCATGTGGGTATGTCCTGCACCTACTTTTTTGCCTTCTTGGCCCCTTCAAACTTTTCTCTTACCTGCTCAGGAGTTGCTGCCCCGGATAGAGGACTCTGGGCCCCTCAGAGGTAGGTGGCTGCTGTTGAGAACTGAGGTGGCGGTGCAGAACGGGGGCCTGGCACATCAATGCCTTGAGGTACTGCTAACGCGTCTGGGGCTGTGCTTGTAGACATCAAGGAGCTGGTGCGGGAGCAGGGCAGCAACAACGTGATCGTGACCTCGGCCGATCGAGAGATGCTGAAGCTAAGCTCACAGGAGAAGCTGAGTGAGTAGGCATGATTGGCAAGGGCTTGGGGAGAAAACTAGCTGCCATGTTTTTGAGTCACCCTAACCTTTGCTTCCCGGGGCTCTCTTAGTCCTCTGAGATGGGACCTCAGTGTCCCACACCCCTGGGCTCTAGAACTCGGGGCCATAGGACCCTCTCAGCCATCAGTTCCTGCTATAGAACGCTTTTTTCTAGCCCTGTGTTTTCTTTTCTGACAGTTGGAGACCTTCCCCAGACGCCTCCAGGGGCCGCCCCGGACCCTTCTCTCCCTAGCACGGACTCCTCAGAACGTTCTCCCCTGGCTGGAGATGGAGCCCCATGGAGTGGCGGCAGTGTGGCTGACACTCCCATGAGCCCCCTCCTGAAGGGCAGCCTCAGCCAGGAGCTTAGCAAGAGCTTCCTGACCCTGACCCGGCCCGAGCGGGCCCTGGTGAGGACCAGCAGTCGACGGGAACAGCGCCGAGGAGTGGGCGGCTACCAGCCCCTGGACCGGCGGGGCTCAGGGGACCCCACGCCCCAGAAAGCTGGCTCCTCAGATTCCTGCTTCAGTGGTACTGACAGGGAGACGTTGAGCAGCTTCAAGAGTGAGAAGACCAATTCTACCCACCTGGACAGCCCACCTGGCGGGCAAGCCCCTGAGGGCAGCGACACAGACCCCCCCTCGGAGGCAGAGCTGCCTGCCTCCCCAGATGCCGGAGTCCCCTCAGATGACACGCTGCGCTCTTTCGACACCGTCGTAGGAGCAGGGACGCCGCCAGGCCCGGCCGAGCCTCTCCTGGTCGTGCGGCCCAAGGACTTGGCACTGCTCCGGCCCAGCAAACGGCGGCCGCCTGTGCGGAGACACTCCCCTGCCACCAGCCGGGCCCCTCAGCGGCCGCTGCTGGAAGGCCGGGGCTTCTTTGAGGATGACGACACCAGCGAGGGCAGTGAACTGAGCCCGGCCTCCAGTCTCCGGTCCCAGCGCCGCTACAGCACCGACAGCTCCTCCTCCACGTCGTGCTATTCCCCCGAGAGTTCTCGGGGGGCTGCCGGGGGAGCCCGAAAACGACGGGCCCCCCATGGGGCTGAGGAGGGGATGGCTGTGCCCCCCAAGCGACCCTATGGGACCCAGCGGACGCCTAGTACTGCCAGCGCCAAAACGCACGCCCGCGTGCT
>SJXQ01000251.1:647928-658257 GCA_006408695.1 Aepyceros melampus
AGCATCCAGAATGCCAAGCAGGCACTCCGCAACATGATCAACTCCTCCTGTGACCAGCCACTGGGCTACCCCATCTACGTGTCTCCCCTCACCACCTCGCTGGCCGGCACCACCCTCAGCTGCGGGCGCTGTGGGGTGGCCCTGTCAGCCTGAGCGCCATCGCCCGCTGGCTTCTGCGCAGCTGGGAGAGGTGAGCTCTGACCTGTGCCTCTGGGGTCACGGGAGGAAGCAGAGGTTCACAGAGAGAAAGTGGTGCCCTCCAGGGTCTGACTGAGGAAGCGCCGGAGCCAGGGGTGAACCCCAAGCTGACCCGGCTGCATACCCAACCCTCTCAGCCAGAGCTGAAGGTGGCCTTTAGCCTGAAGCACCATCAATAATGCCATCTTTAAAAACTCTGTAGGGGCTTCCCTGGTTGTCCAGTGGGTAAGACCACGTTTTCACCGCAAGGGCCATGGGTTCGATCCCTGGTTGGGGAACTAAGATCCCACATGCCTCACAATGTAACCTTAAAAAAAAAAACACCCTGTCAAGTAGATGGCAGAATCTTTTAGAAATAGGACTAGGATCTGAGATGTTAGGTGCCTTGGGTTGGAGACTTGTGCTTGTGAGGGCATTGCACCCTCCTCCCCCCACCAACGTCATCTCTGTTTCCCCTCGCCCAGGCTTCACAAGGGCTGTGGTGCCGGCTGCAATAGCGGCGGGAATGTGGATGACTCGGACTGTGGCGGAGGCGGCGGCTTGACCTCCCTCAGCAATAACCCCGCCTTGGCACAACCCACACCTGAGAACACAGCAGGTGAGCCGGCACGGCCCGGTTGAGCCCGTGAGTGGGAAGGGCAGCCTAGTGACTGAAGTCTGCCCTCTTATCTGTCTCCCACAGGCGCTGGGGACCAGCCCCTCCCACCAGGCCCTGCCTGGGGCCCGAGGCCCTCTCTGAGCGGCTCTGGTGATGGGCGCCCCCCTCCCCTGCTGCAGTGGCCACCCCCTCGGCTCCCTGGACCATCCCCCGCTTCACCGGCCCTCCCTGAGGGTCCCAGGCCCTCAAGGCCCCCTGGCTCTGGTCTCCTAAGTTCTGAGGGTCCGAGTGGGAAGTGGAGCCTGGGGGGTCGGAAGGGACTAGGGGGATCCGAGGGGAGCCAGCCTCAGGGAGCCCTAAAGGAAGCACCCCCAAATCTCAGGTAAGGTTCTTCTGGCGGGATCAGGTCTGGGCAGCTCAGGTCTGCTCACCCACCACCAACATGTCTCCCTTCCCTCAGGCGCCCCTAGACCTCAGCCTCAGCCTCAGCCCAGATATCAGCACTGAAGCCTCACCCCCCAGAGCAGTGCGGGACATTCCTTGCTTGGACAGCAGTGCTCCTGAGAGTGGCACGCCCACTGGGGCCCTGGGCGACTGGCCTGCCCCTGCGGAGGAGCGAGAGAGCCCGGCGGCTCAGCCCCTGCTGGAGCATCAGTACTGAGTGGCCTGGTGCCCTCTGGGCCTCAGCCCTGTATTTGGGAACCTGGACCCCCGGCCTCTGGCCCTTTCTGCTGGACCACAGAACTGATTGGCTTTGGCTTCCACATGTGATCCCTGACCTCTGGCTGCCTTAGCCAGAGCACTGGAACTGAATAGCCCAGACCTCTGACCTTGACCCCTGATCTCTCATCCCTAATCCAGGGCCTGGGCTCCCCAAACTGAGGCAGGCAGCATCCCAGTCGGGCCCTAAGAGCCAAACCCATGGGCTGGTCCCACTTCAAGCCCATGGCCAGGACTGACTTGGCCCCTTGGCCTGCACCGCCTGCTGGGGTGGCCCTTTGGCCTTGGACTTGGGGCTGAAATGTGGGAAAGGGGGTGGGGTTCTTTTTCTTTTTTTCTTTTTTTTTTTCGTGCTTCGGAGACACCAGAATTAATAACACTATTTTTGATTTTGGTTGGCAGTTTCTTCTTCTATCTGGGGGTGTTTGGGTAGAGGGTGGAGGAGGTGGTCAAGTCAGGTTAGATGAGCACAGAGGGATGAAGGATGTGGGGCTGGGTTCTGAGGTCAAGGTTAGAGCAGGGTGGGACTCAAGTAGGACTGGATCCTCTTTGCCACAAGCCTGTTCCCTTTTTAAACTTTGACCTTAAGTGTGCAGTTCTGTTTCTCACGCCAAAATGTTCAAAGATTTCTAGCTCCATGGCAGGTTCCTGCAATTATCAGCCTTACCCTTGCCAGAGCCTTTCTCTGAGCCTCAGTTTCTCCAGTTGTAAATAAGAGATGACACCTCTCTAAGGCCTTTTAAGAATACACGAGACTGCGTGTGTAGAGCAGCGCTTATAAGTACTCATGAATAGTGGCACTCCCTGAGCACTTGGTCTCTGTGCCCAGCTGCAGCCCAACACTAGCCGTCAGGGTCTAGCCCCCAAGTTGGTTTGGAAGGCCGGTACACTTGTTCCGGTTTCTCGGCCAAGGGCGGGAAGCCCCACAGTTTCAGCTTGCCAGGCCGGGCCTGGCTCAGGGAAGGCGCTTCGCGCTGACCGCGGCCAGGCCTCGAATCCCCTCCCGCTGCGCTTCCCGCCGCGGAGGACTCCCGGGCCGGCCCCGCCTCTCCTCCCCGGCCCCGCCCCCGGCATGGCCCCGCCCCCAGGCGGAGCCGGCCTCGGGAGCCGCCGCTGGAGAGCAGGCAGCGGGACCCCAGCGCCGGAGGAGGCGGCCGGGCGGGAGCCCCAGAGGTACCGGCGGGAGCGGGGGAGCGGCGGCACTGTGTCGGGCGGGACAGAGGAGGAGGTGGCCTGCCGGTCAGCCAGGGTGGTGTGTGGGTGGTAGGGGGTCCTCGCTGAGTTCGCCGCCTGCACCCTCCCAACCTCCCACTGGGCTCTAGTCCCAAGTCAGCACGTCCAGTCCCCTGCCTGTGACTGGTGCCGCCCCCACCTCCTTTGCGTGGATAGCCCGGCCCGGCCTGCGGCGGGTGAGTGAGTGGATGCGGCGGTTACCGGCTCCTCTCAGAGGAGCTGGCGACTGTCCGGCTGTCTGTTGGCTGTGTGCTGGCTGTGTGCCGGGCACCCCCTGTTCTGGAGCTCCCCTTCTCCCAGGGCGGCCTCCGACCCAGCTTTTGCACACCGCCCCCCAGTCTCGCGCCTGGCCTGGGAGGAAACATCTGTCGCGCCCCCTGGCAGTAGAAATGGGGTCATGACCTCCAGATGTGCTGGGAAGCGTCCGAGCCTCCTCCTGGGGCAGCCAGGCCTTCCGGATCTGTGGGAGCGGGCCGGCCCCCTCCTCGCCAGTGACACAGGCTACAAGGAATGTCCTGGCCTCAATGGACCCTGTGTGAAGCTGCTGGGTGGGGGGCAGAGCCCAAGAACACCCCTCAAGGCAGGGCCAGAGCCCAGCTGGCACTGGACCAGAGCAAGAAGCAGCCCCCAGCTGTGCACACAAAGATACACAGAGCTCGACCTGCATGGAGCGGGGGCCTGCACAGACCCCTGCCTCGTGTCCCCTCCCACCGCATCACACACACTTCACACACACACCGCAGCCCAGGCCCCAGAGCTTGGCCCATGGAGCCAGGGCCTGCAACTGCCATCATACGCTTAACACATGGCCAGCTTCGCTCACTTCCCTTTGCTTGCAATCTCCTGGCAGGGTTGGGAAGGGACAGGAAGGGTTAATTAACCCCATTTTGGAGATGAGAGAACAGAGGCTCAGAGTCAGCATCAAGAACTTCGTCCTAGGAGAAGTTAAGGGAGGAGGTACTCTGAGCTCTTGGAGGCCTGCCCTTGTTTGGTTCTGGAGCTCTAGCTGAGGGGTGCAGACCGTGTGCCCCCACCCCTTCCCAGCCCAGCCCCACGCAGCCCTAGCTGACGCATGAAAACCCGCCAGCAGGTGCCTGCACCCCGAGTGGGTCACCCACAGCCCTGCCCCAGCCGCCCACTGCATCCTGGCTTCATCTGAGGGTGGCCGCCTCATGTTCTCACACCACCCCTTCTTTACACCTGCCCCTGGTCTCGACATGTTTCCGCACTTAGCAGGTCCCTGGGGCCTTCGGTGTCTCACTCGTACATCCTGTGAGACCTCAAGCCTTAGCCTAGCCCCCACCTGCCCCCACCTACTCACACAGAGCTCAGAGTGGGGAAGTACAGCATCGCTTAGGCCCTGCAGACTGACAGGCCTACCTGTCAGTCTGATCCTAGCTGATAGAGAGTTGCTCTAGGCAAGAGCAGTCCCTTATGGGGACCTCGGTTGATTGTCATGTGGGGTTCAGAATGCCCTGTCAGCCTCAATGTGGCCAGGTAGGCCGAAGTCCCCATGGGTCCCAGTTCCAGTCCTGGTCACCAGGACTTCCTCCCCTCCCCCCAGGCAGGGCCACAGAAGCCTGCAGGAGCGTGAGCCCAGACCCGTCCATCAGGTTGGGGTGACCGAGGTCCCATGACTGAGCTGGTGTGACCCCAGCACCTTCCTCAGGATGTGGGGCCGGGCAGGGGGCTGGGCCCAGAGCTGGGGCCACTTCCTGCACTGAAGGAAGTCCTCTTGCTGTCCCTGCTGACCTGCCACTGCCCCCTGGGAACCCCTGCGTCCCTGAGGCACCGAGGCGGTGAGGGCCAGGGCATTGAGACCCAGCCGCTGGGTGCTTAGTTCCTCTGGGATCCTGGAGGAAGTGGGAGGAGCAGGGAGGAAGGTCTCTGGGGACAGGACGTCCTCCCTTTGTCAAGTGGGCAGGACCCAGACACCAGGGGCCCCGTGGGTTTCCCGTCCCAGCGGAGACAAATCATCTGTCTGGTTGGGCCAGCTCTTGGTGGGGACCCTCACCCTGGGCCCAGACCACAGCCAAGGTGTGTGAGTGGGAGCTGGGGAACCCTGGCGGCCCCAGGGCGGCCCGGGGCTCCCAGACCCTCAGGGCCAAGGTCGCCACAGCCCAGCCCCTGGCCCTGCCCTGCACTGAGCTGGAGGAGGGGGCTGAAACCTCAGCCCCAGGCAGACGAGGAAGTGGCCAGGAAAGCGGAAGCGGCTTTGATGGTCGCGGAGGGGGCCGGAAGCCAACCCGCGTGGGGAGGACCAGGCTGGGGGCTGGGTTCCTGTTTTCTCCCCAGGCCCCTCTCAGCAGCCCACTCCTCCCTCAGGGCAGGAACCGGCCTGCCGGCTGGGCACCAACCACCCGCGCCTGCCAATGCGGCCCGGCACCCGGAGAGCCAGGTCCCCAGGTCCGAGGCGCGCCCATGTGGGCCGGCGGCGGCGTGGGGAGCCCTCGGCGGGGCCTGGCCCCTGGCCCACCGATGACCTCTTCGCCCGCAAGCTGCGCCAGCCAGCCCGGCCCCCGCTGACGCCGCACACCTTTGAACCCAGGCCAACCCGGGGCCCGCTCGTGCGCAGCGGCAGCGATGCAGGCGAGGCCCGGCCTCCGACGCCGGCCAGCCCTCGTGCCCGTGCCCACAGCCACGAGGAGGCCAGCCGCCCCGCCGCGCCCCCGGCCCGGTTCTTCTCCGACCCGCTGGCACTGCTGGGGCTGCCGGCGGAGGAGCCGGAGCCTGAGTTCCCGCCGGTGCCTGAGCCGCGCTTCTTCGCCCACTACGACGTGCAGAGTCTGCTCTTTGACTGGTCTCCGAGGCCCCGGGGACCGGGCGCGCAGGCGGAAACCAGCTCTGGGACCCCGGCCACGGCTCAGGACCAGACTGCTAGCTCGGACCTGCTGCTCGAGGCACCTGGCTTTGTGAGCGAGCTTGGGGGCGAAGGCGAGCTGGGCCTGGGGGGACCGATGTCTCCACCTGTGCCCCCGTCACTGCCCAATGCGGCCGTGTCCGTCCTGGAGGAGCCGCAGAACCGAACCTCTGCCTACAGCCTTGAACATGCAGACCTGGGCGCCGGCTACTACCGCAAGTACTTCTACGGCAAAGGTGAGGGTCACCTGCAGCGCACTGTCTTCTCTGTCGAGTCCCTGGCTATGTAAAGCGTCGGGCTCTGTCTCTGGGTCAAGTCTGCCCAGCTGTAACCACCTCCCTGCAGCCAAGCCAGGCCTCCTCTTACACCCAGACATGTTCCTCTGCCTCTGTTGGGTTCATCGTACTCCTCTGGGCTAGGGAGAGATTTCCTAGGGCCATTGCTGGGAGCTGAAATCTGAAGCCCTGCACCTGGGCACCTTGTCCTCATCCGTGTTCACAGGGGAGAGCCCCAGATATTCTGGGAAAGAATATGGGCATACTGGGCAAGGCCATGCAGGATCTGGGCTTTGGAGCAGGGAGGCATAGCCCCCTGGGTCCACGGTGAGATATACGGGCGAGGCTTAGGGCCCAGTGTATAATAGGTGCGGACAGGAGTCAGGATTTGGCTTGGTAAAATGTGGGCAGGGCTGAGGAGGGGATGATCTGAGCTAGTGTGATGGGCCCTGGAGGGGGACTTGGTGATGGGTGTGGTTGAGCAAGGGTGGGACTGCTGAGGGGCGAGGCTGGCCATCTGCCTCCTGCTCCCGGCAGAACACCAGAACTTCTTCGGCCTGGACGAGGCGCTGGGCCCGGTGGCAGTGAGCCTGCGGCGGGAGGAGAAGGACAGCAGCGGGGGGGGCACTCTTCACAGCTACCGCGTCATCGTGCGGACCACGCAGGTGGGCCAGGGTCACGGGAGCCAGGCTGGGGGCCGCCTCCGGAGCCGCCTGCGTGTGTCCTGAGCACCCCTACATCCCGTCCTTAGCTCCGGACCCTGCGAGGCACCATCTCAGAGGACGCGCTGCCGCCAGGGCCCCCCCGAGGCCTGTCCCCGAGGAAGCTTCTAGAGCATGTGGCCCCGCGGCTGAGCCCCACCTGCCTGCGCCTGGGCTCAGCTTCACCCAAGGTGCCTCGCACGCTGCTCACACTGGACGAGCAAGTGGTGAGTGGGCAGGGCACACCTTTGTCCTGGAGCTCAACCTAGTGTGAATCGAGTCTGCCCGGCTCCCAGCCACCCAGCCACGACCCTGATCTTGAGCTGGACGGGGACCCCAGAAGAGCTAGCTTTTCAAAAGGAGGGCATGAGAGGTCGTCTGGAACCTTGCCTCCCAAGACCAGCAACATCCACATCACCTGGAGGCTTGTTAGAAAGGCAGGTTCTGGGTCCTGACCCAGACCTACTGACTCAGGCCCTGCACGCGAAGAGATCCCGAGATGATGCCCGTGTGCCTGTCAGCTGAGGAGCACTGTCTGATTGCCACTCCCCTCTTCTCGCAAGTCCCTCTCATTCTTTGTCAGTTCACCCTGCAAGGCCCTGCTGGGCCTCCTGCTAGTTTGGGGCGCTTGCTCCTTCCACTGTGGGCCCACTCAAGCCAGCTGGAAGTCCTTCCCTACCTGTGCCGAAAGTTACTACTCACTGGCCCTGACTTTCCTCTTTGGTCATTCAATCTGTCAGTCACTCAACAAACATTTCCTCATCCCTTGGTACCAGGCTCCAGACTGGATGCTGGAGACTTGTCTAGACCAGGTTCTGTCCTCGAGTAGCTCACAGCCAGGTTGGGGAGAGACCCACAGAGAATCATGGATAATGATGAGCAGGATAATAGTGAAAAGGGGATGCTGAGGGCTCTGTGGGGCACGAGGGTAGGGCTGATTGCCTTCCTTTGCCAGGAGGTTATTAGCATCATGGAGGAAATGCAAGAGCTCAAACCAGGAAGGGCAGGCATGTTCTGGGCAGAAGGAACAACCTGGGTGAAGCTTAGAGACTAAGAACTGTTGCATCAGGGCCCTGTGGGCAGTTCAGTGTGGCTGGAGTGGGGCTATGGGGCACAGGGTGGCAAAGGCTGGCCTTTGGTCCTGAGGGTGCTGTGGAGCCGTGGAAGATCTGAGAGGTCAAGCAGCCCTCTGGCTGCAGTGTGGGGGCCAGACTGGAAGCCAGGCTGAAGGCTGTTGCAGTTGTCCAAGCCAAGCCTGGTGGTGACGACGGCAGAGGTGAAGAGGCGGTAGTCCAGGGACAGAGTGGCTGTTGGGGGTACTGCGAGATTCCCCTCCTTCTTGGCCGCTGAGAGAGGTATTTTTGTGGAGCCAGGGACCCTGGAGGCTGGACGGGAGGGAAGAGTCACAGGGAGGAGGTGAGGTGCCAGGTGCTAGCTGCAGCCAGGAAAGGGGCTGCGCTGGAGGCCGAGATGGGAGCGTCGTCCATGGAGACGGCTGCTTTGACCACCGAGGGCAAAGACCAGGAGTGGAGAAGAGGCCCGGACACGAAGGGGGCGGTCCCTGGGGTCACAGGCCAAGTGAAGTTCCTGTTGTCCCAAGTGCCAACTAGGGTGAGAGTATGCCAGGGTGAGGCCATGCCTGTGGTTGTTAAGAGGGGCTCAGGGTTTAAAAGTTGGGTGGAAGTGTGGGGACTGTGTAGCAGGCTTACTGTGAAAAAGGGAGGCGGGAGCTGGAGGGCCCTGGGCTCGTTGGCACGGTGGCAGGGCGCCCTGAGCTGTGCACAGTTAAGCCCAGATGCAAAGGAGCCAGAGGAGCTGGGAGCAGAGGGTGAGAGGTGGTGCGGGGCTCCAGAGTGGGGAAGACAGGCTGGCCTTGGGCTAAGGAAGATGACTGTGTGGATGCTGATTGGGATCAAGCATCCTCTGTGCAGGGTCCTTTCCGTGAACCACGTCCTCTGTGGTCCCATGAGAACCAGCCACCTCCTGGTTCCTTCCCACCTTGCCCTCCTCTGCCCTCCTGAGCGCCTGGAGTAGGAGAGACCAAACGCACTTGATAGGGTCGTGGCTTAGAGAGGGCAGAGGCAGTCCCACCCCCAGGCCAGTGTCCCGTCTGTGCCCCAAGACCCCCGGGGTGTTGCTGGGAGATGGAGGCCTGAGCTTTCCGCCTGTGTTCTCCCCCTGCAGCTGAGCTTCCAGCGTAAGGTGGGCATCCTGTACTGCCGGGCGGGCCAGGGGTCAGAGGAGGAGATGTACAACAACCAGGAGGCAGGACCCGCCTTCATGCAGTTCCTCACCCTGCTGGGCGACGTGGTGCGGCTCAAAGGCTTTGAGAGCTACAGGGCCCAGCTGGACACCAAAAGTGAGGCCCAGGGGGTCAGGGTGGGGTGGGGTGGACAGAGACCCATGCTGAAGGGCAGACTGCCTTGGCAAGAACTAGCTGCCGGCTCACTTTTCTGTCCCATCTTGTCCTAGGGCTGGGGCTGGGGGTGGAGAGTTCTCCCGGTAGGCTGAGGACATGCACCGAGGATTGTGAAGGCTGGGAAGAGGGGCTGGGACTTTCCCCCAAAGCCCTGGTGCCCTACTGCCGGAGCTGGGCCATGGGGGTTTGTGGGCACCACCTCCTCCCACCAAACAGCCCCAGCCCAGCCCCAGCCTGTTGTGTTGGAAAGGTCCCAGGGCTCCTGGGAGGTGACCTCCTGCCTGCCCTCCTCTCTCAGCTGCTTGCACACGCTGATGCCTAGGCCAACATCTGTCCTCTCCTGGGACATCCGCCCCCGCCTCTCTTAGCAGATCGTTTCTCATTTCTGTCTCAGCATCCCAACCCCAGGCTGGATCCTGTGGTTGGGAGGGAGTCGGGGGCGGAGGGGAAAGGGGAGCAGACAGGGCTGAGGCCCTTGTAGCTTGTGGCCTGGACCTTGGCTGGTGGTGGGAAGGAGTTGTCCACCTGCTGGCTGAGGAGGACAGAGGCTCCAGCCTGTGCGCAGGGACGGCAGGTCCAAGCCACCCAGATTCCCCTTGCTTTCCCGCGGTGTCCCCAACTCCCCGGCCACAGCGGATTCCACAGGCACACACTCCCTCTACACCACGTACCAGGACCATGAGATCATGTTCCACGTATCCACGATGCTGCCCTACACCCCCAATAACCAGCAGCAGGTGTGACCGGGGCTCTGGGGAACCAGGGAGGGGTGCTGCACGGGCGGGACCTTGGCCTGAGCTCTGCGGACCCCCAGCTTCTCCCTCCCAGCTAGTGTGACTCCCCACAGACAGACACCCCAGGCCCGCACTGGGGGGCGGGTCGGGGCCACGGGTGCCCAGGCGCTGCCTGGCTTGAATGAGCAGGGACATGGGGAAGCCCTGCTCACATGCCTCTCCTCCTAACTCCCAGCTCCTGCGGAAGCGCCACATCGGCAACGACATTGTGACCATCGTGTTCCAGGAACCGGGCAGCAAGCCTTTCTGCCCCACCACCATCCGCTCCCACTTCCAGCACATATTCCTAGTGGTGCGGGCGGAGGCACCCTGCACTCCGCACACCTCCTACAGGTGGGCGCCCTGGGATTCCAGTTCTGCCAAGGGTGCCTCTTCTTGGACCTTCCCTTTGCCCCTGACTATGGCCTCCCTCCCCATAGGGTGGCCGTAAGTCGCACCCAGGACACGCCGTCCTTCGGGCCAGCTCTGCCGCCTGGTGGAGGTCCCTTCGCGGCCAACAGCGACTTCCGGGCCCTCCTGCTGGCCAAGGCG
>SJXQ01000251.1:658973-725639 GCA_006408695.1 Aepyceros melampus
CGCCGCCGGCTTCATCACGCACGTTGAGCGCTTCACGTTCGCGGAGACGACCGGGCTGCGGCCTGGGGCGCGCCTGCTGCGCGTGTGCGGCCAGACGCTGCCCAGCCTCGGCCCCGAGGCCGCTGCCCAGCTGCTGCGCTCGGCGCCCAAAGTCTGCGTCACCGTCCTGCCCCCCGACGACAGTGGCCGGCCCCGCAGGTCAGGGTGCCAGGACGCAGGGCGGTGGGAGGACCGGGCAGCTTGGCCACCGCGTTGCTTATGCTTACTGTGTCCCACTGGCGACAGGAACCTTGCGTAGAGGCTTTTCCCTTAGAGAACCCCATGTCCCTTATTTAATCTCTCTGAACGGCACGTTCCTTATGGGTAGAAGGAAGCCAATTAAGCCCTGTCTTCACTGCGGGGAAAGATGGAAGTGCAGCCCCCCCTAGCTTTCTCACAAACACCCTCACACACACTATTGACTACCTGCTACTTTAAAGCAGGGACATGCTGGCTTCTGTAAAGAGAGAGATGGAAAATATTTCAGGTTTTCTGGGCTATCTGGTTCCTGCTGCAGGTGCTCAACTCTCTCACAGGTGCTCAAAAGCATCCACAGGTGTCACGTAAATGATGAGTGTGGACTCTGACGTTTGAATTTTATATGACTTTCACATGCCATTGATACATTCTTTTTTGTGTGTTTTTTTTTTTTTCCCCAACCATTTAAGATCGTAAAAACCTATCCTTAGTGTTCAGTATTCCAGAAACAGGCACATCTGCTAAAACAGAAAAAAGCCGAGAGGCTGGATTTGTGCCCAGGCAGTACTTTCTGGATCTCTACACTGAGTGGTTTTCCCACGTTATTTAAACCCTCACAGCAAGCCAGGAGATCAGTAGTATCATCTCCATTTTGCGGTTGGAGAAGTTGACATACAGAGTGATTTGCTCAGGATACTCGTGGGCAGCCCTGTGATTTGAACTGAGGCCCCATGGACAGAGGAGCCTGGCGGGCTACAGCCCATGGGGTCGCAAAAAGGCAGACATGACTGAAGTGAGTGAGCACATGCACACACATGCCCGCGGGAACAATGGCCATCAGCCAGGCAGACTTCTTTCACTGTTGTTAGGCAGCTGGGAGTGCTCTCCTCCTGGAAGCGAGCCTCCAGCACAGCTGGGAGTGGGGCTGGTGGTGCTGGACACCCCGCCTGACCCCCTCTTCCCCCCGCAGGAGCTTCTCGGAGCTGTATACACTGTCTCTGCAGGAGCCTAGCCGGCGGGGGGCTATGGAGCCGGTGCAGGATGAGGCTCCTGCTGAGGCCCTACTGCCTGACACGAAGCAGCTGCTGCAAGTCTGCCTGAATGACAGCGGTGGTCCTCCAGGGCCTGGGGACCTGGCAGAGGAGAGGACCGAGTTCCTGCATAGCCAGAACCCACCATCACCCTGCAGGTACCCCCTTGGCCTCCCCTCTCCTGCAGCCCAGGAGGCCTCTGCAAACAGGGGCCACAGGCGGGCACAGCTCCCAGTGCTGAGCCGTCCCTGCCCTCTCAGCTCCCTGTCCGATGAGGCCCCAGTCCTGCCCAACACCACCCCGGACCTCCTCCTCGCCACCACAGCCAAGCCGGCAGCACCCAGTGTGGGTAGGGAGACACCCCCCTCTCAGGTGAGCAGAAGCAAGACTCTGGAGCCCCACAGCAGGGGTGGGCACAGTGGTCATGGTGGGCATCCCCCATCTATATCCACTTCTGCCCCCCAGGATGGGCCAGGCAGCCCCAGTGGCTTTGAGGACAAGGACGAGCCGGCCCCAGAGCTGAGGCCTCTTTTTTGCCGCGAACCTTGTCTCTGAGGAACTCTATCAGCAAAAGTGAGTCTGGAGCAAGAGTGGGTGTGGGGGTCTAGGAGCAGAGTGGGAGGGGGCCTGGCCTGCGCTTCCCTGGCTGAGCCCACCCCTGCCGCCCACAGTCATGTCTGAGGCGGGCAGCGAGACCCTGGAAGACGAGTGGCAGTCCATCTCGGAGATTGCCTCCACTTGCAACACCATCCTGGAGTCGCTCTCCCGGGAGGGTGAGGCCACCAGGGTGCTCCGGGGGTAGGGGGTGGGCATCAGGGGCTCAGGAGCCAGAGTGAGGCTCTCTTGCTTTACGTGCCCGGACGGTCCCTCTGTCCCCACAGGACAGCCCATCCCTGAGAGCGGAGATGCCAAGGGAACTCCAAAGTCTGATGCTGAGTAAGCCTCCCACCGACCTACCCCTCACCCTACACCCAGTGTTCATGCCCACGCATGAGAGGGAAGCTCTGTACACCTGAGTCAGAAGACGAGGGTTGGGCCCCTCTCACATGGGTGGGTCTGGATACCAGCCCATGGTGCTTCCCCCAGCCCCAGTCCCCCTGAGTCCTGCCTTCCATGTCCCCAGGCCAGAACCCGGGAGCCTGTCCGAGAAGGTCTCTCACCTGGAGTCCATGCTCAGGAAGCTGCAGGACGACCTGCAGAAGGTGACACAGTGGCCGCGGGTTGCAGGGACTCACGGGGCTGCCCTGGGACCCAGCCACCCTGACTCCTGCCTCCCCCCACCCCCTCAGGAGAAGGCAGACAGGGCGGCCCTGGAGGAGGAGGTGCGGAACCTGCGGCACAACAACCGGCGGCTGCAGGCCGAGTCGGAGAGCGCGGCCACCCGCCTGCTCTTGGCCTCCAAGCAGCTGGGCTCCCCGGCCACCGACCTGGCCTGAGCCGTCAGGCAGGCCTCGGCCTGGCTGCCCATGTGCTGGGACTGCCCGGCTGCTCAGGGCCCCGGGCTGCCCAAACTGGGCCCTCCTCAGGAACTCTCCTTGCACGAAGCGGCGGCGCTGCCCCACTCCCCGGCCCAAATGGTGGCACAGTTGCCCTCACCCCACCCGTTTGTAAATATTCTGTGGAGAAAAGGGCACTTCAGGGAATAAAGAAGCCACTGCTCTGTGTCTACACAGGTGTTCACAACGTGATGCGGGAAGGGGTTTTTCTCCCATAGGCTCCGGCCAAGCTCCCGGGACTGGTTAAAGAAGCCCTGGGGACATTGGTTCAGAGTTGGGCTGCCACAGACTGGGGGGTTCTCTGAGGCTAGGCCACTGCTTGTCTTCTGTTCCACAAGCATTTATTTGGTCTGTTGGGAAGCAAGTCACCACACTCTGTACCGATTCTACTTAACTGCAGGAGCCAGGCCCTTGCCCTGGAACCAAACCCGAGGGCCTGAGATCAGAGGCAGAGAGTGGAGCTGCTGGGCAGGGGAGGGAAGGTGCTGGCCATGCCCCCCTTTAAAGGCCCTGACCCCAGTACAGGAAGTCCTCTCCTCTCTGCAGACACTGAGCCCCCAAGCCTGGCACTCCTCAGTCACCTGGCCAGGTCTTGCAGGGCCCAGTTCCAGAGGTAGGAGCCTCTCTGCCTTACCTGCCTGGGAGATGCTTCCATGTCTCCAACTCACTTTCTTCCTCACCAGCCTCTGACCCCTTGTTCCTCCCCAGGCTGGGCTCTTTCCCGGGAGTGGCATCAGCAGGTCCAAACTGGGATTATGTCTAAACTCTTTGTTTTCGGGATCTGAGGCCCAGACAGGGCACTGACTTGGCCAGCATCACAGGCCTTGTCCAGCCCTGCTGAGACCCAGGCCACCGACTTAGGGTTTGGCAGACTGAACCAGGCTCTGAGAAACCGGGTCAGGGGATCAGGAGGAGGTAATGTGAGTTGCAGAGGTTCACTGTCCTGTTCACGAGATAGAGAAGTCAAGGGTATCCTGGGTAGGAGCAGTTAGTTGGGGGCCTACTGGACTGGAATTGGCTTTTGCAGGGACAATGCCACCCCACTCCAGTACTCTTGCCTGGAAAATCCCATGATGGAGGAGCCTGGTAGGCTGTAGTTCATGGGGTCGCTAAGAGTAGGACACGACTGAGTGACTTCACTTTCACTTTTCACTTTTATGCATTAGAGAAGGAAATGGCAACCCACTCCAGTGTTCTTGCCTGGAGAATCGCAGGGATGGGGGAGCCTGGTGGGCTGCAATCTATGGGGTCGCACAGAGTCGGACATGACTGAAGTGACTTAGCAGCGGCAGCAGCAGCAGAATCAAGGAGGCTGAAGCTGAATCAGAAAGGGCTGTGAACGGGAGCACTGGGGTTTCCAGCACTGGGTCCCAGGTCTCACCTGGTGGACTGTAGTAAGGAGCCCTCACAGGCAGGGTGGAAGGCTCTGGTTACTCTCTGGCTGTGAGTCTGCAGAAAACTGGGGTCTGGTGATGTGGTGGGTAGATGTTCAAAGGGAGGGTGATGAGATTTGGGTGTCAGAGCCCTACAGGGAAGGTATGGCCAGGGAGGCAGTTGTAGTTGTAGCCCCAGTGGGCAAAGTGGTCGCTTAAACTAAGGCATGGCCATGGGGGTGGAGATAACGGGGCACATCTTCCAGGACCAAGTGAGGAAGTGAACTCGAGTTGCTAGGGGAGAAGCTGCAGAATCCACGGTGGTGGCCAGGTTTCTGACTGGAGCCCTGGAGGCTGGTAAGGCTATGACTGAGGGGAAAGGGCAGGCCGAGGATGGCTAGAGTCCCTTGGAACACCGAGATTTTGAAAGACCTGAGGGATGTCAGGGTGAGATGTCTACAGGGCGGGCTCACAGGAGAGAGAAGTCTGAGCTGGAGACAGATTTGGGACTGGCGAGCCATGGTCATGATGAGGTCACTCAGGGAGTGTGGGAAGAGCCAGGAGAGGGCTTTCTGGGGAGCGCAGGAGGTCACTTCAGGACACTGGGGAAGCCGAGAAGAGCGAGGTGGAGGACCCGAACTCACTAATTCCCTCCGAGCCTCAGGTTGGCGACACTGCGGGCAGTTTCGGCCATCAGTTGCCTTCGGTGAGGAGGCTTCCCACCCGCCAGGTCCTTCCCGGCGCTCGCTCGCCCTGGCCCTGCCCACAGCGCAGAAGCTGCAAGTCTCACCTCCGCACGCGCTCCCGCCGGGGTCATGACCCGGCCGCGGCTCTTGGGTCCCGCCCCTCGGGTGTAAGTACCGCTTGGCCCGGCCCCAGGGTGGCCCACCTGCTTCAGACCCCGCCCCCCGAAAGAAACGCCGCAGCGCAGCACGAGTCGCGAGATGCTTTCCGGTTCCCCGACATTCCGCCGCCGGCTGGCACCTTTTCTCGTAGACGCCATCGGAACCTGCAGCCTGGGCCTCCTGTGTTCCCAGGGGACTCGCTAGATTTGCAGCAGCGTCTCACTGATACCTGAGTGCTCCTGCCTCCACCCTCCCGCAACCCTGCGACGACATCGGCCTCAGGATGGGCTTTTTCCGAAGCGCACTGCCTGGCCGTCCGGTTGTAGAAAGCTATCTGTGCGCTTGTGCACTCGGGAAGGCAGGCCCTCGCTATCTAGGGCCGGTGGCTGACTGCTTTACTGCGCGTGCGTCGGGACAAAACGGAAGTGTGTCTGGCTCTAGCCCTTGGGCTGTGGCTTGGTTTTTGTTCAGGACTCCTGGACCGTCCGCGGTGGTGGAGAGGAGGCGGCTTCGGATTTAAGACTTCCTTGGTCCTCCCAGGGCAGGGTATGAAAGGACAGACCTTCACTTGGCGCCTCCCTTTCCCCAACTGATGCGACACCTCCATCCCCAACCACTTAAGAGATGAAATCCAAACCTCTTAGCCGAGGCTCTTCATCTTTTTTGTTGTTGTTGTTGAAGTTTAATAGACTGCTCTTCATCTTTTACAGACTGGCCCATCGAATCTTTCCAACATCGTCTCTTAACCCGCTTACCTATAAATGCTGGCTAGCCCCTCTGCTGATGTATAGACCTGAAGCTAGCATGGCCTTTGTGAAGCCCTTCCTGAAAATGCTCCATCCCCCACAACTCCTGGGTCCAACCGGGCTCTCGCTAGGCTAGGACTTCCCCTCGGCCCCACAGCCGCCTGCTTTCATTCACTGGCTGGTAGCTAGGAGTGTCCACGGATGTCCGTGGACTGCAAGCTCCCCAGTGGGAATGTATTCCTCCAGCAAATGTGTGCCTCCAAACTCTGTATCACCAACATCCAGCCTGAAATGACCAGCAAAGTGTGCTCAAAGAAGACAAATCTCTAGCCAGCATGGCAATGAATTTATTAGTTAAGAGTAGAAAAAGCAATAGTCTATAAATGCTTTGATTCTTAAGTAAAAATTGAGTCTCGACTGGAGAGCACCCAGCCTGCTCTCCCCGACTCTGAACAGCTCATCCTACCATTAAGGCACTTGAGAAGAGGAGGAACAGAGCAGTCTCAGAGAGAACCTCCCTGGATCCTGGAGAAGGCCAATACTGCCCCACCAGTCCCCTTCAACCACAGCCCAGCAAAGGAAGAGCTGGCAGAGACCTCTTCTCCAGGTGGGGAAGGCCAGGCCCTCAAAGGCTGTAGTTAGGCACAAAGAATGCCACACCAGAGAGGGGCGCGTAACAGGGGCATTATCTTGCCTCAAGGTATAAATGAATCTACAATTTGAGGAAGACACTTGTTAATAAGGCTTTGTGGCCTCCAAGGCCATAGCTCCAGCCTGCCCATCTCTCTAGGAGAGTACTAGAAGCTGGAGGGTGGGGTTGGATGACCCCAGAATTTTCTGTAGAGCCTGGAGCCAAACATTAGGATAAGGGATGGAAGAGTCTGAGTCTTCCCAGCTCTCCCCTTTCCAGAGAAGTTAATGCTTCTGCTTAAGCACCTCCAAAAAGAGAGAGAGATACTGCCAATAAAAGAATAAAATGCACTTCCCCCCCCCCCCCAGGAAGACATCACCCAAAGCAGCTGGGGGCAACTGGAGCACACCCTCCCAGAATCCGTAAGTGCGTGCTTTGGGAGGGCTTCAATCCCTTGCTAACCCACTGCTCTGGGCAGGGCGGGTGTCACCCCTTTAGGAGCTGATCTGACTCAGAAGGGCTGAGAAGTCCACGTCCGCGATGGAGGAGAAGTCTTCATCCCCCGAGAGGAGGCCATTGGTGAGCCCAGGGGGGCCCAGGGGAGTGGGAGCTGGGTCAGGGGGCCTCTGGGACCCTGTCACCAGGCGAGTTATGGCCTCAGGGTACTCCATCAGCATGGGCTCAGCTGTGTGGGGGCCCACGGGTACACCCTGGTTCAGCAACTGCTGAAACTCAGAGTTGTCGACAGATGCCAGGTCTGTGAATACAGCAGTTTCCCCCCCCCCCCCAGGAAGACATCACCCAAAGCAGCTGGGGGCAACTGGAGCACACCCTCCCAGAATCCGTAAGTGCGTGCTTTGGGAGGGCTTCAATCCCTTGCTAACCCACTGCTCTGGGCAGGGCGGGTGTCACCCCTTTAGGAGCTGATCTGACTCAGAAGGGCTGAGAAGTCCACGTCCGCGATGGAGGAGAAGTCTTCATCCCCCGAGAGGAGGCCATTGGTGAGCCCAGGGGGGCCCAGGGGAGTGGGAGCTGGGTCAGGGGGCCTCTGGGACCCTGTCACCAGGCGAGTTATGGCCTCAGGGTACTCCATCAGCATGGGCTCAGCTGTGTGGGGGCCCACGGGTACACCCTGGTTCAGCAACTGCTGAAACTCAGAGTTGTCGACAGATGCCAGGTCTGTGAATACAGCAGGGTCAGTGTTGTTGCCAAGCAGAGCCCCCAGGTCTTCATCGGTATCAAACTGCAGCTGCAGCAGGGCCTCTGTCAGTGTCCCTTCCCCGGTCTGGTTGGTCTTGGGGGCAGGCGGGGTCACAGCCTGAGCCAGGCCTGGAGCTAGGGCCTGGGCCAGGGTTGATGCCATGCCTGGGGCTGGGGCTGGGGCTGGGGCCGGGGCCGGGGCCAGCACTGGGGTCTGGGTCAGGACCGGGGTAGGGGCTGGTGCCAAGCCCGAGGTCTGGCTTGGGATCTGCCCAGAAGGAAAGACCATGGGGGAAAATTCCTCAAAGTTGATGGTGCTGAGAGATGGCGTAAAAGAATAGGGCTGGGGAGCTGGAGAAGAGAAACAGAGAGGCAGGGGTCAAAGAAAGCCTCGGAGGCGCCCCCCCAGCCTCTGCCTCAAGTGTTGAGCTCAGCCCTTCCCTGTGGCGTCACCGCTGGCACCCTACTCCCTCCTCTTACCCAATCTGGCCTCCCCTGTAGGGCCCAGTTCCAGGCTCCCCTCTGTGGAGCCCTGCCTGTCTACCCCGGCCCACAAAGCTCTCACAGCCTTGAGAGGAAAGGATGCTTTCAGGGAGGGCACAACCTTGTGCCCGAACAGCCAGCAGGGAGCAGCGCCTCTTCTTCTCTGAGACACACAGCAGCATATACATTACAGGTTACGGTTGTGCTGCTTCAGAGGTGACTGTTGGGTTGCCCCACTTCAATGGAGAACTCAGAGCAGAGACTGCGTTTTTGAAACTTCTGCATCTCAAGGCATCCAACGTGGGTTTAACCGACACCACAGGGGTTCTCATCCCTAGGAGGGTGCTGGTTCCTGGGACACACCTTCCAAGCCTCTGATTTCCCAGGTCTGTAAGGGGCTCGGGAATCGGCATCTTCACCGCTTCCCAGCTGGCTCTGATTTTAGGCCACTAAGGCTCAGGCCCTGAGAAACAGGAGCCCAACAGCGAGCAGGTTTCAGACACCTGCTGGTGAGACTGCTTGACTTTCTCCAAAAGGTGTCGAAACCATGGGTCGAACAGATTTGAGCCTACAGTTCCGGTGTGACGGCCTTAAGGAAATCCTCACCTGGCTTGGGGATGGAGGCTGAGCCGCGGTTAGGCACAGCGATGCGCCGGGTCGGAGGCCGGGGGTCAGTGGGTCCTGTGGCGGGAAGGCTGGGTCAGTTCTTGGTGTCTAGGGTCCCCTCCCTGCCCACTGCTCTCTGATTCTCCCGCCGCCCTCTCTTACCATTGAAAGGGCTCTTTTTCATGATGCTCTTGAAGGTCTCGTATGTCCTTTTGCGCTTCTCCTCAATCCGGTGACGATCATCTGGGAAAGTAACAGAGGGAAGTGGGTCCTGCTTATACCAGTGGACCCCCAAAGTTCCCAAAGGACCCTCAGGAGGTAGGCGAGAAGACAGACTTTTTTCTAAGAACCTTTCTCTAAACTCAGCCAATGAGAACAGCTGCACAACTCCATGACACTCCACAATTATAAGAATGCTGTGACTTTTTTGAGAAGACCTCCGTTAGCTGAATCTGCCCTCCAAGGGCCACACGAGTGACCCTAAGTCAGGAGCCAGGAGCCGTCGCAGGGTCCCACCTCAGGCTTCTCTCACCTGCACCGCTGACGTCCCTGCTCCCGTCCAGCCCTGACCAGGCCTGGTGCTGCGTGCTCTGCTCTCTGGGGCAGCCCGGGCATGACAGGCTGGCTTACGACTTCAACAGACGCTTAACCTTCTCTCTGACAGTCTGAGTTTAGTCTGGAGCTTTCCGAACTCTCTAACTGCTGCAGCACTTGGATAAGCCCAAAGCACTCGACGTCAAGAGCCCAAAGCCAACCTCACCGTCTCACCTCAAATACCTGATCCTGGTTCCCTCCCCTTCAGTGTTCCCGCCTTACCTCTTTTGCCCTGTTCGCAAACCTGGGACACATCCTCAGCAACTTCCTCTTTCTCACTCCCCACCATTCACCCTCTAGATACACATTCACCAAGCATTTGCGTGCCAGGCTCCATTCGAGCCACTGGAGGTATGGCCCTGAGAAAGCAGACAAGGTTCCCGTCCCCCAAAGCCGTGACCTCCAAGGGACAGAGGGGCATTGACACAGGTGATAGGAGTTGAGACCAGGGCGATGTAACAGCACCAGAGGTAAGGTCACGGGGTCCAGGGAAGCACTGGTGTGAGCCCACCGTGTGAAGATCTGGGGGCCAAGCGTTCCAAGCAGAGGCAACAGCTAGAGCACAGGTCCCCAGGAGGACACAAAGAGCCCGTGGGCTCAGGATTTCGGAGGAGGCCGGCAGTGGGTGAGACGGTCTTGTGCATTCCATCTGTGAGGTTCACACAGCACCCTCTCTCCCGCAACATCTTCTAAAACCTCCCCACCTCGTGTCCCCCCTCTAAGATGCTCTGCACGCTACTTCCAGACCTGCTCACATCACTTCTCTGTTCAGAAACCTTTGGTGGCTCCGAGGCCTTAGGATGTGACCCCAGATGAACCAAGTCCGGCCTTCAAGGCCCTTCTGCCAGAGCCTGCTCACTGCCCGACGACGTGAACTCCTGCCACAAAGCTGTCCCAAACGTGCTGTGCCCGTTCCCTGCCCTTCCACTCCACCCACCTAGAGAATGTGCTTCTGGGTCTTTCTCCAGCCTAAATGCCACCTCCCGCACGCAGCTGGTTCCAGTCCCCACAGTACTCTGCACACGCCTCGCTGCTTCCACGTCATTCTATGACACAGGCTGTTTTGCATGTGTGTCTTCCTCATGTGACCGAGCTCCCAAAGGGCAGGGAACGTGTCTTATCCATCTTTGGACTGAGGATACCTGGCGCAGAGCCTGGTGCCAAGTGGACACTCAGTCCTCATCTGGTGGGATGAACTGATGGCCGTTTCAGGCCTTGTTTTCCAGACTGTTAGGTCCCAGGGCAGGACACACTTTCAAGCTGGATGACAGGCTTCAGATAAAGGATCACTTTGGCTGTTCCTATTTGAGCAGATGCCCGAAAGCCCCGACCACAGCATGGCTGTGTGGTGGTGATAAGCACAGATACACTGCGGCAACAGGTCCCTGGAGCCAGACGGCCTGGGTTCAAATGAGGTCTGGGTCTATAACTCACTAGCTATGTGACCTCAGGCAAGTTAGATGCTATCTCCCACCTCAAAAGGTTCATGAGAGAATAAAATCAGGTAATTCACTGATATGCCTAGAATAGGGCCACACATGTCACAAGAGCTCAGTAAGTCTTGGGCATCACTATTAAATGAGGTGAGAAGACGACTGTTTACTATGGAAATCTCTGCCCAACCCCAGCTTCTGACCTTCACCTACAGCTGTGGCATCCAGCCCGGCCTCACTCCCACTGGCTGGAGCCCACAGCCCTGCTGCTGCCCTGCCCAGCTGGGTACCTGTGTCTGGCAAGTACTGGAATTCCATGGGCTCGCTGAGCTCCCGATCGGAAGGCCGCCGCAGCTGCATGGAGACGCGCACAGGGGCTGCAGGCTGGGGTCCGCATAGGGAGGCGTCCGGAACACGATGGCCACTTGCCGGTGCACGTCAGCTTGTGAAAAAGAGCCTCGGGCTTCCCAGCCCGGTCCCGTGAAATACACCTCGATGTCCTCTGCAGGAGACAGGGCGGCTGCGTGGGTGCTCAGCTCCCTGAGCCCGCCGCCCCCTGCAGTTGCCGATACTTGTCTCGAGAGATGCATGGCCCTGCTGTCCCCAAGAAGTTGGGGACAGTGCTTAAACCAGCTCCCTAACACTTAGTGTGTCTGCTCAGCCTTGCCCCTTGCCTCCTGCTCCTGGGTCCAGCCCTCCTTCCGGCTGTGTACCTTTCTGCACCTTGTCACACAGCAGGAAGATCTCGTCCCCGCCGAGGCAGCTCCCAGAGTTCCGATTTACCCGGCAGATCTTGAGCTCGGCAGTGTTGGGGGCACCTGAAGGTGTGGGAATAAGGAAGGAAGCCCTGAACCAACGGTGGTCTCCCGGGCTGACCTGCAGGAAAAGAAGGCTCCTGCCCAGCCCAGGGTCAAGGTTGTCCAGAGTTTGCTGACTACACCTCTGCAGCCAAGGTTCAACCATTCCCATTGGCTCCTCACACCAACCAATTCAGCAACTCTTTATCTACTGGCACCCACTCCGTTCCCAGCTCTGCTCTAGGCCTGAAGAACACAACCAAACACAAAAGGTAAACATCTCTGCCATCATGAAGCATACAGTCCTATGAGAACCAAAGAGATCACAACTGCTGTTTCTCTACCTGACCCAGGCAGTATTCAAGACCCATTCATACATGCCTTGGCAATGAATCCTTCCTTCCTGAGCCCCCCACCCCTACACACACTCGTTTATCCTGGTTTTCCGGCCTTGGGGCTCCAAAGCCTTTTTATTTTCACGTATCCTACTAGCTACTTTAAAAATGCAGTTGACCAATGTCAGCCCAATCCATCTGTAAACTTTCTGTGAGCTTTCCTCATTGAATTCTTAGTTTCTAACATTATCTCGTTCCTGGAAGTTCATTCCTGGAGTCATCAGTACAGTTCTGGGCACACCACCCTCTCGTCATGGGCTGGAAATGCCTATCTCCCATCTGACTCGCTGCCAGCCTGGACGCTGCTCCTCAAGGGCAGCTCTGCGTCTCCTCTGCCTCGTCTTTTTGGTCAGCACAGCGCTGGGCACAGAGGGGATGACCAATACGCTGGGTGACTGGACGAAGTCAGAGCGACTCTTGCAGGTCACCTCTCCCCACCTCTCCTTTCTTCCTCATAGGCCCACCCCTCTCCCCTTCCTGCGGCTCCCTGACCACTCACGGTTGTCAAAGATGGGATGAGAGAGGACAGGCGCCAGGCGGAGGGGCCTGCCTTCTGGGTCCCGCACTGTCACCTGGAAGCAGAGCCGGACGGCATTCAGGTCGTAGTCCCCGCGCTGCTCTTCTATGGGAACTGTCAGAAAAGCCGGTGGTCAGGAGAGCTGGGGCCAGGGCCAGGGATGGAGCTGGGGCAGAGTGGGGTGTGGGGGTAGCTCTGGGCTGGGAGGGCTGTTGGAAGGTGTGTGAAATAGCAGGAGTCCTAGAGGAGGGCTGTGGGAAGGTTCTAGACCCATCACTGACTCCACCTATGACCCTGGATGTCCTGTCCCCTACCTCCTCGCTCTTGGTCTGTTTCTCCAATGGTAAAATGTACTGAACGGGTGTATGTACTGAACGGGCACCGCATCTTGGCCGGTGAGGGACACGTGAGGGGTAGGTGGCCTCACAAGGGTACAGCAGCTGGAGGTGCTCCAGGCAGGCCCAGGCCTCCACCTTCGCTGCCCTCACCTTGGAAGGGGTTGTTGTTGGTCTGGATGCGCTGGCTGATGGCCTGCTCCAGGTCCCGCTTCTTTACACACTGGATCCCCAGGTTCTGAAAGCTGAAGCCCCCCCAGGCATAAGCTCCACTGTCTCCAGCAGAGCTGGGGCCCTTCTGCCTTACCCTCTCTGCCCCTTATCCCCACCCACTCACCAGGTGATCATTCCATTCTTAACCTCCCTGAATGCCACCCCGTGCCACGCTGAAAGCCACTCCTTACTTTGGCTGACAAGGCCCTGTGCCCTGCCGCCTGGCCCCAGCCACAGTCCCTGCCAGCTCCCTACCCTCTGCCCCAGGGCTTTCTTTGACCCTCTCCAAAGACATGACACTCGTTTGTATTTCAAAGCCTTTTGCACCTGTTCATTCTGCTGGGCATGTTCCTTCCGTGCTTCTCTACTTTCTCACATTTAGGTCTTACTTTCGAGAAGCCTCTCTGACCTCCCAGCCCAAAGGAATGAGACCAGCTCCTTCACCCCCCTCCACCTCAGGCTATTCTTCCAACCTATTACTGCTTCATTTTCATCACTGAAATGATGACTTTCTAACAGTATCTTGTTCAGTTATTTGTACATTTATTTATGGTCTGCCTCTGTCAACCAGTACATAAGCTTCAGGGGAGACCGTTGGTTCAATGGCTTTCATTCTGACTACAAGAGATATGACACTCCAGCCACAGGGGTTAGGGGTTCAGAGGGACCCACACCTTTGCCATAGAGCTCACAGGGAGCTCCTCCTATCCACTGGAGAGAGGAGACACACAGACAATTTCAAAACAAAAGAATCAGCTTGCAAAGCTAGAGAGGGAGCAAGCAGTGAGGAATTCTGCCCTCTGTCCAGAAACGATTAACACTGTAACAGCAATATAACTGCCTGCTTTTCTGATTCCCATCTCATCACCACCTTCTTCCACCCCCTGCCACCCCTAAGGAGCTCACCTGTGGATGCAGCGGTCTGGACAGAGCTCAGCCTCATAGAAGCCATCCCGGCAGTCTTTCCCCACTAGCTCGTGGGGGTGAGGCCGGTGAGGGGGGTCCTTGGTGACCAGGGAGATGCGGACTGTCCCTGGCCCCGTGTAGCCATTGATCTGTCCAAAGTACAGAGAGCACCCTAGAGGGCTGGAATTCCAGACCCAACTCCCAGACACAGATTTCGGGATGAGGGGGTGGGGGCTGAAAGCAGGTCCCAGCCCTGTGGACTCTGGGTTCCCGCCCTGGGGTCTGCTGACCTTGATAGTGGGGTGCGTCTTGGTGGTGTCTGTGCTCCTCTCGCCAGGGATGCTGCCGGCTGAGCGGCCCTCGCACTTGTAGCGGAAGCGCATGCCCCGCTGCTTGGGCTGCTCGATGATCTCCACATAGGGGCCAGAGGCCTGCGCAGGCTCTGCAGGGGACACGCAGGCCAGGCCCATCAGCCGGCTGACCCCATCTCCCCTGACCCTGGGGGGCGCCTCCCGACCCACTGAGAAAGGATGGGCCACTTACCTGCGGGGAAGAAGAGAGGGAAGAAGTCTGAAAGGAGAGGGAGACAAGGGTCAGCAGGAGCCCACATCCTGTCCTCATCAGGGAAGGCCTGCTTCCCCGAGGTGAGGAGAGGGATCCAGGCTCCTTCTCCAGGACACTCAGTCAGGGCCTGCTACCTGGAACCTTCAGGGAAACTAGGGGCGTGGGTAAGGGAGCCAGAAGCACCCTTTTCCTGAGGGAAACCAGGGATGGCCGCCTCCCTCCACCAGGGGAAACTGAGTCACGGCCTTTTCTGTTTTAAGTTACACTAAGGGAGGGCACCCCCCCATCCCGAGAGGAAATTGAGTCAGATACATTCTCCCCTAACAAGGAAACTAAGTTGGAACTACCCAAGCCCCCCCTCCCGGGTCCCGGGGGGAAACTGAGTCAACGCTCCCCCCAACACCTCACACCCAGGGGGAAACTGAGTCAGAACCCCCGATGTCCGCCCCGCCCCGCGCCACCATCCGGCCGGCCGCTCCCTGCGCAGCGCCCATCGGCGAACGAAGGGTCAGAAGGCGGCGAGGGGCCTCCCGCCGCGGTCCCCGCGGCCCCAGCGCCGCCACCCCGCGGGGTCAGGGGGCGCCCTCACCGTCCATGGCCGGGGTCCCGGGGGCGGGGCCGGGGTCGCAGCTGGGCCCGCGGCGCGCGCTACTGTCGAGCCATTCGCCAGAGGCGGAAATGCGCCGCGCGCGCCCGCCGCCGCGTCACTGCCGGGAATCCGACCGCGCCTGCGCGATGCTCTCCGTCGCCCTCGTCGCCGCCGCGGGTGCCGCCGCCACCGGGAGAGGTTCAGGGGCGAACGCGCGCCTCGCGGAGGATGGGCAGGCCGCGTGCAGGGGGGATAGGCTGCTTGCGCCGCCGCTGCTGGCGACCCGGAGCTAGTGCGCGCCGCGCGGGGCACCGACTGGCAGCTCGCCTGGAGGCCGCTCCCGGGGCTGGCGGGGCAGCTCGGCTCGCTCCCGAGTCTGGGCCCCGCCTGGAGGGCGGGGCCTGCGATTACTCACTATGTTTTTAGGGGATTTCGGGGGCCACCTCCCGCCGATCGGAGGAGTTTGGTGATGTCACCCCGAGCCGGTCTGGAGCCAAGCTAGGGCTGCCTGGCTTCGACCGCCCGCCCCGCGCAGGGAAAGGTTCCGGCCTGCTTCGCCCGCAAAGGCCAGGTGGCTCAACTCTTCACGGTTTCCTAGTCAATAAAAGGACTTCTTGATGGTTATTGCCGCATAAGCACTTTTTAATTTCCCGTCCACCCCAGTCTGGATGCAACGAGGAAAAAGAGAAGTGGCCTGGACCTCTCCACCTGGCAGTAGTACTAGGATCGTGGCCTTCGCGGAGCCTGCTGCACGTTAGAGTGATCAGAGTCTCCGCGCCGCGTCCGCTCGCGCAGTACCCGAAGGCTCGTCAGTTTAAGATCATCCACACTGCCGACCCTCGAGGGCAGTGGGTGGACAGGGGTAGTCACCCAGGGTTAAATCTCCGGAGCTTGTCTCTGCAACCTGACACCTCTGTTCCGTTTGAACTCCCCGATCCGCCCCTCCTTCCCACACGCCTGCCTCCCAGGGCTTCCTGCTGGGGTCCAAGAGTTTCCCAAAGCATTTCCACTAATTAACCGTCCTGGGACTCCTCGCCGAGGGTATCGTCCCCCAAGGTTTAAAACCCCGTACAAGCTAGTACGAGCGGGTTGGAGGTCAGGCTGGAGCACACACCGCCCCCGGGAGGATTTTTCATCCCACAGTGAGGATGCTCCACGGCTGGCGGCAGTCTCCCCAGATGCAGGAAGGCTTTTTATTTTCTCTAAGTTCGTTCTAAATTAGGGAATCGTGTGGGAATTGGAAAAGACTGGAAATTCTGACTTGCTTTCCCAGGCTCAAAAAAAAAAAAAAACAGGAAGAGAAAAGTGAAAACAGTTACCACCCCTCCCACTCATTTCGGTTTCTCCTGTGGCTGCCCCGGATTAGAAAAGGCACCTTACTTTTTCTGAGGAGGCAGTCGTCAGGAAGACAGAGTGGATTAATTACAATCTTTGATTAATGACACACAATCATCATTGATGCTAGCATGGTCCTCCTTTTAAAATTTGGATATGTATACCTTTCAGATTAATACGAGTTCTAGTGCGTCCACTGCAAAACTCAAGAGGCTGGATGGAAAAGCCATCAGAACTTATATCTCCCCACCTGCTCCTCACCTGTTCATCCTCTCCTTATCCTAGTGTCTAGGGTGCCATCATACACAATTCTGTATTTGTTGTTCCTTTGATTTTTCTAAATAAAAATCTTAAGAAAAAAATTATATATACATGATGTTTGTTTTTGCTTAGTTTTGAACTGTAAGAGAGTATGGTATTATTTGTTGTCCTTCGTTATTTACATTTTTCACTCAACACATTACTAATATTCATCTGTTTCATAGTTCATTCAATTTTTTACTACTGTGTACTATTCTGGAAACATAGTTTTTCATTTATTCCTCCTGAGGGTGGCCATTTGGGTTTCCAGTTTGTTGCTATTATAAACATGTTGTTCAGAACATTCCTGTGAATATCTCCTGTTACATATATCCAGAATTTTTCTTGGGTATATATCTAAACGTGATTATTCAGTTCAGTTCAGTTCAGTCGCTTAGTCGTGTCCTACTCTTTGTGACCCCATGAATCGCAGCATGCCAGGCATCCCTGTCCATCACCATCTCCCAGAGTTCTCCCAGACCCACGCACATGGAGTCAGTGACGCCATCCAGCCATCTCATCCTCATTCGTCCCCTTCTCCTCCTGCCCCCAATCCCTCCAGTATCAGAGTCTTTTCCAATCAGTCAACTCTTCACATGAGGTGGCCAAAGTACTGGAGCTTCAGCTTCAGCATCATTCCTTCCAAAGAAATCCCAGGGCCGATCTTCTTCAGAATGGACTGGTTGGATCTCCTTGCAGTCCAAGGGACTCTCAAGAGGGAATAGAATTTCTGTTTATCACTTTTCAAAATAATGCCTTGGTTCTTTAACATCCTCCAAAGTTAATTAATAAGCATTTTTAAAATATCTTAACAAATGCATGGATTTAAACGTTTTTCACGTGTTTTAGGGATTCCATGTGTTTCAGTGGTAAAGAATTTGCCCGCCAATGTAGGAAATGCGAGTTCAACCCCTGAGTCGGGAAGATCTCCTGGAGGAGGAAATGGCAAACCACTCCAGTATTCTTGCCTGGAAAATTTCAAGGACAGAGAAACCTGGCAGGTTATGGTCCATGGGACAGGCAGAGTCAGACACAACTGAGCATACATGAGGTGCTTTATTCCATTATAATTATTACTGAAGTTCAAATTGTTCCATCATTGGCCACAATATATAATTAACTCTTAAAACTCAATAACCAAAAAACCAAACAACCCAATTTATTATTTTTTTAATAATTTTATTTATTTTTGGCTGTGCTGAGTCTTCATTGCTACAGTGGATTTTCTCCAGTTTCAGAGAGCGGGGGCTGCATGGGATTCAGGTTGCAGTGGCTTCTCTTGTTGTAGAGCACAGGCTCAATAATTGTGGCATATGGGCCTAGTTGCTCCAAGGCATGTGGGATCCTCCCGGATCAGGAATTGAACCAGTGTCTCCTGCAGTAGCAGGCAGATTCCTTTACCACTGAGCCACCAGGGAAGCCCCAAACAACCCAATTTAAAAAATGGGCAATGAACTTGAATAGACATTTCTTCAAAGAAGATAAAAATTGACTAATAAACACATGAAAAGATGCTCAACCTAATAGCTATCAGGAAAATGCAACTGAAAGTTAGAATGAAATACCACTTCGTACTCATTCGTTCAGTTTAGTTGCTCAGTCATATCCAACTCTTTGCGACCCCATGAATTGCAGCATGCCAGGCCTCCCTGTCTATCACCAACTCCCAGAGTTCATTCAAACTCATGTCCATCGAGTCAATGATGCCATCCAGCCATCTTATCCTCTGTCGTCCCCTTCTCCTCCTGCCCCCAATCCCTCCCAGCATCAGGGTCTTTTCCAGTGAGTCAGCTCTTCGCATGAGGTGGCCAAAGTATTGGAGTTTCAGCTTCAGCATCAGTCCTTCCAATGAACACCCAGGACTGATCTCCTTTAATATGGACTGGTTGGATCTCCTTGCAGTCCAAGGGACTCTCAAGAGTCTTCTCAACAGCACAGTTCAAAAGCATCTATTCTTCAGTGATCATCTTTTTCACAGTCCAACACTCACATCCATACATGACCATTGGAAAAACTATAGCCTTGGCTAGACAGACCTTCGTTGGCAAAGTAATGTCTCTGCTTTTGAATATGCTCTCTAGGTTGGTCATAACTTTTATTCCAAGGAGTAAGCATCTTTTAATTTCATGGCTCATTAGGATGGCTATTAGCAGAAAAACAAAACTGCAAGTGTGGCTGAGAATGTGGAGAAATTGGATTCTTTGTACATCATTGATAGGAGTGTAAAACGGTATGGGTGCTGTGGAAAATAGAAAACAGTATTTATCAAGAAATTAAACAGAATTACTATATGATCCAGCAATTCCACCTCTGGGTATAACACAAAACAACTAAAAAGAGGAACTCAATTAGATATTTGTAAACCAGTGTTCACAGCAGCATTATTTACAATAGCCAAAAGGTAGAAGCAACTCAATTGTGAATGGACAGATACACAAATAAACAAAACGTCGTAAATATCTCTCTGTGTGTGTATATATATATATACACACATATATCTCACGTGTGTATATATATATATATATATATATATATATCATTCAGCCTTAAAAGGGAGTGAAATTCTGACATATGCTGCAATATGGATGAACGTTGAAGACTAAGTCTAACGTTGAAGGCTAAGTGACATAGTGTGTGTGTTAATCACTTAATCATGTCTGACTCTTGTGATCCCACGGACTGTAGCCCACCAGGATCTTCTGTCCATGGGATTCTCCAGGCAAGAATACTGGAGTGGATTGCCATTTCCTTCTCCAGGGGATCTTCCTGACTCAGGAATGGAACCTGGGTCTCCTGCATTGCAGGCAGATTCTTTATCAAATGAGCTACAGGGAAGTCCCTAAGGCAGACACCAAAGTACAAATATTGCACAATTCCACGTATGTGAGGTGCCTGGAATAGTCACATTCACAGGGGCAGGAAGTAGAATACTGGTTCTCAGTGGCTGGTCAGGGGGGCAGGGAGCAATGTGGTGTTAGTATCTAATGGGTGCAGAGTTTATGTTGGCGATGAACATTCTGGAGATGGATGGTGGTCACGGTGGCACAATAATGTGAATGTACTAAGTGTCACCGAATGGTATGCTTAAAAGTAAAATGGTAAATTTTATATTATGTATATTTTACTACAATAAAAAAAATCTCAGCTCTCAATCAATTATTCATTCAGTCTGTCTCATCCTGTAGACAAAACACTCGCGGTAACGATACTAACTCTACCACCAATCATGTGATTAAATATAGAGTATATTTTTATAGTTTTTGTTCTTAGGTCATATTCAGTTGGGGTTTTCTGTTGTTGTACCTATCTATTATCAAGTTAAAGCTCCTTTCTAGTTCTAGTTTACAGTGTTTGTGATAAATGGGTGTTGATTTTTTTTTTTTTTTTTTTGGCCACACTGTGGGGCCCGTGACTCTTAGTTCCCCAACAAGGGATTCAACCCAGTCCCGGCAGTGAAACCACCAAGTCCATAACCACTAGAGCTCCAGGGAATTCCCTGGGTGTTGATTTTTTATTAATTGTTTTTCTAGTATCTATGGAGATCATATGATTTTTCTCCTTTATCTGTAAATGCAGAGTATGACATAGATTTCCTAATAGTAAACTATCCTGCATTCTTGGGATCACCTAGCTTGATCATAGTGTGTTACGTTGTTGAATCTGATTTATTGATATTTTAGGAGGAGGTTTTGCAACTACATTTGTAAATTAAGTGGCTGTAGTTTTCCTTTTGGGGGGGGCCTTGTCTAATTTTGGTATCAAAATTATATTAGTATTTATAGGGCTATTTTGACTTTTCCTGAATTAATTTTGAAAAGTTGTGTTTTTTCTAAGAATTTATTCTAAGTTTTCAAATCTATTTGCATTAAGTTGATGATAACTTTCTGATCTTTTTAGTATCTGCTGTAACTACAGTTATGTGTCCCTTTTCATTCATTACATTATTTATTTGCACTTTCTATTTCTCTGTAGACATCTTGCCAGAGGTTTTCTGAGAAACTTTTCATGTGCTTATTTGCTATCCGTGTATCTTATTTAGTGAAGTATCTATTTCAAATATTTGCCTTTTTAAAAAATTTGGTGGATCTTTTTGAACTATACGTGGCTTTCTATATTGTAAATACAAGTCTTTTGCTGAGTGTATGTTTTGCAAATATTTTTTCTCAGTCTGTATCTTGCTTTTTCATTTTTAAAACAGTATTATTTGCAGAATAGTGAAAGTGAAAGTTGCTCAGTCGTGTCCAACTCTGTGACCCCATGGACTATACAGCCCATGGAATTCTCCAGGCCAGAATACTGGAGTAGGTAGGAGTTCCCTTCTCCGAGGGATCTTCCCAACCCAGGGACCGAACTCAAGTCTCCTGCATTGCAGGTTGACTCTTTACCAGTTGAGCAGAATAAGATATTTTAATTTTGCTTAAGTCCAATTTTTTCTTTTGTACTACATGCCTTTTGTATCATGTTTAAAAAATCTTAGCCCATCTACAGATGAATGGATAAAGAAGATGTGATATATATGGAATATTACTCAGCCATCAAAAGGAATGAAATCTTACTATTTGCAACAACATGGATGGACATAGAGGGTATTATGCTTAGTGAAATAGGTCAGACAAAGACAAATACTGTATGTTCTCACGTGTAGAACTAAGAAATGGGACAAATGAACAAATATGACAAAACAGACATAAATTTAGATACAAACTAGTGGTTACTAGAGGGGAGGGGGTGGGAGAAGGGGCAAATAGGTGAAGGGGATTAAGAAATACAAACTGCTACTTATAAACAAGGCACAAGGATGTAATACATAGCACAGACTATAATTAAGATTTTATAATGACTCTGTATAGTGTAAAATCTCTAAAAATATCAAATATGTTGTACACCTGAGACTAACGTTATGTTGTAACACTTCTATAATTCTAAAGAGTTTTACATTTTTTATTTATTTACTTTTGACCTTGCTGGGTCTTCATTGCTCCACAGGCTTTTCTCTCATTGTGACAAGTGGGGGCTCCTCTCTGGGGTGGTTTTTCTTGTGGATCATGGGCTCTGGGACTCCAGGGCTTCAGTGGTTGCAGCGCGTGGGCTCAGTAGCTGCGGGTCCCGGGCTCTAGGCACAGCCTCAGTGGTTGTGGCCTGGGTGCTCAGTTGCTTCACAGCGCGTGGGATCTTCCCCTATCAGGGGTCAAACCTACGTCTCCTTCACTGGCAGGTGATTCTTTACCACTGAGCTACCAGGGAAGCCCTTCGATAGTTTTTTGAAAAAAAGAAATCTTTCCCAAACTCAAGGCCACTGTGATGTTCTTCAGTTTTTTTCTAGAAGCCTTATAGCTTGAGCTCTTACATTTGTGACTATAATCCATTTTGAGCTAACTTTTGCACATGGTACTGAGTAACAGCTTGCTTCTTTCTTTTCTTTTCCTGTTTTTCACACAATTATTGAATTGTTTCAACACCATTTCTTGAAAAAAATTATTCTTTCTCCATTGAATTACTTTGGCACCAGCTGACCATATATGTACGGGTGTACTTTTGGACTCTGTTCTGTTGCTTGTATCTATATATGTTTATTTTATGCTAATACCACAAAGTCTCAATTACTGTAGCATTATAATACATCTTTTTTGTTTCCTTTTGGCCGGGAGACTAGGCCTGTGGGATGTTAGTCCCTGACCCGGCCTTGAACCTGTGCCACCAGCAGTGAAAGCATGGAGTCTTAACCACTGGACTGTGAAGGAAGGTCCTTCCTTTTATTTTTGTTCTTTGTTTTTCTTTTGCATTATATCTGGAAATTAGATACTATAATCCTTCAACTTTCCTCTTCTTCTCTTTAAAATCCCTTCCATTTTCTTATAAGTGTTAGGATACAGCTTGTTAATTTCTACAATTTGGAGAGCATTGACATCTTAATATCAAGTTTCTCAGCCATGATCTCAGGTATATATCTAGCCTTACTTAGGTTTTCTTTAATTTCTTCACGCATTGTTTTGTAGTTTTCAGTGTATAGGTCTTGCACATATTTTGTCAAATTTATCCCTAAGTTTTCAATATTTTATGATATTTTAATTGTTTTTAAATTTTAAATTTATGATTGCTTATTGCTAGTATATAGAAATTTATTGTTGGAAACTGCATCCTGCAACCTTGCTGAACTCCCATTTTAGTTCTTGTAACTTTTTTTTTGTGAGTAGAGGGTAAATTTCTTAGGATTTTCTACATAGATGATCATATTGTTTATAATAAAAGCATCTTTGCTTTTTCCTTTCCAACTCATATAGCAGGATGCCTTTTAATCTCTTTTCTTTTTTTCCTTTTTTTTACTTTATTGTACTGGGTGGAACCTCCAGTACAAGTCTGAATAAAAGTGGTAAAAATGAACATCCCAGTCTTTTTCCAGATCTTAGGGGAAAGCATTCTCTTCCACCATTAAGCAACATGTTTGCTGCAGGTTCTTCTCTAGAGGCTTTTAATTAGGTTCAGGGAGTTCCTTTCTATTACTACTTTTCTGAGTTTTTATCATGCTAATGAAATTTTGCCAAATGCGTTTTCTGCATCTATTGAGACGATCGTGTTAAACATACATATTTAACTTAATAAAGCCTTTTTGAAAACATATATTTGTTTTGCTGTGCCAGGTCTTAGAACACACAGGATCTTTGATCTTTCTTGTGACATGTGGAATCTAGGTCCCTGACCAGGGGTCGAACCCAAGCTCCCTACATTAGGAGCTCGGAGTCACCTGCTGGACCACCACGGAAGTCCCCACTACGTCTCTCTCTTTCAGTCTTTTTAAAAAAGATTTCTTTATCTGCTCATTTATTTATTTCTGCCGCGCTGGGCCATCATTGCTGTGTGGGCTGTCTCTCGTATCACTGCGAGGGCTCCTCACTGTGGTGACTCTTCTCCTTGCAGAGCAGAGGCCTTGGGCATGCAGGCTTCAGGAGCTGCAGAGGCCTCGGGCGTGCAGGCTTTAGGAGTTGCGGCACGTGGGCTCATTCGTCGTGGAGCACAAGCTTAACTGACCAGCAGCACATGGGGTCTTCCCAGACCAGGGATTGAACCTGTGTCCCCTGCATTGGCTAGTGGACTCTTAACCATTGGACCACCAGGGAAACACCACTGTCTTTTGATATATTACCTCTCCTCCACACTTTCCATGTGTTTCTTCTGTGACTTATTAATAAAATGACTAGAAAATATTTGCAACACGAATACCTGAAAAAGTACTTGTATCCAGAATATATAAAGAATCCCTACCTATCTTCACAACCCAGATAATCATGATGGTGTGATCACTCACCTAGAGCCAGACATCCTGGAATGTGAAGTTAAGTGGGCCTTAGGAAGCATCACTATGAAAAAAGCTAGTGGAGGTGATGGAATTCCAGTTCAGCTATTTCAAATCCTGAAAGATGACGCTGTGAAAGTGCTGCACTCAATATGCCAGCAAATTACCGCACAATTGCACTCATCTCACACGCTAGTAAAGTAATGCTTAAAATTCTCCAAGCCAGCCTTCAGCAATACGTGAACCGTGAACTTCCAGATGTTCAGCTTTTAGAAAAGGCAGAGGAACCAGAGATCAAATTGCCAACATCTGCTGGATCATGGAAAAAGCAAGAGAGTTCCAGAAAAACATCTATTTCTGCTTTATTGACCATGCCAAAGCCTTTGACTGTGTGGATCACAATAAACTGTGGAAAATTCTGAGAGATGGGAATACCAAACCACCTGACCTGCCTCTTGAGAAACCTATATGCAGGTCAGGAATCAACAGTTGGAACTGAACATGGGACAACAGACTGGTTCCAAATAGGAAAAGGAGTACATCAAGGCTGTATATTGTCACCCTGCTTATTTAATTTATATGCATTGGAGAAGGCAATGGCAGCCCACTGTAGTACTCTTCCCTGGAAAATCCCATGGATAGAGGAGCCTGGTAGGCTGTAGTCCATGGGGTCACTAAGAGCTGGACACGACTGAGCGACTTCCCTTTCACTTTTCACTTTCATGCATTGGAGAAGGAAATGGCAACCCACTCCAGTGTTCTTGCCTGGAGAATCCCAGGGATGGGGGAGCCTGGTGGGCTTCTGTCTATGGGGTTGCACAGAGTTGGACATGACTGAAGTGACTTAGCAGCAGCAGCAGCAGAGTACATCATGAGAAATGCTGGACTGGATGAAGCACAAGCTGAAATCAAGACTGCCGGAAGAAACATCAATAACCTCAGATATGCAGATGACACCACCCTTATGGCAGAAAGTGAAGAAGAACTAAAGAGCCTCTTGATGAAAGTGAAAGAGGAGAGTGAAAAAGTTGGCTTAAAGCTCAACATTCAGAAAACTAAGATCATGGCATCTGGTCCCATCACTTCACTGCAAATAGATGGGGAAACAGTGGAAAGAGTGGCTGACTTTATTTTTCTGGGCTCCAAAACCACTGCAGATGGTGACTGCAGCCATGATATTAAAAGATGCTTACTCCTTGGAAGAAAAGTTATGACCAACCTAGACAGGATATTCGAAAGCAGAGACATTACTTTGTCAACAAAGGTCTGTCTAGTCAGTTCAGTTCAGTTCAGTTCAGTCGCGCAGTCGTGTCCGACTCTTTGCGACCCCATGAATTTCTGGTCCCATCACTTCACTGCAAATAGATGGGGAAACAGTGGAAAGAGTGGCTGACTTTATTTTTCTGGGCTCCAAAACCACTGCAGATGGTGACTGCAGCCATGATATTAAAAGATGCTTACTCCTTGGAAGAAAAGTTATGACCAACCTAGACAGGATATTCGAAAGCAGAGACATTACTTTGTCAACAAAGGTCTGTCTAGTCAGTTCAGTTCAGTTCAGTTCAGTCGCGCAGTCGTGTCCGACTCTTTGCGACCCCATGAATTGCAGCACGCCAGGCCTCCCTGTCCATCACCAACTCCCGGAGTTCACTCAGACTCACGTCCATTGAGTCCATGATGCCATCCAGCCATCTCATCCTCGGTCGTCCCCTTCTCCTCCTGCCCCCAATCCCTCCCAGCATCAGGGTCTTTTCCAATGAGTCAACTCTTCGCATAAGGTGGCCAAAGTACTGGAGCTTCAGTTTTAGTATCATTCCTTCCAAAGAAATCCCAGGACTGACCTCCTTCAGAATGGACTGGTTGGATCTCCTTGCAGTCCAAGGGACTCTCAAGAGTCTTCTCCAACACCACAGTTCAAAAGCATCAATTCTTCTGCGCTCAGCCTTCTTCACAGTCCAACTCTCACATCCATACATGACTCTCACTGGAAGGACTGATGTTGAAATTGAAACTCCAGTACTTTGACCACCTCATGTAAAGAACTGACTCATTGGAAAAGACCTTGATGCTGGGAAAGATTGAAGGCAGGAGAAGGGGACGGCAGAGGATGAGATGGTTGGATGGCATCACCGACTAAATGGAGATGAGTTTGAGTAGACTCTTGGAGCTGGCGATAGACAGGGGGTCCTGGCATGTTCTTGTCCATGGGGTTGTTAAGAGTCAGACACGACTGAGCGACTGAACTGAACTGAACAGTTACCTTCTTGAAAACATTGGAATGCCACCTTTTGAAATAGTTTCCATTATTTATTTATTTTTTTTGCTGTGTCAGGTCTTAGTTGCAGCATGTGGGATCTAGTTCCCTGACCAGAGATGGAACCTAAGCCCCCAGCATTGGGAGTGCAGAGTCTTAGCCACTGAATCACCAGGGAAGTCCCTGAATCCCTGAAACACTTTCCGTTTTTTTAAAATGACATGTTAAATAAGAACACATTTTGGATATGCTTGAGAATGCAGGAAAGATTTGGTTATATGGAAATCTATATCCAGCTATAAATCCATTATTTCTACCTGTTGGTTTTTGAAGCCAGTGGTGAGAGAGCACCGCATGTGGCAAGTATATGGATAGAGACAAAAGGATTTCTTGCTCTGCTGTGAGGCCAGTTTCTCCACTCCTACCCTCACCATTTCTAGAGTTTTGTTCCGAATCCATCAGAAATGTGACCCCAGTGAGGCATATCTCTCTTCTTCAGAGCCCTGTTCACAGTGTCGATGTGTGTTCCATCTCTGAGCTGCTTCTGTGTAAATAATAAGTGTTGCTTTATCAAAATCAATAGATGCAAAGGTACAGCTTAAATATCAAACCTTCAAACTTTTTTCCTGACATAATCACCAGTGCTAACTCTAATTCATTATTTATGTAGCAGAAGCAATTATCCTTCAAATAAATTAATTTTAAAAAAGTGTGAGTGGCAGTAGAGGAGGGTAGGGAGGTGTTCCTGTCACATAAAGATGTTAGGATATCAGGAACTCTTATCAAAATTCGTTTTGGCAAGAGGTTCTCTAAGACTTCTGAGAAAAGCTAACTAACTGGCTCTCTAACTGTCCTGCTGCTGCTGCTGCTAAGTCACTTCAGTCGTGTCCGACTCTGTGTGACCCCATAGACGGCAGCATACCAGGCTCCCCTGTCCCTGGGATTCTCCAGGCAAGATCTCCAATGCGTGAAAGTGAAAAGTGAAAGTGAAGTCACTCAGTCGTGTCTGACTCCTAGCAACCCTGTGGACTTGCAGCCTACCAGGCTCCTCTGCCCATGGGATTTTCCAGGTAAGAGTACTGGAGTGGGGTGCCACTGCCTTCTCCACTAACTGGCCTACTAACAACAGCAAAGAGGGATTCACTGAACTGGACGTTTGTGCTGTGTGTACCCTTCTAAATATATGATGCATTTAACAAAATTTACATTAAGAAATAGCGGGGAGGAGGGAGGTTCAAGAGAGAGGGATACACATATACCTATGGCTGATCCATGTTGATGTATGGCAGAAACCAACACAATATTGTAAACCAATCTCCTCCAACTAAAAATAAGTAAATTTGAAAAAAGAGAACAGAACACAACAAAACAAAAAAGAAATAGTGAGATTGGCAGCTACCAATGCCACTGGCATTTAAACAGTAAGGAGAGAAATACTGATGCTGGTTTCTAGTGAAAATGTCACCTCCAGGTAGGCAATTCACCTGGAGATAGCCAACAACTGGCCCTAGAACTTGGAATACTGTTTGATTGTTCTGGGGGAGAAATGTTTTTGAGACTATCACTTAAAAAAAAAAAACACTCTTCATCATAGCTCCAGGGGAGTGTGTCCCACATTCCATCAGGGAGGGGGCCATAAATATTGAACTAGCAATCTGTATTTTAGTTGTCAAACATATACTTGTACACTTGCAGATGGATGCTTGAAAATTGGAAAGAGAAATTCATCAAAGATGAGATATAAGAATTTGTTAAGAAGTGGTCCAGCAAGGTGTAAGCAAGACTGCTAGAAGAATGGAAATGATAGCAACAACAAAATGATTAGAGATTTTAGTCCAAAGAGAAAAATGACCCCTGACCTCTCCAGGACTCAGTGATACAGGGAAGTGTTAAGGAACTGAACACTTAATATTCAAATTCAGAGCTTAATATTCAAATATAGCTAGGATTCACACCTACACATTTGATTGTCCCTATAATTTTCTCCTCTCCACCCTAGCCCCGCTCCTTATAAGGGGCTTGGGGAAACAGGGTTATATTTTATTGCTATTTTAATTGTCATCATATCTTGATTGTTTCTTAAATGGGAATAATTTCAGGAAATAAGGTTTACATTTTAAGATAGCTTGAGTGTGGAGGATGGACTTCCTTTAAAATATGCATGTATGAAAGTATAAACCATGGACAGAGAAGCCTGGTGGGCTACAGTCCACGGGGTTGCAAAAGAGTCAGATACAACTTAGTTACTAAACAGCAGTGACAATATTTAATCCTCTCTTATGGCATTACTCACTTCACACATAGATAATAAGCAACTTGTTTATTTAGGGTATTGTGCTAAGTGACAGGTAGGATTCATGTTAAGACCTAGTCTCAGCTCTGAAGAAATTTATCAAGAGAACTGATAAACTATTAATCTGTTTCCAGGTTTTTAGTTCTAGGACTGAGTGGTGGTTTGTGTAATGAATTATTCAAGATAGGCTAATTGCTGGTAAAAACAAAACAATTCCCAAACTGAGCAACTTACATGTCATAGTTTGTTGCAGGTAGGGGGACATGGTGCATGAAGGATCTAGTCCATGCAGTAATTTGGAGCCCTGGATTCCTTCTGTTCTAAGCCTCTGTATCATGCAAAGTCTTGAAGTCCTTCCTTGGATTCTCTGCATCTGGGCTTCAGTTAGGGGCCAAGCCGGGAATATTTTTTCAGTCAGTAGGTTTGAAAGTGATGAATGTCACTTCTTCTACATTCTAATAGTCACATGACTCACTTGACTGAAAGGAGATCTGATTATGCAGTCTTTCTGTGTTCACAGAGGAAAACAAAGTTGAGCCTCAATGATGTATAGCATAGTCTATGCCATTGAAAGGAAACTCTCAGGGTGACATTTTCTAATTTCTGGGAGCTTCAAATGGGTTTGATTATCAGTCATTAAATTTCCCACCATTTAGTAGGAAATGAATGCATGGACGACAAGGAACACATCAGTTGCCTACTGCATACCTGAGTATGTGCTAAGTTGCTTCAGTTATGTGCAACCCTATGGACTGTGGCCTGCTAGGCTCCTCTGTCCATGGGATTCTATATGCAAGAAAACTGGAGTGGATTTCCATGCCCTCCTCCAGGGGATCTTCCCAATCCAGGGTTTGAACCCATGTCTCTTATATCTCCTGCATTGGCAGGCGAGTTCTTTACCACTAGTACCATCTGGGAAACCCATTATGATCTCAATTAGCCCTCAAACAAGCTACTTCGATGGGTATTATTCTAGATTACATATGCAGTTGTTGAAGCTAGGAGAGATTAGGCAGCTTGCTTGAGGATAGTTAGAGAATATTGATGGAATAAGTATAGGTCCATGGGTGTTTCCAAGGCTTTTGCACTTTCATTATCTCTGAAGTATGAAGTTTGGTTGAACAAATATTTGTTGAATGAATGAAAAAGTGAAAGAATTAAGTTATACAAAAAGAAAAAAGTAAGCAGTTCAGAAAATAATTCAAGAAACATTTATGGGGTTTAATAAAGAAGAAGAAAAAAATAAAAGAAAAAGTAAAATGTATGTAATTAAAATGATAAGAAATAGACGCTCAGGACTTAGAATCCTAATCCTAGGAAGCAGTGATTGGTTCTTCTGTTTTTAAACCATTCATTCATTCAACAGCCATTTAATGAAAGCCAGCCATGTATATAGGATTCCCTGGTGGCTCATTTAGTAAAGAATCCACCTGCAGTGTAGGAGACCCAGGTTCGATCCCTGGGTCAGGAAGACCCCCTGGAGAAGGGAATGGATAGCTACTCTAGTATTACTGCCTGGAGATTCCATGGACAGAGGAGCCTGGCTGGCTACAGTCCACAGGGTCACAAAGTATTGGATACTACGTAGTGACTTTCACTTCACTTCAACCATGTATATATAAGATGTGAGGATAAAGAAGACACAGTTGTTTCCCTCATGAAGCAACTTTACACACACATGACATATAAATAACCACTCTTGTACAGCTTTTGTTGGATTTGGGCAGCCCTTTCATTTTTCTGCCTGTTGTGGTTGAACCTACCTAATGAAAGCTTTATTCTTTCCAGGCAGAGGAAGAATTCCTTCTTGTAAAGCAGGGATTTGAGAATTCTTTTATTTGAGGAAGTGCAGTAATAAGAAAATTGTTTGAAGCCTTCCAACCACCAGTCTGCTTTTCTAGAAGTTGTTGGATGGCTTCTCCCAGACACAATGGAGAGCATAACATTTAACTAAATATCCAAAAGCTTCTTTGGAGCAGTGTGGTTAAATAGGTTCTTAAAGGTTCAGGTTACATCTTTTTAGCTCAGCAAAATCAGCCTCTATCAGCTTATATATGTGCATCCTTCTTAACTAAATGTGGTGATTTTTCACTTCCTAAATTGATCTGTGGCAGAAAGATCTCTACAACTAGGAATGTGAAGAGGAAATGTCAGGTGCTGGGCAAGACTTTTTCACTAACTGCAGCTGGAGAGTCCCTGAATGAAAACCACACTGTAAAATACATTAAAAAAAAAAAAAAAAACAAACTCATGATTATTTCTTTAAAAATAAAATTCTAATTATAATTTTAACACATATTGAAGTGCTAAAGTAATCTATAATACAATTATTTTTAAGTCAGATTAAGTTCAGTATATTCAGTAGCCAATTAAGAAAATTGTTTGAAGCCTTCCAACCACCAGTCTGCTTTTCTAGAAGTTGTTGGATGGCTTCTCCCAGACACAATGGAGAGCATAACATTTAACTAAATATCCAAAAGCTTCTTTGGAGCAGTGTGGTTAAATAGGTTCTTAAAGGTTCAGGTTACATCTTTTTAGCTCAGCAAAATCAGCCTCTATCAGCTTATATATGTGCATCCTTCTTAACTAAATGTGGTGATTTTTCACTTCCTAAATTGATCTGTGGCAGAAAGATCTCTACAACTAGGAATGTGAAGAGGAAATGTCAGGTGCTGGGCAAGACTTTTTCACTAACTGCAGCTGGAGAGTCCCTGAATGAAAACCACACTGTAAAATACATTAAAAAAAAAAAAAAAACAAACTCATGATTATTTCTTTAAAAATAAGATTCTAATTATAATTTTAACACATATTGAAGTGCTAAAGTAATCTATAATACAATTATTTTTAAGTCAGATTAAGTTCAGTATATTCAGTAGCCAATGAGCTAACCCTTCTCCATATATACCATCTCTTTCTGAAGTGCTCTGATATGTCAGTTTGGGGCTTTCTCCTGTTGAAGTGTTAATCAGATGTATTTAATTTTTTGGTCACTTGAAAAAGTTATTAAATCACATCAATATTTCTTGAATGTTTCCAGAATTACTCACTTTGTTCTCTTTGTATGGTTAAATTAAATTTTCTTTTTCTATCTTGCAACAAATAATCATCTAGCATTTCTATGTATCAGACCCTGTACTAGCAATAATCTATGAACCAACTGGAGAGGGAAATGGCACCCCACTTCAATGCTCTTGCCTGGAGAATCCCATGGAGGGAGGAGCCTGGTAGGCTACAGTCCACGGGGTCGCAAAGAATCGGACACCACTGAGCGACTTCACTTCACTTCACTTATGAACCAACTGGAAAAGGTCCCTATCCTTGACCTTGGCTCTAGCAGAGGGAAATAGACAATAAACACTAAGAGTAGGACATTATGTGGTTTATGTTTTTAGGGTGGCCCTCCAGGAGAAGGTGACTTTAGAACAAAGACTTGAAGGAGATGAGGGAGTAACCCTGTGTATATCTTGACCAAGAGGCTTCCAGACAGCAGAAGCACTCACTGCAAAGGCCCTGAGGCAGGATCATGCTTGACATATTTGAGGAGCAGTGAGGTCAGTTCCTCACTGAGCAAAGAGGTAGGGGAGATGACCTCAGAGGGGTCAAGTGGGCCAGCTGGCAGCAGGGGTCTAGGCTATTGTGAAGATCTTGGCTTTTATTCTGAAGGAAGTAAGGATTTTGGAATTTCTCTCCATCTATTTTCTTCTCTTCTAACCCTCTTTTGCTGTCAGACATTTTGGTAGTATTTACAATGATGCTCTTAGTAGTCTCCAAACATACTAGGACTTCCCTAGTGGCTCAGTCCGTAAAGAATCCTCCTGCAAAGCAATATACCTGGGTTTGATCCCTGGGTTGGGAAGATCCCCTGGAGGAGGGCATGGCAAATCCAGTCCAGTATTCTTGCCTGGAGAATCCCCGTGGACAGAGGAGCCTGGAGGGCTACAGTCTACGGGGTCGCAGAGTTGGACACGACTGAGCGACTAAACACACACAATCAAGAATAAATTCAAATTTTTATCTGGTATTTGTTGCCTACAGAATACAAAATCGAGACTGCTACAGCTTAGTTATGTAAACAAACAATTCTGTCTTTGTGGGATTTCAAGTGGTCAGGAGATTTCTGCATTCTGATTGACTGCTTGTGACCCAGTCAGTCCAAATATCAGCTTGGATGTACATTTACAGAGTGCAGATTTTAGTATCTGATCTTACAATGAAGTAATATTTGCACATTTTATAACTTACTGATTCTATTTTTTCTAGATGGCTCTCTGAACATTTACATGTTAATAAACTTCCCCAGATGAAAGCTTTCTCCATTTATGCAACGACCCCCTTATATGTTTGAAAACAGGAGAAAGCATGTGTTTTAAAGTTTACATCCTCTGCCCTTCTGTGATGGAAGTGTGGGACGCTTCATGTGCTATGACAGAGTATTCTGTATTTTCCAGTTAGAGGGTGTTTTGGATATTGCCCACATGCATGGTCTGGAAAGGTTGTTGCCCAGGTTGCCCAGTTCTCTTCAGGGTAACAGCCAGGTAGTTAAGTGTGTGAACTCATGAAGTTATGTGCTCCTGACTTCAAGTACTGGATCCTTTTGAGGAGAAAAGTTGTGGTTCTAGAAGAGCCACAGATTTTCCAGCTTCATACCATTTCACACAGAAACCTTGAGAACTGAATAAGATTTATCTGAGTTTGATAATAATTGCATATAAAAAAGTTTTCACAATCTATAAACTCCTAGAAGATAACATAGGAAAATAAGCTTATGATCTTTTTTTTTTAAGGAGTCCCATATACATTTTATTTTCAACACATAGACTTTTCTCCTCTGTGTCAGCTCTCTTAGGAAACAACCAATAATTACTTTTTGGAGTCAGTAATTTAAATTGTGTACTCTTCTCAAACCAATTTCTGTCAGCATTAAATTGCTTTCTTCAACCCAAGAAAAAGATGAGTACACAAATATTTTAAGATTCAAAACAATTTTTTTGGAATGTGAATTATCATTAGCAAACGAAAGGGAGGATAGCCATGATCATGAACACTACTTTAATTAGCTATTATTTATATATACTGTCTTAAACTATACTGAAGAATTAGTTATTTCATGATCATTCTTCATTTTCATTCAAAGTTTAAATATTGAAAGAATCATTTAAATGCCTTCTTAATTTCTTTTCCAGTTCATACACATCATGACTCATATATAAAAGTTCACTGCTTTGCTTATGAAATTTAGATTCCACTGAGATTGAAAGTTAATAAGAACTAAAGAGCCTCTTGATGAAAGTGAAAGAGGAGAGTGAAAAAGTTGGTTTAAAACTCAACATTCAGAAAACTAAGATCAAGACATCTGGTCCCATCACTTCATGGAAAGGTCCGTCTAGTCAAAGCTATGGTTTTTCCAGCAATCATGTATGGATGTGAAAGTTGCACTATAAAGAAAGCTGAGCACTCAAGAATTGATGCTTTTGAACTGTGGTGTTGGAGAAGACTCTTGAGAATCCCTTGGACTACAGGGAGATCAAACCAGTCAATCCTAAAGGAAATCAGTTGTGAATATTCACTGGAAGGACAGATGCTGAAGCTGAAACTCCAATACTTTGGCCACCTGATGTGAAGAACTGACTCACTGGAAAAGACCCTGATGCTGGGAAAGATTTAAGACAGTAGGAGAAGGGGATCCCAGAGGGTGAGATGGTTAGATGGCATCACTGACTCTATGGACGTGAGTTTGAGCAAGCTCCAGAAGTTTGTGATGGACAGGGAAGCCTGGAGTGCTGCAGTCAATGGGGTCACAAAGAGTCGGACATGACTGAGCACTGAACTGAGATTGTTTACCTATCTGAAACTTCCCAACCACTAAAGTAGCATGCTCAGCGGGAATTTAACACTCTTATCATTTTCCCTTTAATAAGTTTCTGATCTTGATGTAGGGAAATATTTTTTAAACAATACACACACACACCTTTTGGAGAATGTAATGAGCACTCTGGGCCTTCTTCTCCAGCTTCCTAAATTTTGTTTACAACATAAGGAAGTTTATGGATCTTAAAAACTACTGAAGTAGGTGTCTCATAATGAGGAGACACTAGACAGAAGTCTCTGTCTCTATACATATATCAGTCAGGATAGGTTAGAGTATTTTTCAGTAAGAAACAAAGCCGAAAATTTCATTGGCCTAAGACTACAAAGTTTATTTTTTGGTCATACTTCATTTTCATTGTGAGTCAGTTGGAGGTCTCTGATTCAAGTTACCCTCACTCTGGGATCAAAGCTGGAATAGCAGCTAGAATGTGGAAGGTTGCTAGTTGCTTTTGGTGGGGTCTCAGCAATAATGCAACATTCTTCCTGGAAGTGATACATATCACTTCTGCCCACCACTCTTCTATTAGAACTAGTTATTTGGCCCTGCCCAAGCAGAATGGGAAGTACAATCATTACACATACCAGGAAGGGGAAGGACCAGAAGCATTTCAGGAACAATTCTGCTGACCATTATGTGGGACCACTCCTACCTCAACTAGGAAACAATTTTGTACTTTCTGAGATCCCATTTTTCCTTCCTACATACAGTCTTTAATATTCTTCTCCACCTTCTAACACAGTGTCTTTCTTCCTAGGAAGGGGATATCTAAAATAATTAAAAACAAATCTTAGTAACTGACATGAAAGGCAGAGATAAATTTCATATCAAAATCTAATTATCATTCAGTTGTATAAGGTGATGGGCAATTAGGACATTAAGTATGCAATAACTAGTCAGGGGAGAAGTCTATTTGACAGCAGGAAGGAAAGGTATCAAGGTAGCTACAGACTAGACTAGTTGGTGGCTAGTATGCTTGATTTACTTCCTGTTTACAGCTGGTATACATTCTGATTTGGCAAATACATCCATTCTGATGTATTTTTCATTGCATGTCTGTTCCAAATACTTTGAGTATCATCTCTAGTCAGTAGAAATAAGTGAATTAAATTAGTGAATTCAAGAGAAAAGACAGGTCAGCAGGAACTTATGAAGATATAGACAAAACATGTAAGTCAGAAGAATTATGAAACGTTTTACCATCTTACGTCTATAAAATTGAGATGAGTCAACAGCATAGTTGGAATTTGATCAGTTAGAAGATCCAACTGAGGCTGATCTTATGCCTTCCTGGTTGCCCTGGCAACAGAGCCCTCTTCCCATACTAGCAATATTATAGGGTGAGTGAAGTAAGAATTGGCGATAGAGAAATATGTGTTCATGTCAACTTCTACTTCTGAGAAAGTTAAGGGAATAGTTTACTAAAGACAAAGGATGAGGTCATGAAAGGGAAAGAATTTCAATTAAAAACTAAAAAGAAAAAAAAAATTAAGTATGCCTTAAGCCTTAAAGCTCCTGGGCACAGCACTCCATATAGAAAATTTTCTTTCCTGATTTTTGCTGAAGGCAGGTAGATAGTAAATCATACGGTTGCATATCTACATTATCTCTTCCACCATAATCCAGAAAAAGCACTGGATTGGAAAACTGTGACCTGTGTAAACTGGCTTGTATTGGAGCCATCTGTTGTGTGGATTGCTCTGCCTGCTCTTAATGTTCTTTAGAAAATTCTCATTTGCCTGAAAGGGTCAAGAGGGAGTCAGAACAACCTTCCCCATATTTTCTGTGAATTTATTTTGTTTTTGTTTTTATTTTTAATTTTTGGAAGTGGAAGTGAAAGTTACTCAGTAGTGTCTGACTCTTTGCGACCCCATGGACTGTCCATGGAATTCTCCAGGCCAGAATACTGGAGTGGATAGCCTTATCCTTCTCCAGGGGATCTTTCCAATCCAGGGATTGAACCCATGTCTCCTGCACTGCAGGCAGATTCTTTACCAGCGAGCCACAATTTTGGCTGTGCTGGATCTTTATTACTTTGGATGTGCTTTCTCTAGTTGCAGTGAGTGAGGACTACTAGCTTGAAGTGTGCAGGCTTCTCATTGTGATGGCTTCTCTTGTTTCGGGACACAGACCCTCGGCGTGTGAGCTCAGTGGTTGTGGCACATGGGCTTAGTTGCCCCATGGCAAGTGGAATCTCCAGGGACCAAGGATCGAACTGCATTAGCGGGTGGATTCTTATCCACTGTGCCACCAGGGAAGTCTTAGCTAGCTTTGTTTTTAATGTTGTCCTTAGATGTATTTTATTCTTGCCAGTTCAGTTCAATTCAGTCACTCAGTAGTGTCCAACTCTTTACCACCCCATGAATTGCAGCACGCCAGGCCTCCCTGTCCATCACCAACTCCTGGAGTTCACTCAGACTCACGTCCATTGAGTCAGTGATGCCATCCAGCCATCTCATCCTCTGTCGTCCCCTTCTCCTCCTGCCCCTAATCCCTCCCAGCATCAGAGTCTTTTCCAATGAGTCAACTCCTCGCATGAGGTGGCCAAAGTATTGGAGTTTCAGCTTCAGTATCATTCCCTCCAAAGAAATCCCAAGGCTGATCTCCTTCAGAATGGACTGGTTGGATCTCCTTGCAGTCCAAGGGACTCTCAAGAGTCTTCTCCAACACCACAGTTCAAAAGCATCAGGTCTTCGGTGCTCAGCTTTTTTCAAGTCCAACTGTCACATCCATACATGACCACTGGAAAAACCATAGCCTTGACTAGACGGACCTTTGTTGGCAAAGTAATAGCTCTGCTTTTGCATATGCTATCTAGGTTGGTCATAGCTTTTCTTCCAAGGAGTAAGGGTCTTTTAATTTCATGTCTGCAGTCACCATCTGCAGTGATTTTGGAGCCCCAAAAAATAAAGTCTGACACTGTTTCCACATCTATTTCCCATGAAGTGATGAGACCAGATGCCATGATCTTCGTTTTCTGAATGTTGAGCTTTAAGCCAACTTTTTCACTCTCCACTTTCACTTTCATCAAGAGGCTTTTTAGTTCCTCTTCACTTTCTGCCATAAGGGTGGTGTCATCTGCATATCTGAGGTGATTGATATTTCTCCCAGCAATCTTGATTCCAGCTTATGATTCTTCTAGCCCAGTGTTTCTTATGATGTACTCTGCAAAGAAGTTAAATAAGCAGGGTGACAATATACAGGCTTGATGTACTCCTTTTCCTATTTGGAACCAGTCTGTTGTTCCATGTCCAGTTCTAACTGTTGCTTCCTGACCTGCATACAGATTTCTCAAGAGGCAGGTGAGGTGGTCTGGTATTCCCATCTCTTTCAGAATTTTCCACAGTTTCTTGTGATCCGCACAGTCAAAGGCTTTGGCATAGCCAATAAAGCAGAAATAGGTGTTTTTTCTGGAACTCTCTTGCTTTTCTGATGATCCCGCAGATGTTGGCAATTTGATCTCTGGTTCCTCTGCCTTTTCTAAAACCAGCTTGAACATCTGGAAGTTCATGGTTCACGTATTACTGAAGCCTGGCTTAGAGAATTTTGAGCATGACTTTACTAGCATGTGAGATGAGTGCAATTGTGCAGTAGTTTGAGCATTCTTTGGCATTGCCTTTCTTTGGGATTAAAATGAAAACTGACCTTTTCCAGTCCTGTGGCCACTGCTGCATTCTCCAAATTTGCTGGCATATTGAGTGCAGCACTTTCACAGCATCATCTTTCAGGACTTGAAATAGCTTAACTGGAATTCTATCACCTCCACTAGCTTTGTTTCTAGTGATGCTTTCTAAGGCCTCCTTGACTTCGCATTCTAGAATGTATTCTTGCCAAGTACTCTTCAAATTTTGAAAACAGAATTTTTGCATTGAAGAAGCATTTTTGGGGGCAACATATTTTGTTTCCTTTGGTGGACTGTCTACAGTAGCTGTAAAAATTTTTTTTAAAAGTGTGACAGAAACATCAGTTTGCTGATCATACAGGTCAGAGGCACGAAGTAATCTTCGAATCTTCCATAGTATTCAGCTTTCCCACCAGAACAAAGGGCTTCATCAAGGCTCCAAGACAGTGAGATGATTTCAGTTCTTTAGCCTTGTTCTGTATGTGCATATATTTTTCCAGCCACTTAGCAGGAGAGACATTATGATTTTCATGGCCATTTGGCACTATTGATTTAATTTATCTCCTTCCTCCAAAAAAGTATTGAGAATTATGTTTTATGTTGGTATGAAGTGTCTTAGCACGCATACACATCTAGCACACAAAGATTAATATTAAGGCTTCCCTGGTGGCTCAGAGGTAAAGAATCCATCTACCAATACAGGAGATGTGGATTTGATCCCTGGGTCAGGACGAGCCCCTGGAGAGGTAAATAGCAGCCCCACTCCAGTACTGTTGCCTGGGAAATCCCGTGGACAGAGGAGCCTGAAGAGCTATAGTCCATGGGGTTGCAAAAGATTCTGACATGACCTAGCAACTAAACAACAACAACAAAGACAAATATTATATTTTAAAATATTTTCTGATCTATAAGTTTATTTTCTCTCTGCTTCTAAAAGAAATTAAAACATTCTCATGAGCAGTTGGAAAGAATAGAAGAGAGAAGAGTGACCAGGCAGTTATAATATAGGTTGTCACACTTTATTGAGGGAGAAAGTGATGGTTCTGGTTCCCATAAGTGAAAGCTTATGGGAAGAGCACCTAACTCAGATGAAGTGAAATCACAGTTGAAGATTGTAGGGTCAGTAGAAATTAGCAGATGATGAAAAGGAAGAGGAGTCGGGGAGGAGGAGCAAGAGGGGAGCATGGGAAGCTCTCAAGCTGCCAGAAGAGAGTATAAACATTGGGTGGGAGGCAAGGGGGGAAAAGAGGGTGCATTAGAACCACAGAGACTTTGGTATGGATGGAAGATAGTACTATGGGGGAATAAGGAGAATCTAGAGAGTTTGGCAGAAACCATAAAAACAGGGTGTTGAAAATCATGATGGAAGTTTGAACTTTAATATAAAAGCAGCAGGAGCCATGAGGAGTTTTAAATAGTGGAGTGACATGCTTGTGTTTGCATTTAAAGATCATCCTGATTTTAAGATAGACTGAAAAGAGAAAAGTATATGTGGGGGAGAGGGAGAGATAAGGGTCTGTTGCCATTAATCCAGGCAAAGAAGATGGTGAGGACTTGAGCTATACTAATGGCAGTGTCTGTGCAGAAAAACAGATGTGTCTGAAAGATATCTTTCTAGGAGCTCTCATTGACAAGAGGTGTGATAGACTATGGAAGCTGAGAAATCATACCCTGGTTTGGGGTGTGCATGCTCAGGTGCTCAGTTGTGTCTAATTCTTTGTGACCCTATGGACTGTAGCCAACCAGGTTCCTCTGTCCATGGGATTCTCCAGGCAAGAATACTGGCATGGGTTGCCATGCCTTCCTCCAGGGGAATCTTCCCCACCCAGGGATCAAAGCCACATCTCTTGTCTCCTGCATTGGCAGGCAGATTGTTTACCGCTAGCACCATCTGGGAAGCCCATTCTGGTTTGGGGGCTAACACAATTTATTTGTGGTATTGTTCAACAAAAGAAAGAGACTAGAAAGTGAATGAATTGAAATAAAAATCACAGGGAAGGTCTTTGCAGATTAACACTGAACTCAGCCTGATCACATCTAGGTGTGATAATCCTATAAAACTGATGCCTGATTTGGCCTCTATCATAACCACATCCATGGCAGCACCATTCTGTACAATTAGCTTATATTCTTGTCTTTACCCTCTTCCTTTCATCCTATAAGCATACTATTTTTCGCTCTAACTCCCACGCCTTTGTAGAAGAAACAGCTCCAGAACGCCAGTCTCACAGTAGGGCTGTTTTCAGCAGGAGACTCAGGCAGGACCAGCAGCTCTGGCAGCACCTTGCTCTGGCTGTTGGATGAAAGCCCTAGTCAAGAATGTGCTGCAGTTTATTTGGGCATCATTTGATTTTTGACCTGGCCAAGGAACACTATTGCCTTAGCAATTTGCAGAGAAAAGCAGATTGTTACTAAATTTCACCACACAACCTCTAAAGCTGCCAAACTTGCCTCAATCTGGACTAGAGGTGAGTCCATCTTGGGTTAAAATTGGGGGAAAGAATCCTGGAGTGGTGAGTGAGTGGGTGGAAGTTTAAGGTACAAGTCCTATCAGATATTTTCTCTGAAGATGGTGTTTTTCTCTGAAAAAAATTATTGTTTCTTTTTCCTTTCCTCATCCTTCCCCCTTTTTTTCCTCCCCCTCCTTCTTTAACATGCACTCTCCATCTCCTCTAATTGTGTCTTGCAATCCACAGATGTTTGCCTGGCAAGTATGATTAAGGCGGTCAGAAAAATGAAACAGCAGCAGAGTATGCAGTGTGCCAGGTACTGGGGCGTGAGCTTTAAAGGAGGGAATGCTTTCCCAGTGCCTAGTGAACAGTGAAAATGTTTTACTCCCAATCCTCCTTTTTTTGGAGGGGAGTTGTTAGAAGAGGGTTAGGTGGGAAAGTTGGGTTGGACTGGAAAAAGGGAAGAAGAACGGCGGAAGTATTTTTCTGTAGAATAGCTGAGGTCTTTGTACCATATCTTGTGTTTGGTTTACTTTTCATGGGCTCATAGTTTAAATACATACCAGTTAGGTGCCAAAAGGATTGAAAAGTCATTTGGAATAATGATACGAGCTGTACATGACCTCATGGGAAGGATGTTGCTCAGTGGAGACAAGTGGGAAACTTACACAGATGTGGGAGATTGACACGCTGTTCACTTTCCAGGGGAGACTTGGTGGCCGGAGCAGGCCAAATGCTGGTAAAATGTTCTCAAGGGCAAACCTTGCATGGCCTGAGCATTGGGAATTTTAGGTTGGTTTCTTTCTATTGCTTCATTTTCCAACTCCTTCTTGGGCATAGGAAAACTCTCTTCAATTTTCTCATATGTTGTTAATTTCTTAATATGTAGGCCTTTGTCTCATTGACTAAATCTAAGCCAAAGGTGAACAAATGAGAGCTTATGGTCTCATAGTTCTGTGAAAATGGAGGTTATGCTGCCATAAGCCAAGAACTAGCAGAAGCTGGGAGAGGGGTTGGGAACAGATCCTTCTTTAGCACCTTTGGAGAGAGTGTGGCCCTGCTGACTCCTTGATCTCCAACTTCTAGCCTCCAGAACTGTGGGACTGTAAGTCTGTTTTTTAAGCCATTCATTTTGTGGCACTTTGTTATGACATCCCTAGGGAGCTAATACACACCATCTTAAACCCTTTAACACAGAGAAGGCAATGACATCCCACTCAGGTACTCTTGCCTGGAAAATCCCATGGATGGAGGAGCCTGGTGGGCTGCAGTCCATGGGGTCGCTAAGAGTCGGACATGACTGAGCAACTTCACTTTCACTTTTCACTTTCACGCATTGGAGAAGGAAATGGAAGCTTACTCCAGTGTTCTTGCCTGGAGAATCCCAGGGACAGGGGAGCCTGGTGGGCTGCCGTCTATGGGGCTGCACAGAGTTGGACACGACTGAAGTGACTTAGCAGCAGCAGCAGCAGCAAACCCTTTAACAAAGTGAGTGCCAGGGTCTATGCTTCATGGGCCTTCTCTCTTTGTCTTTCTCTTAAAAAAAAATTATTTATTGAATTTATTTGACTGCATTGGGTCTTACTTGTTGCACACGGGATCTTTCCCAGCAGCCTGTGGACTCTTTAGTTGTGACACACAGACTCCAGACCGCGTGAGCTTCAGTAGTTGTGGTTCACAGGCTTAGTTGCTCTGTGGCATATGGGATCTCAGTTTCCTGATCAGGGATCAAATCCATGTCCTTTCCACTGCAAGGCAGATTCTTAACCACCAGACCACCAAGGAAGTCCTGTCTTTGTCTCTTTCACAAACATTTTTCTCTGGCAAGAAGAGATTAATACCTAGCTCACAGATGGAGTCTTTGCAATATCATTACCAGTAGTTTTGTTTCTTTGCCATTTCTGCCTATGTGGTTGAGGTGAGCATTGCTGAGTTATGTGAATCAAAGTATTTCAGAATAGACCTCAGTATGAGCTCTGGATGAATATGTTCTTTATTTTTGATAGTTCTAAAAATATTTGAAAAAAAAACTTTTATATTTTTAGATGGATTTCAAGGACAGCTGAACACTTTCTGCATGTAAATAACTGTTAGAATGAGTGAAGTTGGACAACCTCAGGTAAGTCATTTACCTCTCTGAATAATACTTATTTTTTTAAAATGATGGTAACAACAGTTTCCTGCTTATATCAAAGTGTTTCTTCAAAAACAAACTAAAGAGTGTGAAAGGTCTTTATGAACTATAAAATATTATACACTCATTGTTGACATTCAGCAATTATATGATTTTTGCTTTATAATTTTTACTCTGCATTCTTAGGCAACTTACAAAGGAATTCACAGACTCTAAGATGATTAAAATAGAAAACAGAACTATTTAGGGAAAAGAGAACATAAATATACCCCAACTTCTAACCTAGGATAGTGTGATAGAGATTGCCTTAGCAAAGAGCTAGACTACAGTTCCCAGCCTTCTTTGCAGTTAGAGTAGCCATGTGACTTGGTTCTAACCAATGAGTCCAACCGGATGGAAGTGATCTGTGCCAGTTGCAGACCTGACTCATAAAGCTTCTTCCTACAGGGGCTTCCCTGGTAGCTCAGTTGGTAATGAATCTGCCTGCAATGCAGGAGACCCTGATTCAATCCCTGGGTTGGGAAGATCCCCTGGAGAAGGGAACAGCTGCCCACTCCAGTATTCTGGCCTGGAGAATTCCATGAACTGTATAGTTCATGGGGTCATATGACTCAGCAACTTTCATAGGGTACTTCTCATGCCATAGCTCAATCATAAAGGATGAAGTGATGACATGAAGACCAGAGTGAGCTTGGAAGTCATACACTGAACATGGCAGAGGTTTGTTAGCCTAGCATGATGGTTAGAAACTTATCCTTTCTTTCCTCCACAAGGTAATCAAGAGCACCTGCCCTTGCCCGCTATCTGAGCATGTAATGAACCTCTGCTTTTAGTTCATTTGGGTCTGCTTGTTATAGAGGTTTATGCTAATATTCAGTTCAGTTCAGTTCAGTCGCTCGCTGTGTCCTACTCTTTGCAACCCCATGAATTGCAGCACTCCAGGCCTCCCTGTCCATCACCAACATCTGGAGTTTACCCAAACTCATGTGCATCGAGTCGGTGATGCCATCCAGCCATCTCATCCTCTGTCATCCCCTTCTCCTCCTGCCTCCGATCCCTCCTAGCATCAGGGTCTTTTCTAATGAGTCAACTCTTCGCATGAGGTGGCCAAAGTATTGGAGTTTCAGCTTCAGTATCAGTCCTTCCAATGAACACCCAGGACTGATTTCCTTTAGGATGGACTGGTTGGATCTCCTTGCAGTCCAAGGACCCTCAAGAGTCTTCTCTAACACCACAGTTCAAAAGCATCAATTCTTCTGTGCTCAGCTTTCTTCACTGTCCAACTCTCACATCCATACATGACCACTGGAAAAACCGTAGCCTTGACTAGATGGATCTTTGTTGGCAAAATAATGTCTCTGCTTTTTAATATGATATCTGGTTGGGTTGGCCCAAAAGTTCATTCACTCCATAAGATATTACAGGAAAACCCAAATGAACTTTTGACCAACCCAATAAATACAGTTATTGTATTTTAATATTAAATTTAGCAATCAAAATGATTAAATCACAGACTTCTGCAACTGGAAGACACTTTAGAGATCTGATCCACTCCACTCAAACTTCAAGTTGCCATGTCTTTCTGTTTCAAATCCTCCAGCATCTCTAGATTGCCTTTGTAATTCAATTCAAAGTTCTTAACATGGTTCACAATCCATGTTCCAATTTCTCCTTACTTCTCCATCTTCTTTCTTGCCACTGATTTCTTGTAGATCCTTCTCCAAGTAAAAAGAAGAACTTGCCTTTCCTCTAACTTTCTCATTTCTGTGCTTCTTGACTATTATGAGAATATCTCAACCTCACCTCCTTTGGAAACCTTTTCCTAACTCCCCCTGGCTCCTGACTGGTTAGATGTCCCCGTTTAATGTTTCCACAGCACTCCATGTGAATGATTCCATAGAGTGGAATGTTCCATTATATATTATATCTATGATTCCATAGATATAATGTTCCATTATAATCACTGGCTTGATTTAGGGACTTGTTAACTAGATTAGAGTTCATTGATGGCAGAAGACATTCTCTGAGACATTTTATCTCCCAAATTCCTAACTTAGTATCTGGAATGTTTTCAAATAAATGAACAATTTATTTCAGCAAATATTTATCCAGTGCTTCCCATGGTCCAGGCACCTGGTTAAGTGCTCAGAATCCAAGGGCAACCCAAAATTGACAAGCCTCAGTTGCAATCAGAGATTACAGTCTGGTGAAGGAGACTGATATGAATCAAATAATCACACAATCAGAAATACAACCTTGGTAAGTGCTACACATATATATTAGCTACTAGTTCCTTTCCAGTCTGACTTCTCAGCACTTGAGCAGAATAAATTTATAATTTGGCATGCAAATTATAAATTTTGAGTTTCAGAGGACTTCCCTCATGGTTCAGTGGTTAAGACTCTGCTTTCACTGTAGGAGGTACAGATTCGAACCCTGGTCAGGGATCTAAGATCCTGCATGTGACATGCTCCCTCCCTCCCCCCAAAATTGTTGCAGTTTCTGAGCATGTGGAGTCATTGAATCCCACAAATGATAATCTTGACTATCACATTTGAGCCCTTTTGTGGGTAAGGCGCTGAAGGATTAGCACATTAAGATCTCATTGAATCCTCATGAAAATCCTATCAGCTATTGTAAAGAAATGAATTTATAATTAGGGTCTGCAGACCAGATTCAGAATTAGAACCATCCATGTGGGAGTGTAGTCAGGCACAGATACGGGAGCTGATTTTCAGATATGCCTCAGAATAGCTCAGATCGAACACCCAGGGTTGTCTGGGAATTGACCTATATCTCACCTTTCTTCACAGAGGGAATTAAACAATCGGGTGCTTTTTACACTCTCTAAATGAATAGTATCATTGGCATCTATGTATTCCCATGATTCTTGGGGAGGCCTGGGAAAGTGTCTCCACTTGAGAATTTATTGCATGCTTCCTCCTCCCTCCCTCTCACCTTTCTTTCTTTTTCTTTTCCACCATTTCCTGCTTCCACAGTTATACCCACTTTTCAGGTAAGAAAGTTGGAACTTAGAGGGATTGTATTATAGAGACAATAGGTGATAAATCTAGAGATGTAATGTGTTTTGCCTAAATTCAGTTAGGAAAAAATAAAGAAATCTCTGTTTTCATACATATGAGAATAGATGACTTTTAGAAACTGAGCGACTTCCCTTTCACTTTTCACTTTCATGCATTGGAGAGGGAAATGGTAACCCACTCCAGTGTTCTTGCCTGGAGAATCCCAGGGATGGGGGAGCCTGGTGGGCTGCTGTCTACGGGGTCGCACAGAGTCAGATACAACTGAAGCAACTTAGCAGCAGCAGCAGAGATAAGAAAAACTAGGTTTATAATTTCAGTTATCTTTAAAAAAAAAAGGGAGCACTCCAGCTTTTTAGGTGATACACTTTTGGCTTTTAATTACCGAAGGAATTGTTTAGAATTTTACTATTCATTCATTCATTCATTTACTCTTTCACATATGAGAGTGAGAACGTTCCATAGAACATTGTCCTTACTCTGCAGGAAAATGAAAGAGCCATACAAGCAGACACAGGAAGGAACCGGCATTTGATCTGGTCCCTTTGAGTGTGTGCTGTCACTTCAGTTGAATCTGACTCTTTGTGATCCTATGGATTGTAGCCCTCTAGGATCCTCAGTCCATGAGATTCTCCAGGCAAGAATACTGGAGTGGGTTTCCATGCTCTCCTCCAGGGGATCCTCCCAACCCAGGGATTGAACCTGCGTCTCTTATGTCTCCTGCATTGGCAGGTGAATTCTTTACCACTAGGGCCACCTGGGAAGCCCCTCAACCCCTTGTCCCTTTAATCTGAGTGAAAATTCATGAAACTGAGAGAAGAGAGAAGGTGTACACTAGGTAGATGTTCAGAGTGTAAATGAGCTTGAAAGTATTACTGGGCATGTAGGTAAAGAACTGAGTTGAACATTCTTGTCACAGAGGTATGGGAAAGTGGTGGTGGTGAGAATAATTGGGCAGCCAGACCATGGAAGTCTTTATAGGCTATCAGACATTATCTTATACAAAATAATAAAATGTGAGGTTAATTAAAATATTTGGGACAGGAAAGAGACATAATTGTGTTGGTGTTTTCAAATGGTAGAGCTGAAGATAGGAAAGGGAGATTGCTTTGAGGAGCATATTTTAAAGATAAATTTAGGGGATAGAATATGGGACCTCACGGCAAAAGTGATTTAGGTGATATGAAGGACTAAATTTGTGCTTTCCCATTAGACAACCACATGTGGCTTAACAGTGACATGACTCCAAAACCACTGTAAATGGTGACTGCAGCCATGAAATTAAATGATACTTGCTCCTTTGAAGAAAAGCTATGACCAACCTAGACAGCATGTTAAAAAGCAGAGACATTACTTTGCCCACAAAGGTCCGTCTAGTCAAAGCTATGGTTTTCCAGTAGTCATGTATGGATGTGAGAGTTGAACAGAATGAGCATTGAAGAACTGATGCTTCTGAATTATGGTGCTGGAGAAGAAGTCTCCTTGGACTACAGGGCGACCAAACCAGTCAATCCTAAAGGAAATAAACCCTACATATTCATTTAAAGGACTGATGCTGAAGCTGAAGCTCCAGTTCTTTGGCCACCTGATGTGAAAAGCTGACTCACTGGAAAAGACCCTGATGCTTGGAAAGATTGAGGGCAGGAAAAGAAGGGGGCAACAGAGGAAGAGATGATTGGATGGCATCACTGACTCAATGGACATGAGTTTGAGTAAACTCCTGGAAGTGAAGGACAGGGAAGCCTGGCATGCTGCAGTCCATGGGGTTACAAAGAGTTGGACATGACTTAGCTACTGAACAACAATGTGGTTATTTAAATTTAAATTAATTAACATTAAATGCAATAGAAATCCATTTCCTCAGTCCTACTAGACATGTTTCATGTGCTCTGTAGCCACAAGTGGTTAGTACTACCATCTTGAACAGAATAGACACAGGACATTCCATCATCACAGAAAGTTCTATTGGACAACACTGGAGTAGAGAATTAGTCTGTTTTAAATGTGAACAGTGAATGACAATGGCATTTATATAGGGAATATAACAGAAAGAGAAAGTTTGCAAGAAAAAGAAGACTACTTGTATTTTGGATACCATGAATTTGAATTTGAGATGCTGTCGGGTAGTCAGCTGAAGATGTCAAGTATGCTATTGGAAATTAGGTTTGGCATTCAGGATAGAGGCAAGAGTTAGAGAGATGGCAGTCTTCACTTTGTAAGTACTAACAGAAGACTTGGCAGTGGATATGAGAAGAGAACCAGGAATAAATAGCCCATGGTTTTCCTCCACTTGAAGGGGAGCAGAGGAATAGTAGTGCAGTTCAAAAAAGTAATCCAGGGAGGAAGGAGCAATCTGAAAAGTCAGAGGGAGAATCCAGAGAGAGTGATAATCCTGAAGTCAATAAAGACAAGTCTGTCAAAGATGTCCAGAACCTTAGAGCATCCAAATAAGACTGGTTCATGGAAACACTCCTTTGGTTTTTAGAGGTCAGGAAGGCATTAGTAATTTTGCCTGGAGAGGTTTCAATGAGTGCTAGAAAGTGCTAGAAGGAGCTTAATTGCAGTAGAGTCAGGATGAAATTGATGTGTATGGGTAAGTGGAATGGGCTGGGGAGAGGAAGGGGGCTTGTATAATAAGAGAGCTCTCCCTCCTTTGCTAAGTTTGGCTATAAGAATGACAAAGAGAGGTTATTAGCTTAAGGGACAGGAAAGAATAAGGGAAAGTTTATTTTTTTTTTTTAGAAAATGTGAACTTGAATTTTCTTTACCTGCAAAGAAAGAGTAGGCGGAGTGGAAAAGACTTCAATGAGCTTGGAGTGAAGGTGTAATTACTGAGCCAAGTGTCAGAGATAGTGGAAGAAAGGGTGGGTGTACCTCGGAAAGGGAAAAAGATTCTTCTGTTTCTCAGATCCAAGATGGAAGGAAAGAATGATTAATATCTGAGGGTTGAGGCAGAGAAACTTGGAATGTTAACATCTTAGTTTTGTATTATATTAATTCAACTATGATTTGTAGACAATACAAAAATATTATATGTATAGATGATGTTGAACCTTGATAAAATCCAAAAGTGTGTGTTCAGCAGATAACTTAATTCATATAATTTTGTACCGTGGAAAGTTAATGAGGTCCAAATGAATGGTAGTTTAGACTGGAACGACTTGATAGCACATTCATTAGGCTAGCTCTTCATATGTCAGTGTTTTAATTAGACATCCATAGACCTGATTATTAATCAGCTCAGCTTTAATTTTGTGGTTAAGTGAGATCCAAGGAAGACTAAATAAACAAATAAATGAATCTAACTTGGACACATCATCATTAAACTGCACAACACTAAAGACAGAACATAAAATAAAACCTGAAGAACTAACAGTGAAGAAAAAGCATTATCTACAAAGGTAGATAATTAGGTTAGATTGGCAGCAAACTTCTCAGTGACAGAAGGACAGAAGAAAAATAGTTTTTAAAGAAATCTGAGTTGACAATCTTATACACCCAACTAAATTATGATTTAGGGGCAAGGTAAAAGGATGACATTTAACAATAATCTTGAAAGAATTTACTATTCATTTTCATTGAAAAAATTACTCAGGAAGACACTTTAAAGGAATTAAAACATTGAAAGTAGAAGAAAAGAATGAGAAACGAGAAGCAATATGACAAGAAGAAATTGGTAAATATTAGTGTATCTAAGGAGAAGGCAATGGCACCCCACTCCAGTACTCTTGCCTGGAAAATCCCATGGACAGAGGAGCCTGGTAGGCTGCAGTCCATGGGGTCGCGAAGAGTTGGACACGACTGAGTGACTTCACTTTCACTTTTCACTTTCATGCATTGGAGAAGGAACTGGCAACCCACTCCAGTGTTCTTGCCTGGAGAATCCCAGGGACGGGGGGGACGGGGGGGAGCCTGGTGGGCTGCCGTCTATGGGGTCGCACAGAGTTGGACGTGACTGAAGCAATTTAGCAGCAGCAGCAGCAGCAGCAGCATACAACTGACAGATAAAGTGGCAAGAGAATTAAAGAACAGATTATTTTAGCAACACTGGAAAAATTTTCACTGTATACAGAGGCAATTCAGCATAAATTAAAGACCTCATTGTGAAAGTTAAATCTTGTAAATCTAATAGACAAAAGTATTCATAGGAAAACATCAGCATAAACAAAAAACAATAAGAAACTCAGGGAAGAAATGGGTTGGCACTATGTAAAGGCAATGTAGAGAGGGAAATCTGAATGGCTAACAAGTTCACAGAGTTCTCAAATGCTTTGATCAGAGAAATTAAAGCAACAGTGAGATATCATGTTAATGCTATCAAAACCCAGACATTAGAAATATGCATGCAGAGTGTTGGTCAGGATATGTAGTGGTAGATACTGTTACATTTTTCTATGGATCAGTGAAGTGGCATGTTTATTGTTGTTATGCCCTGTGACCTAGCTTATTCTTGGGTTTTCATCTCAGAGAATTTCTTGCATGTATCTATGAAGATACACAAAAGCAACGTCAAAACATGAAATAACGTGTGTCTCAGAACTGATGAAAGTATGAAACATTTGAAGAGAGGAGAAAGTAGAGTAGACTGGTCAGAGGCCAGTAAACCTATCCTTTCTTTGGGGTTTGAGTCCTGTGGGAAGCCCATAAAGCCATCTGGATAGGTATGAGGGAATCCTGAAGTGTCTGGATTATTTGTGCCGGTCGTTATGCAAAGCCTTGCTTTCTGGCTTGAGCTACCCCTAACATGATGAGAGAAGGAAAGAAACACAAGTGGAGAGCAGTGTCTGGAGAAATAAACCAGAGGTACTGTGCCTTGTTCCACAGTGCAGAGGGCAGTGAAAGGACTGGAGACTGGACTCAGGAAAAAGAGGCAGCACTGTGTGGGGACTTTTCAGGACAAACCAATGACTGTGTCCACTGGTTTCAGCAGTGAGTGTTCACATGATGCCCCATGGGGCTAGAGGTGACTGGCCACATTTCAGTAGACATCATCATAAAATGCCCAGGGCCAAACCATGTCCAGCTGCATCACAAACCCAGGTATACCAAGAAGAGGCACGTGTGAAGTGAGTGTCAGTTGCTCAGTTGTGTCCGACTCTCTATGATGCCGTGGACTGTAACCCTGGAGAAGGCACTGGCACCCCACTCCAGTACTCTTGCCTGGAAAATCCCATGATGGAGGAGCCTGGTAGGCTGTAGTCCATGGGGTCACGAAGAGTAGGACAGGACTGAGCGACTTCACTTTCACTTTCCACTTGCATGCATTGGAGAAGGAAATGACAGCCCACTCCAGTGTTCTTGCCTGGAGAATCCCAGGGACGGCGGAGCCTGCTGGGCTGCTGTCTATGGGGTTGCACAGAGTCGGACATGACTGAAGTGACTTAGCAGTAGCAGCAGCAGGATTGTAACTCGCCAGGCTCCTCAGTCCTTGGAATTCTACAGGCAAGAATACTGAGGCGGGTAGCTATTCCCTTCTCCAGGGGATCTTTCTGACCTGGGGATTGAACCCAGGTCTCCCACACTGTGGGCAGATTCTCTACTGTCTGAGCCACCAGGGAAGCTCCGATAGAAAACCTATTAATGCAAGTGAGGAATGTAAGCCTTCTTGCCTTTGATGGTTAAAAATCACATAAGTTCCCTTATACTTTCAGAAACTGGAGAGGAGAGAGGGAAAGAGGAGATATTCTAAAAAGGCAGAAATCTTACTGAAAAGAGAGTTAACCTAAAAGAAATAGTAAAACAGGAAGGAAGGATATACCGTTAATTGGCATGGAAGATTAGATCAGTTTTAAAATAAGACAAAGCTGTATTTTCCCCTATATACCTGACATAAAGTCTGTGGCATGTCCTTGCTATATTGCCATATGCATTTTCATTGCACAGCATTAAATATGTGATCCAGGCAATTCTTTTCACATTTGATCTAGACAGATGGAAACCCCGTGGAGTAAATTATAGGATGATTCAGTGCAGGAAACACACTTTCACAAGGAAACAAGAATCATGAGGCCATGGTATTCATGTGTAATGGGTTCACCCACAACTTATTAAACAGAAGTCCTTCTGGAATAAAAGCAACTTCCATAAATCCTAATAGTTTTGACAAGCTGGGAAGCTTGAGTCAGCCTCACTCAGATGAGTTCAGGGTTCCATAACGCTTGTCCCCATTAAAAAAAAAAATTGTCCCGACAGAGGCTGTCTTTTGCTTTACAATCCTAAAGTCTTTATTTTCCATTCAAATGCATGCAATTCAACTTAATGTTGATTTAAAGCAATTTTGTCCAACAGAATTTATTGTAAGATACCTGTTTCTTAGTTTTAATTAATCAAAGATATGGAAGAATTTGGGGCTTCCCAGGTGGCCTCCCAGCACTGGGGGTCAAGAACCCACCTGCCAATGCAGGAGACATAAGAGACTCTTGTTGGATCACTGGGTGGAGAAGGTCCTCTGCAGGAGGGCATGGCATAGTATTCTAACCTAGAGAATCACATGGACAGAGGAGCCTGGTGGGCTACAGTCCATAGGGTCACAAAGAATTGGACACAACTGAAGCAACTTAGTATGCATGCATGCATAAACAGTTTAAATTAGAAATTTTGGTCGGCATCTTGAGCTAGCTCTTATCACTTCACTTCCTTGGTATTCTCCAGTCTAAAATTACCTCCACCATAAACATTTACCACTTCCAATGCCTCTAAAATAGAGGCAGAGTGAACTAAGAAGCTAGTACTGTGCTGCTGCTGCTGCTAAGTCACGTCAGTCGTGTCCGACTCTGTGTGACCCCATAGACAGCAGCCTACCAGGCTCCAGTCCCTGGGATTCTCCAGGCAAGCATACCGGAGTGGGTTGCCATTTCCTTCTCCAGTGCAGGAAAGTGAAAAGTGAAAGTGAAGTCGCTCAGTCGTGTCCGACTCTTTGCGACCCCATGGACTTAGCCCACCAGGCTCCTCCATCCATGGGATTTCCCAGGCAAGAGTACTGGAGTGGGTTGCCATTGCCTTCTCCCTAGTACTGTGCAGTTAGAGGGAAAGGACGTGGTTAGTTATTGAATCAGGTCACATCCTAGCTTGTGACAGGGATACCTGGCGTGCTGCAGTCCATGTGGTTGCAGAATTGGACATGACTGGGTGACTGAACAACAAGATCTTAAACTGAGTCCCAGTTGTGTAAAGGAGATAATAGGACTTCCTGCACTGTCGTGGGGAAATTTATTTGGTTCAATATGTGTAAGAGTTCCTTATATTTCATACAGTTTGTCATAGGTATTCTAATTTCAGGAGTTGTTTATAAGAAAGTGACCTAATATATGGAAACATTTATGTACACAGACGTTATTTGGTAAGCATTATTTATGTATAAGTACAGTATTTCAGTTTTGCCCTATTTTTATTTAACTTTACTGCTGGAAACAAGTGTTAGTTGCTCAGTCATGTCCAACTCTTTGGGACCCCATGGACTGTAGTCCTCCAGGCTCCTCTGTGATTCTCCAGGCAAGAATACTGGAATGGGTTGCTGTTTTCTCCTCCAGGAGATCTTCCTGACCCACGGATCGAGCCCACGTCTTCTTCATTGCCGGCAGACTCTTTACCATTTGAGCCACCAGTGAAGCCCCGCTGTAAAAAGGAGGCTCTAAATAAGAATAAGAGTGAAACTTAGAAGTTATTTAAGAAGATTTGGTGAATTCTTTGTTGGAATTCCTCCCAGAAATTGAGACAGTGAAGGACTCTAAAGTGGGTGACGATGTTTTTCCCAGTGATCTACTTTCCAATTCTTTAACTAATCAGCTGACAGATCATTTAACAAATTTTAATTATAGAACACTATTAGTTTCCTGGGCCCACTGTAAAAAAGTACTACAAACTGGGTAGCTGAAAACAGCAGAAAGTGATTGCCTTACAGTTCTAGAGGCTAGAAGCCTGATTATCAAGGTGTGAGCAGGGCTGGATCCTCTCTTAATCTGTCATTGGGAAACCTCTTAGCCACTTCTAGCTTCCGTTGCTTGCCAGCAATCGCTGATATTCCTCGGTGTGGAGATGCATTGCTCTAATCTGTTGTCAGATGGCCATCCTCTTCTCATGTGCCTTTACCTCATCTTCCCTCTGTGAGTGTCTCTGTCTCCATTTCGCCTTTTTGTAAGGGCACCAGTCATATTGGATTGGGCTTCCCTGGTGGCTCAGACAGTAAAGGATCTGCCTTCACTGTGGGAGACCTGGGTTCAATTCCTGGGTTGGGAAGATCCCCTGGAGGAGGCCATGGCAACCCAGTCCAGTATTCTTTCCTGGAGAATCTCCATGGACAGAGGAGCCTGGCAAGCTGCAGTCCATGGGACTGCAAAAAAGTTGGATATGACTGAGCGACTAAACACAGCACAGCATATTGGATTAGAGGCCCACCTTGCTCCAGCATGACCTCATCTTAACCTAACTAACTGCTCCTGCAACAACCCTATTTCCAAATAAGGTCACATCTTAATATACTTGCAGTTAGAACTTCAGCATATGAATTTGGGGGAGTAGAGAAGGCAAGGAGCACCATTCAACCTAGGGTTTCCCTGGTGGCTCAGATGGTAAAGAATCTGACTGCAATGAAAGACTTGAGTTCAATCCTTGGGTTGGGAAGATCCCCTGAAGAAGGAAATGGCAGCCCACTCCAGTGTTCTTGCCTGGGAAATCCCATGGACAGAGGAGCCTGGTGGGCTATAGTTCATGGGGGTGCAAAGAGTCAGACACGACTGAGAGACTAATACACTAACATATATTAACTATTCAACTCATGATGAGGAGAAAGTTAGAATTTTAGAGGAAAGAAATTGCCAACTCATAGCCAGATGATTGACCAAGAACTTTGATAATTCTGTATGTTTTATGTTTGTTTCCCCGCCCCACCAGGCTCTGAGTCAATAAAATTTGGGAGTTAACTGAGTCCCTGGTTGGAAAGCTCTTTGAAGGCTGTAGGTCCATCAGAAGCATAATTCTATCCAAGGCAGCTTGGTATATGGAGCCCTCATGGTTAAAGGCAATGGTAACGTGTCGGTGAGTCAGCAGGAGAGGTGGATGAGTCCAGACACAAGTTGAAACCGATCTGTCTACTCCAGTTTCACTTCCCAGCACGTCACAGGAGGAAATTCCCACCAGACCCAGGGAAAGCAGCTATCCTTTCAATAGAATGGTGACCTTCTCCTTCCAGAGTCTCAGATTTATGAGTTTTTCTGTTGATTTCTTTATTTTCATCTCCCTAGTTGCCTCAGAGGAAAATTGGTATAATTTTGAAAGTAGAGCTTTCAACCTAAGGTCTTTTATTGCTCCTGAGTTTGTGGTTTTGTGTATTACTCATACATTTACATCCACAAAGTAAGCCTGAGTTGTTGAAGTGTGGTCATTAATTAATCAACTAATCTAAGTAAAACCTTGCCTGTTAAGCATTTCTTATATCATCTTTCTAATGAATTTGAAACCAGGTTTCCAATACTTTCTGATCATGAAGTATCCTCTGGCTTAGGACTCATGGTAGAGAAGTTCATGGAAAGCCTAGGGTGTTAGCTTCTTTCCCGGCTATATTCCAGCTGGTTTTAAATCCCTTTGCTTGCTTTGGCTTTCCCACATTACCTCCTTATGTGGGTGTTATTGGAACCTTCCTCTCAGTGTCCAATAAAACTCACCCCTTCCCTTTTGATCTTGCTACAAAAGGTTGGAAAAAACCCAGTGATGATCTTACCTTAAAATTAAGGCCAAAGGATAGGCAGAGGCAACTAGGAGGGTGAAGTTAGGAGTGGTTATGATTTTTCACACCGAACTGTTTGTGAGCAACAGTTAGGAAAGGGCCCCACAGAGAATATGGCCCTTTATGTAATGAGTTCTTTGGAGGAAATATGAGTCTCATGAGAATTGGAGGTTCGCCTAGAGGTTTAAGAAAGGATTAGCAATTTGTATGTGCTACCAGCCAAAGGCAAAAGGAAGTTGTTCTTGGGTGGTGGGTGGTCAAATGTCCTCAGAGCTGTGGATTGTCCAACAGAGATAAACAGCAAAGGAGAAAAATAAAGACGGGATTTCTTCTAAGCGGATAACTGGCTTATCAAGTCATGCAAGCACTGAGCACTGAGGGCAATGCTCAAATGTGGAGGGCACCACACATTCCCAGGAACCCCAAGGATTGGGCTTTTGTGTCTGTTCTGCCATTAAGTAGGTGGAAGATTGAGTGCAATACTTTCATGTCTTTGAATCTCACTTTCTGAACTTAACACTCTTTACCATTGGCTCTGGTTCAAGTAACTTTTTCATGGGCCTGTCCTTTTGCTTAAAAGCTCTTTCAACCTAAATTTTGTTTCAGTTCAGTTCAGTCGCTCAGTCGTGTCTGACTCTTTGCAACCCCATGAATCGCAGCATGCCAGGCCTCCCTGTCCATCACCAACTCCTGGAGTTCACTCAAACTCACATCCATCGAATCAGTGATGCCATCCAGCCATCTCATCCACTGTCGTCCCCTTCTCGTCCTGCCTCCAATCCCTCCCAGCATCAAGATCTTTTCCAACGAGTCAACTCTTTTAAATACACATATATGCATTTGGGAGGAATACTATTAATATTAGTGCTTTTTAAAAAATGCTACTACTGGTATTGAGTCATGAGGGCAACTCTGTGACAAGCACCACAATTTGAGTGGTTGATATCTGCCATTTTCTTTAATCCTAATGGTGATCCTAAGAAGAGGTTGTTGTTCAGTCGCTAAGTTGTGTCCAACTCTTTGCGACTCCATGGACTGCAGCATGCCAGGCTTCCCTGTCCTTCACTATCTCCCAGAGTTCACTCAAACTCATATCCATTGAGTTGGTAATGCCATCCAATCATCTCATCCTCTGTTTCCCCCTTCTCTCCCTGCCCTCAATCTTCCCCAGCATCAGGGTCTTTTCCAGTGAATTGGTTCTTCACATCAAGTGGCCAAAGAATTGGAGCTTCAGCTTCAGCATCAGTCCTTCCGATGAATATTCAGGATTGATTTCCTTTAGGATTGACTACTTTGATCTCTTGGTGTTCAAGGGACTCTCAAGAGCCTTGTTCAGCACTACAGTTTGAGAAGTATGATCATCCTTTACAGCTGGCTATTAACGTGTTCAACTGGAAGTGTTAGTTAAAAAGCACCCAACCAGTCAATAGGTCTAGTGGAAATGGGACTCAGGCTGACGAGATTGTAAAGGTGGGAAAGGCCTGTGATGAGGTTGGGGCAATAGGGGCTGCCTTATTCAGGGAAAGGATAAAGAGAGGTGTTTGGAGGACAGCGAAGGCTGCTGAGCATCTCAAGGAAGAACCAAAAAACAGGGAAAAGTACAGGAAAGGAAGATGTTAAAAGACAAGATTTTCATTAAAAACAATTTCCCCCTTTTTATAATTATGAAAATAACACATACACATTGAAGAATAATCAGATGATACAGAAAAAATTAAGGAACTGAAGAAAAATATACTATAGACCTTCTTCCACAATTATTTTCATTGTTGTATATTACCTTACCCTCGGATGATACCACTCTAATGGCAGAAAGCAGAGTGAGCCTCTTGCTGAGGGTGAGAAAGGAGAGTGAAAGAGTCGGCTTAAAACTAAATATTAAAAAACTAAGATTATGACATTTGGCCTCATTATTTCATGGCAAATAGAAGGGGAAAGGGTGGAAGTAGTGACAGATTTCCTGTTCTTGGGCTCTAAAATCACTGTGGATGGTGACTGCAGCCATGAAATCAGAAGACATTTGCCTCTTGGCAGGAAAGCTATGACAAACCTAGACAGTGTGTTGAAAAGCAGAGACATTACTCTGCCAACAAAGGTCTGTATAGTCAAGGCTATGGTTTTCCCAGTGGTCACGTACAGTTGTGAGATCAGGACTGTAAAGGCAGAGCACTAAAAAATTGATGCTTTCAAACTGTGGTACTGGAGAAGACTCCTGAGAGTCCTTTGGACAGCAAGGAGATCAAAGCAGTCAATCTTTAGGGAAATCAACCCTGAATACTTGTTGAAAGGACTGATGCTGAAGCTGAAACTCCAGTATTCTGGCATCAGATGGGAATAGCTGACTCATTGGAAAAGTCCCTGATGCTGGAAAAGATTGAGGCCAGAAGGAGAAGAGGGTGTCAGAGGATGAGATGGCTGGCTGGATGGCATCACCAATGCAATGGACGTGTACTTGGGCAAATTTGGGGAGATGGTGAGGAACAGAGAGGCCTGGTGTGCTGCAATCCATGGGGGCTGCAAACAGTCAGATACAACTGGGTAACTGAACAACAACAACAACATATTACCTTCTAATTTGTGTCTAACATTCTAATTTTCCTCAGGTTGCAATCTGCTTAATATTAAATCATAAACATTTTCCTATGTTGTCATAAAATCTTTATTATCAATACTATCATTTTACATGGCGACATACTAGTTCATATTATATATAAAAAAAACATTTCTCCATGGTTGGATAATGGGAGCGATGCAATTTTTTATGGGTAACTTGTGTGAAATGAAAACATCTCTTGCCATGTCAATAAACAAGAAATGTCACAGCCCTCAGTGATTTCTGGCCTCCAAATGTGAAAGAGGGCTCTCAAAACTATGATCCAGCAGATGCCACCAGCCCCCACAGAGATTGCTGAGGAGCTGGGGGAATGCAAGAACCAAGGTGAACAAGGAAACAGGACGGCCCTGATAGCTGAGTTGCACATGAAAGGAATAAAGTCAGTGAGCCCAGAGGCTTGCATCTTCCCATACAGAGAATGCAAAATTCTTTAGATATTTGATCTTTGAAGTTCAGACTTCCTGCTCCCTTTGTTGCAAACTTGTACAGAGCCTGACTTCCCCTCTGTCTCTTTGGAGCAGTTTTCTCAGAGCTACTGATATGCTGTCTCCTGGGCTTGGAGTCCTAAACATTCTCACCAAATAAAATAACTCGACTTTCAGGTTGTGACTATATTTTTCAGTTGACACTTGAAATAAATTTTTTCATAGGTGGTACTTTGATTCATTACATTCGGAGGAATCTGGTTTCTAAGGACACTCTTGGGTTCAATGGACCTATGAATTTATTAAAATGAGTTACCCAGTATCTATTCTACCAGCTGTTTGTAGAAAATAAATATTGGAAAGTTGCTAGCAGGGAATTAGTATTCTAAAAAAGATTAAAAAAGAATAAAGGAGTGGAAAGTGCTCCTTGGGTGTCAAGGAGAGTCAAAGAGTAATTTAAGACATCAATAGAGAGATTAGTGACTGTAATAATGTATTTCTGTGTTCCGTATAAGAAGGCATACAGCATAGTCTGTGCAAAATGAAGCCAGAATTCCAAGCAGAAATGGAATAACTCTAAGAAAACTTTTCTTGGCACTGTAAGCTCACACATGTACTTTTATATGCTACAAAGTTGAAAAAAAAAGTTAAAAAATTCTGAAGTATTGAGGCCATAGCTATAAAAAAATTAAGGTTTTAAACTAGATTTGTGAGAGTAAGAAAATATGTGTTCTGGTATGCTGCTATTCTGTACAGTACTTTTTCATGCTGGCAAATATTCTGTTTCTGCCAATGTGAACAATTATTTTTTCTGGCAAAAACAGTTTGAATAAAAATAGTAGCAAGCCACCATTTCTTAACATAGTAAAGCTGAAAAATTTAAACACTTAATGGAAATTATTTACACATTTATTTCATTGCTATTCAAAGGAAGTAGTAGGAATTCCATGAAAGTTTGTGTTATGACAAAAGTAAATAGCTTAGTGTAAAGGTATTTGGAAGCTAGAAGAATGACAAAAAGGAGATGATTTAGAAAGAAACAAGGGTTATCTATTTTAAAACATTGTTATTATTAGCTTCAACCTTCTCTGACATGACAAGACTCCCACAGACTGGAAAAGATAGGGGAGGTAGACTACCAAATATATATTCATTTCTTCTTCGTATTTAACAGAAACTGAATTTTGCTCAGTACATCCATAGTCCAGGTAAAGTACTTTCCCAGACTTGTTTGCAGTTAACGGGTGACTATACGACATTTTCAGCTGATGAAATAATGGGCAAAACTTACTAGGTTCTGCCCCTTTGCTCTTTCTTTCTTCTTGTTTTGCCTGGAAAGCAGGTAGTGAGGTTGAACATAACAGCCGATCTGAGACCATCTCACAGCAAGGATGAAGGATTAAGCTACCCAGTGAAGACGTGTGCTTAGTTGCTCAGTCCTGTCCGACTCTTTGCAGCCCCATGGACTGTAGTGCCTCAGGCTCCTCTGCCCATGGAATTTTCCAGGCAAGAATATTTGAGAGGAGTGCCTAGGGGATCTTCCCAACCCATGGGTAGAACCTGTGTCTCTTGCATCTCCTGAATGGGAAGTGAAAAAGAAGTAGCATCATGTGGCACTGATGAAACCATGGAACCACTGAGTCACTCTTCTCTGCACTTTGCTTATGAGGCCAATTATGTGAAGCTATTTCGTTAAGCCACTGTCATCAGAATTCTGTGACATCCAGTGCACACAAATCCTAAATAACACAAGAGCCCTTGATGTAGTCTCTGTCTGTAACCTGTACTTTTATTTATAAACTGCCCATTATGACGAGTTTAATGATTTATGTTCTCAAACCGTCTGAGCTATTAATTACATCACCAAGTTAACATTTATTAAGTATACCCTCTTCCTCATCCTTGTATTTAATACCAAAAGGTGTCTGACACGTTGTGTGCACTTAATAAATATTTACTTACCAGCAATTTGGAAAGTTGTTTTGACTCCAAAGTGAGTGTGTATGTATATATATACAAGCACATATCTTTACATAAACATGTAGATGAGCAAACATTATATATAATTATAAATTATGTGTGTAAAAATACTTATATGGATTTTAAATACTCAGATATTAAAGAATTACTCTATGAGAATTCAGTCGCTCAGTGGTGTCTGACTCTTTGCAACCATGGAATGAAGCACACCAGGCTTCCCTGTCCATCACCAACTCCTGAAGCTTGCTCAAACTCATGTCCATCGAGTTGGTGATGCTATCCAACCAACTTATCCTCTGTTGTCCCCTTCTCCTCCTGCCTTCAGTCTTTCCCAGCATCGGTCTATTTTCCAATGAGTCAGTTCTTTGCTCAGGTAGCCAAAGTATTGGAGTTTCAGCTTCAACATCAGTCCTTCCAATGAACACCCAGGACTGATCTCCTTTAGGATGGACTGGTTGGATCTCCTTGCAGCCCAAGGGACTCTCAAGAGTCTTGTCCAACATCACAGTTCAAAAGCATCAATTCTTTGGCGCTCAGCTTTCTTCACAGTCCAACTCTCACATCCATACATGACTACAGGAAAAACCATAGCTTTGACTAGACGGACTTTTGTTGGCAAAGTAACGTCTTGGCTTTTTAATATGCTGTCTAAGTTGGCCATAACTTTTCTTCCAAGGAGTAAGTGTCTTTTAATTTTATGACTGCAGTCACCATCTGCAGTGATTTTGGAGCTCCCAAAAATAAAGTTTCTCACTGTTTCCATTGTTTCTCCATCTATTTGCCATGAAGTGATGGGACTGGATGTCATGATCTTAGTTTTCTGAATGTTAAGTTTCAAGCCAACTTTTTCAGTCTTCTTTCACTTTCATCAAGAGTCTCTTTAGTTCTTCGCTTTCTGCCATAAGGGTGGTGTCACCTGCGTATCTGATATTTCTCCTGGCAATTGTGATTCCAGCTTGTGCTTCATCCAGCCTGGCATTTTGCATGATATACTCTGCATATAAGATATACTGTATGAGAATAATTGCCACCATTTCATTTCCATTTAGGATTTGTATAGGGCTGTAATAATCGACACTTTGTATTGCAGTGAACTCTAAGGTATTAGAGAGAAACACAAGAAAACTGATGTGGTAGAAAGGGAGGTAAAGAAACAATGACTTTAGATTCCCTCTAGCAGCATTTGTTAGACCACCTGAACAAGCATTCTTTGTACAAACAATACAAATGGGCTTCCTATGTGGTGCAGTGGAAAAGAATTCACCCAGCAATGCAGGGGACATGGGTTTGGTCCCTGGTCTGGGAAGATTCCATGGGGAAACTAAACCCCTGTGCCACAGCTGAGCTCTGTGCTCCAAAGCCCACAAACTGCAGCTAATTAGCTCTCTGTGCGCAATTACTGAGGCCTGCGCCCCTAAAGCCTGTGCTTCTCAACAAGAGAAACCACCACAGTGAGAAACCTGGGCACTGCAACAATGAGTAGCTGCCGATCAGCACAACTAGAGAAAAACCAACACGCAGCAACAAAGGCCCAGCACAACCAAAAATAAATTAAAAAAGAAAGAAGACATGAAGTTTGGAAAAGGGAGGAAAATAACACTTTTTACAGAAGACAGAAATTCTTATTTTACCATGAGGGTGAGACATTTATTTTGTTCTCCATTTTATTTTTGGTGGCCAGAAAACCTACATAAGTGCTCAATAATACTTGGTGGAAAGGATGGCCTGATGAAGAGAGGAAATCTCCTGAGAAACCAGCACCCCAGAGAGAAATACTGTGGTAAAGCCATTCAAGAGCCATGACTTAATGAGCTTTCTGGAGATTTGAATATGCTGCACATACAGCTTTTGCTCCAAATTCTCCCTGTTTGTAGTTTTGATATTTTTAAATATCCAGTGATAGAAAATAAATACTTGATGGCGATTAATTAAAATCCTTCTCAACGTAGTACTCCAGGGAACTGCTAGCAACTGATTAGAGTAGACAAGAGACCTTATTGCTATCTGTAATATAAGACTTAAAATTCTTTTCTCCAGGTCAAGTAACTTAAAATTGTTTTGTAATCACCAGGGGCTCCCCTGTTGACTCAGAGACTCGGGTTCAGTCCCTGGGTTGGGAAGATCCTCTGGAGGAGGAAATGGCAACCCACTCCAGTTTTCTTGCCTGGAGGTGTCCATGGACAGAGAGCCTGGTGGGCTACAGTCCACAGGGTTGAAGAGTGGACATGACTGAGCAAAGACACCATAAAATTAGCAGAATCACCTCCCTAGCATTATCTGAAGACAGGTGATTTTTTTTCTCCTCAAATACTTGTGGTAGTTTTAAAATAGTTTTAAATTCTTTGATATTCCTCCCGTTGGTGGAGGGGAAGGAAATTCCCTTTCCATTGAGTGGACTTAGCGAATCTCCTCCACCCCCACCCCCCTTTTTTTGGTAAGGTGGTATTTTTTTTTTCCTTTTAAAAAAATGTTGTTTATTTGTTTATTTGGCTGTACCAGGTCTCAGTTGTGGCGTTTGTTGCAACATGCAGGTTCGTTTTTACTTTTAGTTGCAGCGTGTGGGATCTAGGTCTCTGACTAGAGATGGAACCTGGGCCCCCTGCCCTGGGAATGTGGAGCATTAGACCCTGAACCACCAGGGAAGTCCCATGAATCTCAGCTAATAAAAAGAATATAATGACAGTGACAGTGCAGGCCTGTGAAGCCTGGGTATAAAAGGCAGTGTGACTTTCTGTAATTCTCTCTCTCTCTCTCTATTAGATGATTTGCGGTGGGAAAGCTGGCTGCCATGTGGCAATAGACCAAGGCCTCCTGCAAACAGACATGCGCATGAGCCATTCAACAGTGGCTCCTCCAGCCCCTGTCAGGCCTTCAGGGACTGCAGCATCTGCCAGCATCATAATTACAGCCTTATGAGCGACTGAGCCAGAGTCACCCAGCTAATCCACTTCCAAAATCCTGACCCACAAATAGTAACTGAATATGTGTTTACGGTTTAAACCATGACATTTTGGAGTAATAGTTCATGCCTAAATGGATAACAGTGTTGTTGTTCAGTTGCCAGTCGTGTCTGACTCTTTGTGAACCCATGGACTGCAGCACACCAGGTCCCCCTGTCCCTCACCATCTCCCAGAGTTTGCCCAAATTCATGTCCATTGCATTGGTGTTGCCATCCAGCCATCTCATCCTCTGATGCCGTCTTCTCCTTCTGCCATCAATCTTTCACAGCATCGGGGGCTTTTCCAATGAGTTGGCTGTTCACATCAGATGACCATAATACTGGAGCTTCAGCTTCAGCGTCAGTCCTTCCGATGAATATTCAAGTATTGACTTCCTTTAAGACTGACTGGTTTGATCTTGCTACCCAAGGGACTCTCAGGTATCTTTTCTAGCAGCACAGTTCGAAGGCATCAATTCTTTTTTATTATCTGGATACAATGGTTTGATCCCTGGGTTAGGAAGATACCTGGAGGAGGGCATGGCAACCTACCCCAATACTCTTGCCTGGAGAATCCCATGGACAGAGAAACCTGGCAGGCTACAGTCCAAAGGATTGCAAAGAGTTGGACACAACTGAAGTGACATAGCACATAGCTATATTAATTTTTTTTTAATAAATAAAACTCATTTATAGCCCCTTTTAAGACTAACAGGGGCTGTTAGTCCCTGGTAAGACTATTCCAAATTTTACCATCTTGGTATTGTCAAGTTAGCTACTTACCCATCAATACTTGCTTTTTTCTTTCTTCTGCAGCAGGGTCAGAAAACCCTTTTTATACAGGGCCAGATAGTAAATAGTTTAGGTCTTGTAGGCCATGTGGTCTCTGTCACAACTACTCAGCTCTGCTCCTGTGGCAGAGAGCAGCTGTAGACAATATTTAAATGAATGAATGTGGCTGTGTTCTAATAAAAGTTTATTTATGGATACCGAAATTTGAATTTCACATAATTTTCACATCATGGAATGTTATTTTTCTTTTGATTTTTTTTTAGCTACTCAAAAATGTGAAAACCATTCTTAGCTTGTAGGTCACTTGAAACCAAGCCTTGGGCCAGATTTGGCCGATGGGTGTAGTGTGCTGATTCCTGTACTAAAGTAATGGAATTCTTGATATTTAGCTGGCACGTGGATGCCTAAAGAAAGACTTTTTTTTTTTTCAGACAGTAGCACACTATGGTTAATGAAAAGTAGGTGATAAGTGCAAATTCTGAGTCATGCTCTTAAAGGAAAGTAGTGTACTCTCCTTTTTTATTCCCCTCTTTTCACTGGCCAGAATGAAGATCACCTTGGACCATGCAATGGCAGAAATATCCTTGGTATGGTAGAAAAAATAGAACGAGCTCGAATTCTTGCCTCTGGACCATGTGTGGTCGTACTGCTATAAGAATGAAAACTAAGACTATAATCGTTTTGTAAAGGGACCTCTGTTTTAGGGCCTTTTCACACTTTGCCAAACTATATTCTAACATCAGCTGGTTAGACTTTGGCTAACATCTCTAAATGTAATGACAGGTTAATGTGCTGTACTTTCAAGAAGCACTGCAGAAACTTTCAAGAAACAGCTAAGTGTGGAGTTAAAAAATTCATTCTTGGTTGCTTATCAAGTCAAAATAGTCTGGATATAGGACAGCTTTAACTTTTTATTTAAAACCAGAATTTCTAAATATTGCAGGTGTTTTGCCTTCTTTTCTAATTGTTGATTTCCTGTGATTTGGAAGTGAACAATGGTGTCTTTGTATCCTTTTGCTCTTATCTCCATCACACTTAACAGCCAAAGAAAGTAGATTATTAATAGGGAGAAACAAACAAATTTACTTCTTATAATCTCTGATGAATAATTAATTCACATTGTCCTTTGTGGATTTTATTTATATAAATGAATGGATTTAAAATCTAGCCTCCACTCCTACCTCCCACAAGTATCCCATGGTCCTATGGATTTTCTCATTTATATGATAGCTGAAAGAAACTATAGTTATGAGACATACTTATCTTGTGAGCATATTTTATTTTCCGCAGCAGAACTTGGGGGGGTCCCAAGCTGTAAACAGCAGTGGAAAAATGATCCCACAGACTACTGTAAGAATTGTCAACCACCACTCAGCCGCACCAGAGTATCAGGCATTGTCCAAACACAGTTGTACTGACCCACAGTATTTCCCATTCACCTCTCTCCCCCTCTTCCCTCCTTGCCAAAAACCAAACTAGCTTTAAGTAGGCACAGTCTTTCAAGTCCTGGCTGCTGTTGTCCCAAGAGATTTCAGGGAGAAGCAGTCTTGGCTGATCCTTAGAGCCAGAGGTGGAGCTACGAGGGGAGCAATGTCTGGCTTTTGAGAACAGCCGGAGCTTAGGCGGGAGAAAGCAGCTTGGCGAATGAGGAAAGAATGTGCTTGTCACTTCAAGAGGCAAGAAACTTCCATTCCCCCCTGCCTCTGCCAACTAGTGTTTATTGGAAAGGACAGAGTGGTGAAGATGGCGGTGACTTTGGTTTGGATTTTACGGACTTTTTCATGTTTATTTTACCTTCTCAAAGAGCAGATAAATGTATCAATCCCACAGTTAACTATTCTGACTCCTGCTTGTGTTTTTATTGGAAAACTGAGTGTTGTTTCTCAGTTATTTTGAAGAATGCCACCCTTGGCCCATTTTAAAACTCTGCTTGCTTCTCTTGTATGTAAGTTAATATTTGTTATAGGGGTTTTGGAGAGAAGTAGCAGAGGGTATTTAAGTGGAAACTGAAGGCCAAGGGAGACAAGATCCTGCTCTGAGAACACGAGAGAATTTACGGTTGAGAGGATCAGGTGGGTCCATGTAGACAAAATAGTTTTAGCTGAAACCAAATGGTGAGCTTATGAAAAATTTGACATGATAGGGGGGAAAAGTTTTTTAAAGTGTCATACTCTTTGGTCATGTTTTGATTTCTTGTTGATTTTCTTGGATTCTTATGGAAATGGATAGAACAACAGAGACTATTTTCCCTTTCTGAATTCCATTTGTTAGACTTGGAAAGTGTGACCTGATTTTGAATATCACTTTTAAAGTGAACAAAAAGGCATTCCAATATTAATATTTGAGAAATAATGTTGCCATTTTAAAATCTCTAACTTCTCTCTCTGAACTCTCAACATTTTTGCCTGCTTCCAGAATTCTCCCTTTAGTTGTACCTAACTTTTATTTATTTATTTAAGTTTGGCAGTAGGAATGTTAGTTGGATCTTGGGACATAAATACAAGTTAAAACGGGGAATAAGGTGGGAGTATTGGGGAAAAATATTTCTTGGGTTCTGCCTATGTGATAGACCTCTTTAGTAGGTCCTTTCCTTGTTAAATTTCTGAATTAAGAAT